>LKUV01000123.1:0-171045 GCA_001414455.1 Hymenoscyphus fructigenus | reverse complement strand
ATATATAATTAAGAGTATATTACTTCTACTCCTTAAGGCAGTATCTCGCTAAGCGAGCCACAGAGTTCCTTTCTGAGACTAGTATAAAAATACTTGTAAACTCTACTCTAAGATAAAGTTAAAATAAGTTAGGAAATATACTGTAAAGGTCTTAGAAATATAAGGTAAACCTTACTTAGAAAATTACTATACTTCTATATCTCTCCTACTTCTTAGAGCAATATCTCACTAAGCTAGCTTTAGAATGCTTTTTTGAGACTAGCATAAAAATCCTTGTAAGCTCTTTCCCTAGATAAATTTAAAATAAGTTAGGAAATATATTATAAAGGTCTTGGAAATGTAAGGTAAGCCTCTCTTAGAAAATTACTATACTTCTATATCTCTTCTACTCTTTAAGGCAGTATCTTGCTAAGCTAGCCTCGGAATCCCTTTTTGAGACTAGTATAAGAATTCTTGCAAACTCTTTCCCTAGATAAATTTAAAATAAGTTTGGAAATATATCGCAAAGGTCTTAGAAATGTAAGGTAAGCCTCTTTTAGAAAATTACTATACTTCTATATCTCTTCTACTCTTTAAGGCAGTATCTTGCTAAGCAAGCCTTGGAATCCCTTTTTGAGATAAGTATAAGAATCCTTGTAAGCTCTTTCTCTAGATTAATTTAAAATAAGTTAGGAAATATATCACAAAGGCCTAGAGAATTCAAGATTAACCTCCCTTATAATATAGTAGTACTTTTACCTTGTACTGTGAGAGCCTAGACTTTGAACAACTCAAAGATGTAGTTTTAAATATTTAATTAAGAAGTACATAAAGACTATATATATGCAAGGTCTTCCTCTATATATATAGAGAGGAAGAGCTTTAGTAATATTCTAAGAAACTACTTAACAAATATATAATGTTAAAAGAATAAAGTAGAAAAGTATAGAATAGAAGAGACTTGCTTAGTAGTGTAGTAATAGCTAGTGCTGAGCAGGGACTTTAGCTAGCGCTTAGCGAGGTTATTAGCGCTTAGCGAGGGCATAGCTTAAACCTCTATTATAGGTTCTAACTCTTATATCTTTAAGTTGTTCAAGGTCTAGCCTCTTATAGAATTTTCTATAAATGAGGTTATTTGCAAGTAATTAGAGTAACTTTCTTATCTTCTATATACTAATTTAGAGAAGTAGATTCTAGATATACCACTTAAAAAGGGATCTTCTCTTTACGTTAGCTATAAACCTTGAAAAATAATACTATTTGTAAATCATTAAACTAGAACTCTGCTAGTGCTATAGCTGCTACCTGGTTTGCCTAGATACAAGCCACCCCCCCTAACTGAGCTGTCTCCCCTAGCCAAAGCATATACTCTTCCTCATTTAAGAAGCCCCGCTGAAAATGCTTCTGGAACCAGCGTGCCTGCCCTGGCCGGTGATAGACTCCATAGCAGAGCAGCAGCACGAGGTCAGGGAACTGACACTGGGTCTCCTCATGCTCGCTATCAGCTACCCAACAGACCTCTTGTAGCTGGAAGCAATGCCAGCAAGCCACATATGCCTTAATCCACCCCCTTTTGGCCTGCCGACACGTTCGAAGAGCCTTCTTCTTAGCCTGGATCCAGTGAAAGCGCTCAGAACACTTAGACGCCAGATGGTCAAAAGGTTGTCCCCTGGCCCGGCAGTCAAGGCAGCTGCCTAGTGCCTGCTCTAGATCTCGCTTGTACCTGCTAAGCACCTGCTCCTGGACAGCATCCTGCCGCAGAACCTCCTCTGGCCCTGTAAAGCCCTGGCTAGGGCGGCTAGGGCTGCTAGGGCTGCTAGGACCGGCATCGAGAAAGTCTAGCTCCAGTCCCATCGGCCGGGGTGTATTATGTGGCTCTGGACAGACGTAGCAAAGGTTCTCGCCTAACATGTACTAATGCTAGTCTGACGGCTGGTCTAGAAACTAGCTAAGTACCCCACGGTAGCAGTGCTGCTGGCTCAGGTAGAGAAGCATAGTGTCTTCGTCAGCGCTAAGTGACTGACAGTCTAAGGGAGAGGGTAGCTGCCAGGTAGCGTCAAGGAGGACTATAGAGCAAGCTGACTGACTATTGCAGCCAGCTCAGCCTAACTCTTGGGAGAAGTCAGTGAGGTTTCAAGGAGGGCGGACGTGAATCACCCATCGAACACAAGGGTAGTCAAATCCAAGCCCTAGAGCAGAGGTAGCAACAATAGCAGGCTGATCCTCGGCTGTTAGCCAGCGGGTCAGAAGAGTAGCCTTTTCCTGCTCTGAGCCAGACTCAGATGTATACACCTGGCACTGGAGAGCCTCAGCTAGCAAGGCTGCCTCTGCCCTAGTCTAGCAGTACAGAATAATCTTGTCTTCAGGTGTATAGCCAAGCTTTGGGGTAGGCCATATGTTCTGGACCATGCTTATTGCTTTAGTAGCTGGCCGGGTCTGCCTTTCACAAGTAAGCACTATATATGTGATGTTAGGCCGATTAGACAGTGCCCTAACAATGCAAGGCTGCACAAGTTTGTTCTGCTCTATAAAAGCCTCCTCTAAAGCAGGAGGAAGGGTTGCTGTAAGCCAGACTGTCTGAGTAAGCACCTGCCTCACGTGCCACCCAAGCTGGGACATACATGGCCGGTAATCACTTGCTGTAATAGTCAGGTAGCATTCGTCGATGACAATCCGGTCAAGCTGCTGGCGGAGGGCTAGTCCTTTGGCGTAGTCTAAGAAGTCCTCTGTACACGCTGTCTCGGCAGCGACCACGACCAAGGGGGGTGCCTCACGTGACCCCAGCGACCAAACCAGCGGCTGGATACCTACGAGGCGGCTCCTCCTAAGCAGGTCTCCCCGAAGGGCAACCATGGGCAGGACCAAAATCGTGGTACAAGCACTAGGTGTCGCTGCGCCTAGAAGAGTAACCAGGTTCTTTCCTGCCCCTGTCCTAGCAACCAAAAGCACCTGCTCAGCTGGCTGGGGCCCAAGCGTGGCTAGGATCGCCTCCTGCTGCCCAGGACTCCGGAAGCAAAGCTAGGGGTCGCTATACATCGGCGAGCAGTAGAGAGCAGGTCCTTCTCACTATGCCTCGCTTGCTAGTGTCGCTGGCAGCAGCGGACCTGATTCGTCAAGGTAAGTGTGGCTCCCCGAGGCTGCTTCCCCTGGAGAATGTAGTCAAAACGAAAGAAGGCCTGCCAGGCCTGGGAAGCGCGGTAGCCTCGGTGTAGCAGGGCAGTAGTAGTTAAGGTAGTGGTGCTAGCATAGGCGTGGTTAAAGGTAGTATAGCTGTGGTTGCTCTGCTCTGCCATAGCTGTGAGTTCCACCTCCTCCTCTTCTAGTTCACCTGCCGACACCCCTGGCCCAAGGTCAAAGCAGGCCTGCTCCTTCTTTGAGAACTTCTCCTTACAAATAGTAGCAGAGAAGTGGCGCCAGGTAGACGTCTGTAGCCGGGGAACTTGGGCCTAAGCGAGAAGCGCGAAGCGAGGGGGCACGTGTGGGGCGCAGGAGCCGGCAGTGGGGTGGCGCGTTGGGTGATTTTTGGAGGGAAAACGCGAGGTCCCCGGGGGTTTCGGGCGAGGCGCAGGGCGCGCCATAGGGATGGAGAGATAGGGACATATAACGCGTAACTACGTTCAGTGATGTATAACGTGGTGTTACTGAGGATAAGGTCGAGTCGGAATTAAGTCGTCGAGTCGAGTATCGTCAGCCGAAAACAAATAAAACAAAGTGGGATATTATAACAGGCCTTCCCAGGCGAAGAGGTGACTTTGTTGTAATGTGAACGTGTGGAGTGAACCACTGCTTACTGTGATGAATACCGAGTCAAACCGAACACTGCTGTATTGAGCGAACAACAAAGTGAGGAAAGAAGAGAGTTCCAGAGGAACGGAAGCTTATATACAGAATTCCTGCAGCACACACGTGCCGTGCTACACGTGAACTGCCCCCAGTTCCTCCAACTCTGTAACATTATAAACCCGGTCTCGTCAAAGTTGTAGATACCTACTTTATTAATTCCATACTTTGCAATTGTGTTCCGCACAAGCTCAAACCAGCCACGAATAACATCTGGATCTTCGCACTCAGCTCTCTAGTAGTTGTATTTACGCTGGAAGCGTGTCTGGAGCTCTGTACAGCACTTGACAAAGTTAGAAGCCCAATATTTACTAACGTGTGACGCGTCGCGTGTCACAAGTAGTTGATTTGCTATATCTTCAACAATAGATAGCTAGGGAGGAAATCCTTTAGTAGCTAAGTCGAGTATATATTTAACAAGCACTGATTCCTCTAAGTCAGTCAATTTCTGTGAGTTGGCTGAAATATCGCGTCGTGAAGGAACACTAAGCTTACGGGAACTAAGCTTATAATGACTACAAGAATATATCTTTGCTGCCGCTCGAGCGCTTAACTTTGGGTTATTTTGCAGAGCCTGGATGTGAGAGGCCAGACCTCGAACAACTCAAAGGTGTGGTTTCAAATATTCAATTAAGAAGTGCATGAAGACTACATACATGCGAGCTCTTCCTCTATATAGAGAGAGGAAGAGCTTCTGGAATGTTCCAAGAAACTGCTTGGCAGTGGGGGTAATGGCTAGTGCTTAGCGAGACTGTCAGTGCTTAGAGAGGGCATGGCCCGAGCCTTTATCATGGGTTCCAACCCTCACACTGGAGGGCTAGAATGATTTTCCTTTTGTTGTATTCTTGTGGCATGTTTTATCGTGGAGATATTAAGTGTTTGGTGGAGTAGTTGTGCAAAGGCGTTAAAGTGTCGGGTTCGCTTGTCTGTCGGGTTCGCTTGTGATGTACGTTATAAATAATAATTTAATATAAAAACTCTGATCTACAATTACTCTAATAAAAACCAGATCTAAGTAACTTTACTATGAATTCTATACTAAGCCAAAATTTAACTCTAGTGTGTTTACGTCTAAAAACAGTCAACGCCGTAGACATAGTAAAGCTTTAATTTCACTAACGAAATTTATTTCAAAACCATCTAATTTCCTCTCATCGCTATTCTATCCAGCCTGAACTACTGTCATACTATCCTGAGGTGTCCACACCCCAGTAGAAGACTCGAAGCTACAGTTATCAGCAAAAACTAGTCGGAAATCGTATAATGTCAACTTACAACTTCTGTTGATAAACGCCCTTTGTTTTCTTGGTAGTAACGGAAAACACACCGGGTGCCGTAATTGTCGTTTTTGGAGAAGAGATAGAGGTTCCCCCAAGATTTATCTTTGTAAGTGTTCCGACCTCACTTCCTGTAACAGTAACATAACTCTGATACAGCTGGCCGTCAAATCCAATGCAAAAAACATCGATACGGCCAGGTGACACCGAGACAGCAGTGGGCTATGACAAGCGGTGAGCTCAGGCCTTCAGAAGAATGGAGAAACACCCACCTCATATTGATATCCACCTCCACAATCTTGCCAAGTCCCCCACCCAGCGGGTTCGCGGTAAGCCATTCGCATCAAGCTGTTGCTTGCCCCAAATATGAAGATATCGCGACACCCTGGCTTGCAGCTTACAATGACAGGCTTACTCACGGAAAAGCCAGCAGGCCAGCCGATCCATTCGGAAGTCCACGTATATGAAGGCTCCATCCAGGTATGCATAACCTGACCATTACCCTGCTCAACAGCAACTACAATAATGTGACCGGTGCTTAAAAGGCAGGATGAGAAAGAACCGGCCCTTCTTTGGGTATATCAGTAATATCCTTCAATACTCTTACCAAGTATAGTATCACTCACATGGGCTTCCCTCCGGTCCCGAGATACCTTTTTGTAAACGCCGTACTGTTCGAAAATTCAGCTCTAAACATAGAATTCTCGGTTCGTATCTGCGGAGGAAATACATACTCTGATGTACTAAACCATACGTATGGATAACAAGTTTTCCCAACTACAAAGACAGCGACCTTGTCAGCTCCGTAGGCAATAGCGGTAGGGGGAGCGATGCTCTCATTAGCTATCATCACCCAGTTTGACCATCCCGTCGATGGACTGTACCATTTATGATGCAGTTCAGAATTCGTAGTACTGTTGGGATCAATGTTAATGTTCGTTCTGTTCTGTCTTTAAATAAAGATCTTACGTAGCAAAGGAATGAATCTTGTTGTTCGGCAAGGACACGACAACAGGGTCTATAGATATTAGTATGTACTAAACACATTTATAATGAGAGGCACATTCTTACCATAAGCGAATGTTCCGTTACTAAATATCCGCAAGAATTAGCAAATCTGTCTTCTGAAAATCATTTACAAAAAAAGACATCATTGATAATGAAGCTAAAACACCACTTCTCTGCGCGGGAATACAGATGGGAATGAGCAACCGGAAGAAGGATTCCATTGACGAAGACTGAAAAAGAAGGCCTGGGTGAAGGAAGAAGGACTCATATATCAAGTCATGAACTATTATCTGTGTCCCCTCTGAGCCTGATTTTATACTACCATCCTCCTTCGCCGGGTCTTGATTTTGAAAAAAAAAAATGTATGAAAGATGATACAACTTACGAAACTCCATTTTCGTCGATGTCAGACCACTTGTTTGCCTCCCAGTCTAGGTCGTCAGCCGAAGATCAATAGGTGTAAAGGTTAAGGGGGGAATATTTCTCAAGAGAAAGAGAAAGAAAATCTTGGAATATTTCCAGGAGATGAAATCGTACTTTGAAGCCACAGAGCTCTGGAGGGATACGTCAGCAAGGATTCTGAACATTTATAAATATTGCAAAGGAGTTCAGAAGGGGAGGAATAGACGTCAAGCAAAAGGAGAAGGAATATATGGATGTGAACTTACTGATCAGTGCTAACAGACTCCATCTCCGCTTTCAAAGTGGACATAGTAACTCCTTGGATGGCTGAAAGTGCCATCGTTCCGAATAACTATTGCTTGTGTTGGATACGCGAGAAGGAGTTTAACGAACTTGTTGTTTGAAGGCTAGGTGGGAAGAGAAACTAAATAAGAGTTTCCCGTTGGTTTCTTGGGCATTCATCGGCTTTCTGTGCTAGATAAATTTGATTCTTGATGTGGTGTATTGGTGGAAGAAAATTGATTAATTGAAACGTAATAGAAAAAGGAACGGATGTTTTTTTGTCCGCATATATTTTGGGAAAATTCGTGACGCAATATGCTGTGCAGTGCTCGGCGAGAAGAGCAGTACCTAACCAAGTAATACTTGTACTTGAGAATCTTGTCCTTCTCTCCAAGTACTCGGGTTTTCTCGGAAGCCTCATATTTTAACAGAGCATTCCTCAAAGACTATGGTATAACGGATATTGCTTCAAAAATTCGTCGGAGTAACAGCTGTTGGGACACAGCATATTCAATAGTTAATTTTCCGGTGTGTGTTTCCTTGTACAAAAACTTTGTATTCGTGTCATGTGCACAAAGATTCAGGAGAAGTGTTTAGGAGTGAGTCAGATGGTGAGGTTCCTTTGTCTTCGGATAGAGCTGCGTGTAAGTGCCTGAGTTACTTCACTTCCTTTGGGCAGCTACCAAAGTGGAAGTGATTGGCAGATGCAGTACATTTGTATCTACACTGCCTTGATGTTTTGTGATTTTTGCTATGTGTCACTCAAGGGGAACTTCAGGCCAATAAAGAATGCTTTACAATCTAGACTGTGGTATCGATGTGGTCTCAACTATCGAAGACCGAAAGGGTTCTCAGTCCACAAGATATGAGGCTTTGAAACAGAAAAGTGCAACCAAACAGCAGAATTAATAAATCAGCCACAAAAAAAAAAACTCACAACTGTCCACAGAGACTCCACACACGCACAAACGCAACCTTGGACGACCAGCGAATGATCAAGTACGAGGAACTCTTCGTAGGAGATCTGCTGCCTCTTGGGTGACAATGTATGGAGATGGATGTTGGCCATCCGCTTTCAGCTCCAACACTAAAAACGAACTCGCGCGTCCTTGGAGGGGTTTGCTTGGTCTGACGCCTGTCCAAAATTCGTTCAGTTGTACAATATACACACCGGCCTTTTCTTTCGTGCGAACTGCTCCAGTAAGCTCTAACGTGAAAAAGCCTTTGGATGGTATTATAAATTTGGATGGCAAATTCGTTCCATCGTGTGCGGTACCGAGCACGGTTGGAGAAATGTTGAATTGAAGCCCATTATTGAGATTGGTTACCTTCAAGTCTAGTACTTGGGTAAAATTCGCAGTGGTAATTGACCAGGTCTCGGTAGACGTGACTTTGGATGTACTCTTTGCTGTCCACCGCTTCGACTCTGCTGCAAATAATGTGTTGCCATCTAAAGCTTTCATTTTCAAGAAAACGACGCCGACAGACTTAAACGCAGCTGCATTATTTGAATCATTCAGCGCCGTCAAGGCCAATTTGATGGTTCCCGCGAGAGGTTCGTATGCGTTCACAAGCGACGTCCAAGTGAGGTGCGGGGTATCGGTGGTCACAGAGACATCGGACGTGTAAACGTCAGTAGAAACATTGCTTCCGACGTTCTTTGACTTAGAAGGCCAACTAACTCGGCTTTCATTTGGGCTGCGTTGATGTTAGGGTTTAAGTGGCTAACCGATTCATTTACAGGGGGCTTTGCTTACGCGAAATCAACAGTTGCGAATAGATTCATTTCCTCGTTTAACATGGTGGGTCCGAAGGTAAGCTCGCGGTTCCCGGGATACATGAACTTATTGATACCCTGAAATGGGTTCAAATCGTTTGCCATTTTTGCTAACGCCCTGCCAATGTTGATTTTCATTGCTGTCCGCATCAAAATCCACGTTGAATTTGACGGGTTTCCAACAAGATTATTGGAGAAATCATTGGGTATAAGTATGTCCAATCCCGTGTATGGGTCTTTTTCTGTTTTACAATTTGTGAAGCTGGCAAGAGGGTTGTTGAAAACTGCGAGATTTCCCGCCGTGTCTTGAGAGCCGTTGATAGTGATGGTGAAGGACCAAGAAGCAATATCACTAATGACAAGACTTTGACTTGATTAACCCCTGCCCTGGTGGTAATTGATAATTTGCTTACCTTGAGTATTCACTCCGGCGGCTATAGCCATATTCCCCGCTGACCTTGAAAGCGGTCATTTGCGGTCCAGCTTCGATTGTGATTTTCGACAAGGCCGAGGTTTTAGATTCCCTCTTCGCCGCAGCTACCAAGACATGAGTAGCGATACCCGTATCATTCCTCAGTTCTTCCCAACGATACGGCTTCCCCGCTGTCAAACTTGCCGCGTTACCAACGATACGAAGTTGGCGGCCGGATAGTAAGAACGTTCCGCCGATTCTCGCTTCAGGCTGAAGGGGGATTGTCTGCATTGCAATACAAAGGTCTTGTAACTGCAACAACAGTTTATTTACCCCGGGGAAAAGACGGCGGTCGAGGACGAAAGTCCCCAAGTACTCACCACTGCTACCTTTACTGGGGCCTGCTAGGTTTCCCTGACATGGCAGTCAGTACAAAGTTCTATTTTTTGAATCGACTTCAATTTTCTTCAAGATATTTGCTCACTGAAAATGGTAGGAACTTGGTTACGGGAAGTTCAGCTCTGTTCCCCACGACTTCACAAAAGCAGAGGCAATTATGAGGGCTTCCGTTTACGCCCTTCATAGTTTGCTTGGCATTTGACAATACCAACTGCCGCTCCTCTTCGATATAGGGATAATTCTGAAATCGAAGCGTTCTGGGAACTTGTTTCAGGGTCAGCTTGACTTTGACTCAGTCGAGAGGATGAATCGAGAGGTCTGCAGAATAGACTTACCAAAAGTTATCTTCCCACTGCTAACTTAACGGCTGTCAGCGATAGGTATAATTTTTTGGGGGTGAAACAACCTTTTGCTTTAGGGATTTTCAGCAACATTCCTTGTGTAAAACAAGAAGCGAGTTTGTTTTCCAATGTCCATTCCCTCAGGCACTGCTGAACTTCGTTGTATAGAGCATTATTGGCAGGATCCTTAGCCCATTGGTCAAGGTAGAGCTTTTGTCTACTGGCTTGCGTCAGATATGATCGCTCCCATATAATGCTACCCCAGTTGAGATCTGTATAAGATTGAGTTAGCTTTAGCTAATCCCAATTTTGATAGAACTCACCAGCAATAGCAGCGAATAGGCGATGAACAGAGTATTCTCCGGGGCTTATCTTGGTTGGGTTATCGGATCTGAACACAACATTTTCTTCAGTATCTTCCATTTTCGCCGCAGCGGCAAGATCTCCAATTGTTGGATTGAGACAATCTTCAAACGAAAGGCTAAGAGCAATCACCCAGTTATCAATCGTCTGATATGTATTTCGACCGAAGAGAATTCTCCCTTTATCGAACCGAAGTTGGAGCATAAATTTGGCGCTATCGCCAGATTCAACGTCAAGTTCTGTAAAATAGTTATTTTAGCTTTGGCATTTGAGGGATTTTAGGGTGGACTAGATGAATCTTGATTTCGAATTTTGTTTACCTATTTGAGGAGGTAACATTGTAGCTACCAGTTTACCGTCAAAGACATTCTCATTGCGCCAGTTCACGGATCGTGCTGCAAGTGGCTGCTTGTCGAAAAGTTGGATAAAAGCTTTGTTGATTGCAGCTTGTGAGATAGCGCATACTTGATCGTAATGCTGCAACCCATCGCCAGTGCCGCTGGTATCGAGTTTGACAGGCCCGTATGAGAGACTGAGAGACATTGGAAGGTATAGAACGTGAGGTAAGTCAGGCTTTGTGTGGACAGCCGAGTAGCTAGTAGTAGAGATGTTGTCCTATACTTTTTCAAGAACATTGTAAACATAATTGATAAAAGTGAAGAAGCACGTGAGTGAACACCAAGCCTACGAGTTTGATTCTTTTGACAGTAGTTCCGCAATAGTCATACAAGGATAAAAATATGTACAATGTTACTCGCTGATATGCTAATCGATGAATATAATATCAGGAAGTATGACTTGTGTATTTAATAAAACGTAACGAAAAATACTTGAGCGAGTAACCTACTCACAAAAAGCGTGTGCGTCAAAACTAATGCACATTGTGCCGAAAAAGATAATTTGTATGACTTCCTGATAGGCAAGTAACGAAAACGAAAAGGAGTTAGGGTTACACAACACAGTGTATTGCTTCTGCAGTTTGGGGGGGGGGAAACCAAAATCTGGTTGACACGTGACACCTTGGCATTGTAACCTCACGCCACTTCTAGGTTCCCATCTTTCCCGGGAACCTCAGCACAATTCACAACTCACGACTCACGACATGGGACTCGCAACCTCCCCTGGAAACAGCCTCAGCAATAACCTCACTTTAGCCAGCCATCTGTTGCATCACCATTATGCAAAAATCAGTATCACTGGACCCAAGGTTACGTGCCTCAGTCCGCCAGTCCTACAATGTCAATCTGCACCCAAGACGGAGAGGAAAAATGGTACACCCACAAGCAATCAACATCTATGATCATAAAAAAATATTATTAGTATCTGAAGATGAAACTCTGAAGCCGCTGCTTAGGTTAATTGAGCTTATTCAACATCTCTCCCCTCCTCTCACTAAATCATCTGTTTCAACGTACTTAAAAATCCCACTACCACACACACCATGTTGTCTTTTATTGGGGCCATCGACGAGAGCCTTCTTGCCGGCAATTTGCGAGAGAGATTAACTCACGCCAGCGATCTCTGGCCAGGTGATCCTCGATCAGCCATCGATTGGTTCCTCGAAAGCGGCAATGTCCCCATGCCGACCATTGCGGTCATGACTTTCGTGAGATCGCTCTTGCTTTACTTCGACGATGAGGAGTATGTGTGCGGTCGACTTCTGGCACTTCTCAGTGCCTCTACGTATACTATCGAAGGCCTGGCATCCTTGCTGTTCCCTCGTACGGTGCTGGATCCCAACGTGACTGCGAATCCCGCCGACTTTCCGTATAATTTCACGACGACCAATTTGGCGATAGCAAAAGTGGACCAAGTGCGTGCCGAATTTCTCGACAATCATCCATTTGTTGTCATGCTTGTCTTGGTGAGGGAAGGTAAATTCTCTCTCACAGAACGCCCTCGACGTCTTGTCGAGTACATTCTCAACGCCATGGCGCACGATGAGCTGGAGATTAACTCGCCAGAACTTCTGGCCCATGTGAAAAAAAGCTTCTCGGACCTGGAAGACGCCGAATTTTTGGTCGCCATTGAATTCATCAAGTCCTTAAAAATCCTCTCAAGTCTCGTTGAAGACCCCGAGGATGTGCCGCATCTGTACATGTCCAACTATCTTTCGGTTCGAAGCATCACAGTCCAGTCAAAGAGCAAGTTCAGAAGTGATTTAGTCTCCGTGGGAACGAGCGTCGAGAATGCTCTCAAGATCTATGACTGCGCCGAGCGCGTCGACTGTTGGAACGAGCAACTGTGGCTACACTTGATGAATTCACGGAGGGCAGACTCGGCCATGATTGACCCTTCTTCTGAAGCCGAGACCAAGGATGCACCAAATGAAGCAAATTGGATGGGCCAGTCCCATAACAACCTCACGGATATCTTCCGCCTCGAGGATGTGACCTGCGAGGAATGCTGCTCCGTGACCTCCCTGTCCGCCTATTTTGCCGATCTTTTGAACTTGCTCAGCAACACGACTCCCTCTGGGGAAGCATCTCAGGATCAAGACCCACCAGGAACTCGGAACAGTCTGCTTAATCTCCTGTCACAGCGACGTCCAGATCTCAGAAAGCTAGAACTCACCTGTGCAAATTCACAGACCCTAATCCCTTACATCAGTCTTGTAAACGAGGTGCTCGAATCTTTCATTCGATACAAGTATCTATCCTCGCGAGATCCCATTGATGTATCTGATACTACCGTTCAGGCCCAGGATGCTGCACACTCTCCACATCCACTCAATCTCCCTGGAAACACAGACTACGAGGTGTATTCCAAGGTTATTTCACAGCAAAGGTTTCCATTCACCTCCTTTCCTTACGATCAAGCACGGAAGATGGTGATTTCGTACTTTGGCATTTTCAAGATACCCCATCGTGACTTTGTTGAGGTTTTTAGCGCACCAGAGCTTCTTCTACAGACGATAACAGCACCAAACACTACGGATGAGGTGAAGAGGTCGCTAACTTGGGGAGCAGAACAAGTTTTAGAGAGACAGAGGGCCGCAGAAACACTAGACCTACACCAGATGGAATTTGCAGCTATTACCGGGGAAACCTTTTTTCCACAACACTTTAGCGACCTCCTTAGAGGCCTTTCAAGCGCTACACTCGTTGATACAGGTATTCAAGACTACGAGTTTTGCCAGTTGTGGGGCTACGAGGACGATAAAACCATGCTAGGGTCTGCCAGCGGCTTATCGCTGATCAAAAGCCAACTCATGCAGAGGTCTGGCCTGGAATTTCAAGACGTTCTCGACCTCGTAAAGACACAGCTTTTCAGCCAGGAGTTGGTCATTACCAACGAATCTGGGTCTAACGAGTTTACTGAGTCAATTGCAGATCTTCGACTACTGTCCAGCGCATCCAACCCGCCATTTCAACCTCTCACTGCAGACATATGCCGAAATCTCCAATCTTTCTTGCGCCTGAAGGCCAAGCTTAATTGGTCAACCAAAGTACTCGATGCTGCTATTCACTGCTTACGCAACAGGGAAATTCAGAGTTCCTCAACATTTAAGCCAAGACCCTCTATTTCTGTCTATGTGATCAAAGGGATTGCATCAATTGTCAAATTGAGTGACTTGTGTGGAATAGAACCTGCTGCTCTTATTCCTCTATGGGGTCCCATCGATTCGTTTGGCGACGAATCACTCCTCCACCGCAGATTCCTTCGTGCTTCTCTGGGGCCGGTATTCGCAATTCCTAAAGATGCCACATATTTCCAGCCCGATGGAAAGGTATATGAAATTCAAGCATGCGGTGCGAGCATCTGCGCAAGCCTCAAATGGCGTTTTGAATACTTTCAAGATCTGCTCCAAGCCACGAATCTCTCAACTGCTCATCTAAGTATCGAGAGCCTGTCTTTACTATATCGATATGTTACCATATGTCGAATTCTGTCCGTCCCTCCGAAAGAATGTGTGCCCTTCTTCAAGGTCTTCTTCGAAAAGGAAGATCCATTGGCCAGTCCCAAAACGACACTTGCTCATATCACTAATTGGTTGTTGCTATTGAATTCGGGCTGGACTATTGAAACACTCCTTTTAGTTCTCGGGCGACCTGCGAGTGACGACAGCAGCACTGCTGGAGAAAAAACAGGTCTGCAACTGGCAACTGCGATACTGGCGGGGGCCAAGGAATTGACAAAGTCGCTTTCAAATCTTTTCAGTGGAGAACTTCCTACTTCCCAAAATCTCGTCGAATGTGCAGGGCGTACCTTCGATTCAATCACCACAAAACTTGTTGTTGAATTTGTTGAAGGCGAGTTACCGAACTTTTGATGGCCTTTTTCCAATTGACTAACATTTGAAAAACAGGTTCCCAGATTAATTCGATTATTGCTACGCTTGACACGCAGCAAGATTTGCAACGACTCCTAGATGTGTCAAAGAATTGGCCCCAAAAGATTTCGGTAATTCCGTCCTCAACAACGGGAAAGCAATCTGCTCAAATTAGGCTCGCTGGCCTATTGGCTACAGAAGAAAAGGAGAAAGTCATGCATGATTCCGCGGGACTTCCTTCGGTAAACACCGCGCTACAGAGTCTCGTCGAAACTTCCCTTCTTCCCCGAGATGTCATCAAGTCCCGCTTTCCCAGCGACTTAGACAAACTTTCAACTAATATCCTCTTGCAAGACTGGGCTCAAACCACTCCCCCTGTATCCCCTGTCCCCTCTCCCGACGAAACTTTGATCGAGGCAGAGGGGCAGGTTCGCGCACGAAGAGCTGCCTTTGTTAAATTAGCAGCCCCTACAGTCGTGCAAGATGCTCTCACGGCCTCCATTCTCAATACAGTGAAAGACCTCGTGCCGGACCTGGATATATCGGTCATCTCATATCTCCTCACAGATACCGTGAAAGTATCATTGAACCAGAATAATGTATTCGAATCAGCCATGTCGATTCTGAAACATCTCGCTGTACCAGTCAAAGCTACGATTGATGTATCAACAGTGGATGCATACTTCACACCCACGACTACTGATGATTTCAAATTGCACTATACTGGAGTTTCACCAGGAACTCCCAGCCTAGTGATAAATAGGATTGAGGTACCATTTGATACTGTCTCAAAGACATGGAACGCCTTTCGCATGAGCGCCGGGCAGCCATATCTTCTACAAGGCGACTTTCCTCCCTCCCAGATCTCTTGGTCAACACCCAGATCGATGATGACTCCCTTCACACATGAAGAACTTCTGCCATCAGCGACCATCAAGCGAGCAACTCTAGTTTTGGGTGCCATTCGTCGTGCAGTATCCATTTGCCAAACCATGCAACTGACGACATCTGAGCTGGAATATATCAACCGAAAAGGACAAGCAAAACATGAAACATTAACGTTGGATTTTAACGCGCCGTCTTTAAAAGACTTGGTCCGACTTCAGGAGTATCGGAAATTAAGGGATGGAGTCATCTACACGGACAGCGACCTACCAACCCTTTTCTCGTGGCTGCATAACTCTATCAACCCTAATGTGAAAACCATTGCGACCAAGGTTGCAGCAAGCACTGGTTGGAAAGATGCGCTGGTAGAAAGCGTCCTGAGTGCAAAGTACCCAAACTATACTCCTGCTTATATTTTAACCGCCTTGGGCCACCATGATGCTTTCATGGAACTTGAGGCAATTCTCAGCTTTTACCAACTGCTAGGGAACGCCTCTGATGTTGCTTCCAAACCTCTAATGGTTGAGCTCTTCTACCTTGCGAGACCCCCTCCACTACTTAGTAGTGAAGATACATATATGGAAGCTGCCAAGAATCTTCAAAATAGATTGACACCTTCACAGCGGGAGGCTGCGGATGAAGTGTTAATGGAAAATCAACGCAAAGCACTCGTGGCGTATCTCTTGCAACAAAAGTACATCACACATGACCTTGGTATTTGGGATGCCGATGGACTATTTGAACATTTCCTCGCTGATGTGCAGATGGGCCCCCAAATCCGAACTTCCCGGATCAAGCAAGCTATTTCGGTTGTTCAGCTGTTTGTTCAGCGCTGTCTGCTTGGACTAGAAACAGGGGTCTCGAAATCAGTTCTGAGTCATGAGAAGTGGGCTTGGATGCAACAATACACTCTCTGGGAGGTTCATAGAAAGATCTTTCTCTACCCCGAGAATTGGATCGAGCCGGCACTGCGTGATGACAAAAGCCAGCTATTCGACCAGTTTGAGGCCACCTTAATGCAGAAAGACCTCAGCATCAGCACTTTCCTCCAAGCTGTTCAGACCTATACATATGATCTAGATGGTATTTCGAGTCTAGATATCCTGTATGAAACATTTCCTTTTGTTCCCCCTTTTAAATCCCTATTATTAGTGGTCGGGAGCAAGTTTTATTTTTAAACACAGCTCACGGCTCCTGAATGAACGAGAAAAATGTATGCTAACTTGTTGCAGCGCTTATGTTCATGAGCCACAACCAGCAGCCGCCGATATTTTTCACTTCTTCGGAAGAACACGCAGCGGGCCGTATACATTCTACTATCGCACTCTAACTAGGCTCAGGACCGCTGAGGTGTTTTGGCGACCGTGGACCAGAGTTGAGGTGGACATTGCCTCGATCGAGACAGAATGGGAGGGTCAACGGCTTGTCAATACAGGCAGTTATCTTCTCCCAATCATGATTAAGGGCAGGCTATACCTGTAAGCAATGGGGACATCATCTTCACGCTTCCTTTCTTGTGAATAACTCAATTACTCGGAGTCTACTCTTGAACCCGAGTATCGAGCCATTTCTTGATCGGAAAATGCTGACCCTCCATCTCCTAGGTTCATTCCATCGATTGTGCCAAAAACAGTAGTGAAGAACATCTCCAGTCTAGCCGGACTGGCCTCATTTGACGCCTTGCGTACTCAAAAGCCAAATATAGCGGAACCTCTACGCATCTGGGAAATATCAATGGCATGGACAGAGTTCGTCAACGAAAAGTGGTCACCAAAGCGTGTTTCCTCTGGCAGTCTTAGTGTGGGTTTGGAAGCATCCTCATCGCAGTTCCGGGTTGATCCAACCTTAGTTGGCAATATATTAACGCTCCAGGTCAGCTATGGGGAAGCTGAGAAAACAACTTCCAAGGTTTTTGGTTCATTTATATTCTGCAATGACCAGTTGAGCACTACAAACACTGGCGCAACCACCACCCAGGCAGGCTCGTTTCCAACCTACTTCCAGAAAGCTTTGCAGAAAGGTATGGATCTCGAATCACTGCCCGGAGGTTCCAAGTATACCAATCTTGCGCCTCTGATGTGGGTACCACCTGAGTTAGAGAGCACGGGAGCGGTAGAACTTTCTTGGACCTTGTCGAAACTGCCGCAAAGAGTGACCGGGCTCGTAGTAAGCGCAAAGATTAGCGAGGGTAGAAGAGCAAGTTACTTCAATATACCAAAGATGGAGCTTCTCCCATCGACCTGGACCAAAGATGCAATAAAAAATAACACAGAACTTGTTTCAATTGACCATACATTCTCGCACGAACTCATGGAAGCGACTGCTGACCGCGTTGATCCGTTACGCCGTTTGTACAACAAGATAGCACAACTACCCGCTGGTACGATGAGAGAAAGCTTTGGTGCGGGTAGTCACGAGGCATGGTATCATGAATTGGGAAGGCCCACGGCTCTTTACAACTGGGAAGTTGGTTTACACACGGTGCTATTGGCGGTCGACCGCTTTTCTGCTACGCAACAGTACGAGGAGGCGTTGGAAGTTGCTAGGCTGGTCTTTGATCCATCGGCTGATCTAGAACTGGATGGGAATAACCAAGCACGCTACCGATCATGCTGGCGATTTCCACCATTTCAAGAAATGGCCCGACAAATTGCGACCCGGGGTGAGGAGTCATTCGACCCTCTAAACCTAGATCATTTGAGCAAAGAGATCCAACTTGCTATCAAAGAGCGCCGCTCATACGGTTCACTTGTCCATGCCGCGGCAAGGGGAAGACCAGTCACCTACATGAAGTGGATAGTCATGAAATACGCTGAAATTCTCATCGCAATGGGCGATGTCTATTTTCGCCGGGCTACGCTTGAAACCTTACCGATAGCTACACAGCGATATATAGAGGCCGCGCGAGTACTAGGGCGAGAGCCGCCGAAAGTCCCGGATTTAGCGAAAAGAAAGAAGAAGGCAATGACTTTTGAGCAATTGAGAGAAGAGGATATTGTTTATGACAACGTCATGTTCGATTTGGGCTTGCCTTTCTCCGCCAAACTAAAGAAAGGTGCCGCTGAGACGGCAGACAGGGATCCAAAGAAGGAAAACATTGCCTGTTTCCTCCGGACAACCTATTTCTGCGCCCCTCTCAATCCCAAATTCAAGCGAATGCGAAGCCTTGTCCACGAACGCCTCTACAATCTCCGCAACTCTTTCGATATCCAAGGGAAACCGGTAGTCTATGGCCTTCGTGAACCACCTATTGACCCGGGAGCCTTGATAGCCCTTAGTAAACAGGGGCTTGGTGTATCTGATGTGCTGAGCATGGTTTCTGGTGAACGGGATAGCCCACTGCCTCGGCAGCGCTTCGATACTCTTTTGAGGAAGGCTCTAGCACTGTGTACTGAGGTGCGAAAACTTTCGGAACGCCTTGTAGCCGCTGTGGAGAAGAAGGAGTCGGAAAATTTCAATGCTGGCAACGCTCAACATGCCACGGTGATACAGCAAATGATGCTGGATATCAAGGACGTCGAACTTCAAGAGGCACAGCAAACCGTCGAATCACTCTTGATCAACCGGAGCTCGCTGGAAGCACAGTTGGATTACTACCTTAAGCTTATTGGCGAGCCAGATTCCGTGATTCCAAAGCCCAAAGACGACTGGGTTGATATTCAGCAAAGTATCGATGCGCCCACAACAGACGAATTGCGAATGTCGTCATATGAGAATACGGAAATGAAAAAGTCTCTTCTTGCCGGAGAGCGAAATTTTGCTGCTGTAGCCACTGATGGAATTGCCATGCCCCTATATCTTGTACCACAACTCACGACTGATTTTAAGCCCCTTGGTGTCGGTGGTTCTATTTCCTTTGCAGGAAGCGCCATTGCTGAAGCTGTAGCAGCCGCATGTAAGTGTTCTGCGTGATTTTTCTTCCCTGTTAAGTTCTTCGAGGAGCTAAAACACCATTTTCTCTTCATGCTCCCCACCATTTAGGTGGAGACCAAAGTACTACTTTAACACAATCCAGAGTATTATACAGATAATTTGGGACAATTGAAGTTGATTGTCCCAAACTATTTGGGTAATGTTTTCAATTCTTCCAAGTTTTCAAGTTACTTTTACTTGAATTGCTTGAGAAAGTTAGAGAACTAGAAATATTGGTTACCGATTTTATCGTATACTCTTTCCTCCCTAGAACTTACTTCTAGAAATGGTAATACTAACACTAAGTTCTTCCGTAGCGACACTGGCGAGGGGGCTTGCAGCCGTATCGGCAGATGAAGCAGCGCGAGCTGACAAGAAGGCCAGCCTTACAATGCAACTACGGGAACGAAGACTCCAAGCAAATATCACTGGCCGCGAAATGAAATCAATTGATAAAGAGGTTGAAATACAAAGACTTCACATCACATCAATCGAGAAGGAAATTGAGATGCAGAAATCCGAAGTGGAAGATGCTGCTGGGGCTGAGGAGTGGTATAAAACCAAGTACACCAGCGAACGGTTGTACACCTGGATGGAGAAGATCTTTCGGGATCTCTATTTCCAAGCATATGAACTAGCCATGACCATGGCCCTTCGAGCAGAGAGCTCTCTCAACTTCGAAGGCGGAAGTAAAATCTCGATAATCAGAAAAGGGGGATATTGGAACACTTCCCAGGGTGGCCTTCTTGCTGCCGAGATGCTGTATCTGGATCTGAGGAGGCTCGAAAGCGCCCACTTGGAAGGACCCGCTCCCGATTATAACATCAGCAAAACGGTGTCTTTAAAGGACTTTGATCCTCTAGCACTAATGAAACTCCGAATAACGGGAGTGGCAGACTTCTCTGTTGGCGAGCTTCTTTACGATATGGATTTCCCCGGCCATTACATGCGCAGAATTCGAACTGTTAGTGTCTCGATACCATCAGCCTCAAGGGCCGGTAGTGATACGAATGCCGTCTTAACTTTACTGGCGCATAAATACCGTGTGAATCAAAACGCGGATAACTATGCTGCTTCACAGTCTGATGCTGGAAGCGAGGCATTCCGAACCGACCGACTTCCCATAACATCAATAGCTGTATCCTCTGGTGCGCAAGACAGCGGAGTTTTTGAGCTCGACTTCTCTAGTCCCCGACTCATGCCATTCGAGGGAGCAGGTGCCATTTCAACATGGCGTCTGGAATTCCCAGCGCCAATCCGCCATTTCGATTACGAGTCGATTACAGATGTACAACTCCATGTGCAGTACACCGCGTATGAGGGTGGTCCAACGTTGAAAAAGGCTGCAAAGGGGGCAGTGCTCCAGGCAGCTCAAACCATCGAGGCCGAAGGCCAACATCAAGGATATTGGGCACTCTGGGACCTCAAGAATGACTTCTCTGGGGGTTGGGGCGACTTCGAAAGCAAAATAATCGCCGGCAAAGTCGAGGCAAGCTTGGATCTCGGTAATTTAAAACCCCTTCTACCTTACTGGTCACGTCACCAAAAAGATCTCCAAGTTCAAACCTGCACGTTGATGACTCGAAGTCAAAACTTAAGAGCCAGATTAAGCATATCGGTTCCAAATGCACCAAATTATACTGGAACTGATGGTACACTCTTTGGTGGTTTGTTTAGCAAAACATTCGATATGACTGAAAAAAGCCTGAATTGGAAAATATTGGCGAAAACGTCTCCGCCTGCAGTGACTGCAAGCGAAAATGTTTATATGTTTGTTCGTTACATTTATGTTGGGAGGAATATTTCATAACGTGATTCTGGAGGGTACTTTGAAAATCTTCTGAATATTTGCTGCCTAAAGGTATGAATGAAACCCAGTCTTTGTGGGGGTTAATCGTCGATTCAACTCTCAAATTCTCAATTGTGGTTGTCATACTTTATCATTTCCTTATTCGTTACCAATTTTTACAAATCTGAGAACGCTATTTTTATACTAATATCGATACTACATATTGGTAATTCTGTAACAAGGGTCACACTTCTCATATTGATACTTTCATGTCAAATCTAAGTAGAGTTATGGAAAAAATGTACTGAGTGATGAGCGTATCGCGGGCATCCAAGCGAGGATCTTATTTCAAGTTACATTAATATACACTGCCAAACCGTCCAAGTTGTATCAACAATACACCTCAAAGCCGCACGACCTCTAACATACCTATAGCAATTACCAGGGAGCTAACGAGCCTGGGAACACAGGTCCGTGCGATCGGGGTATTTTCACGATAAATTGTACAAAATCAACATAATATAATTAATTTAATTAGGAGTTGCCCAACCATGGCGCTTTGCAAGTACTGTGACCCAAGATTCCTACTTTAAAATCAACTTATTTATCAATCCTGTGGTATAGCATCCCATTCCTCAGTCACAGCTTGGCGCATTTCAGCCTCATTAGTAGGTTGGTGTGAGAGGCCAGACCTTGAACAACTCAAAGGTGTAGTTTCAAATATTCAATTAAGAAGTGCATGAAGACTACATACATGCGAGCTCTTCCTCTATATATAGGGAGAGGAAGAGCTTCTGGAATGTTCCAAGAAACCGCTTGGCAGTGGGGTAATGGCCAGTGCTGAGCAAGGACTTTGGTCAATGCTTAGCGAGACTGTCAGTGCTTAGCGAGGGCATGGCCCGAGCCTCTATTATGGGTTCCAACCCTCACAGCTAATAGCCCCCCATGCGTTGACAGGTGTTGTATGACCGCGGTGGAATTGGTGTTGTATACAAGTATCGCAGAACCTCTCGCTATGCTCTTTCTTAATATTCCTAGTCACCCTCTGCTTTGCTGTCCGTCCTCCTATAAGAAATGTAACCTCGTCGGACCAGAGAACCTTGAGCCACTCTAGGTGCCAGAAGATGTGCGCAAGAGCCCAAAGATACCGAGCAGTAACTTGCGCAAGAGTCAAGTAAGGCTTTTGGCAGGATATACAACAATAATAGCCTCTTTGGTGCATCCTACGCTTCAACGTCTAGAGCGAGCATTGCAAGCCCATTTCCTCCCTCAGCCGTGACCAGTCTATTATACGGTTTTCCCAGCTTTGCGCACAATATAAGATAACCTCGTCCACCTCGCCATCCGATAGTAGGACTCGGCGTCCAGTATGTCCTGCGCGAGCTCGTTCTGGGGCTGCGTAACCAAGGATTTTGCGTATTGTGCTCTCTCCAAGAGGCTCGCCAGTAGAGGGATCTTTATAGCGTAGCTGGAGGACGCAAATCGGGACTTTTCCAAACCAATGGAGCTGGCGCATAGCCTCCTTGTGTTTAGTACGTATTTCGAGGCCTTTTTGGTGATGCCAGTCGTCGAGAGGGGGGTGGTGGGGGGCATATTGTTGGTAGTTTATTAAGGAGTTTGGTGGGCTAAAAGTCCGCAAAACTGGCAAAACACTCAAAATGCCCCGAGCGCACAGACTTATGGTTCCAGGCTCGTAAAGCTTTATCGTACAAAATTATCCCTAAATTACGGTCTTAAAGTTGCGTCAATAGCGGCAATTCCGCATGAGCTGCCTCGATATCCTGCGCTCCAAAACCTCCACAAACACCAGCGGCGGCAAAAAAATGTACCATTGATGAACATCGGAGCAGCGCCTAGGACAGGAAGCAATCCCCCGTTCGTGCGTTCCAATCCGAAGTCTTCCGACCTAAGAGCCATGACTGGCGCAAGGCCGGCAGTGGTGCATGCCCCACCAAACATACTGACCATACGTGCTTTCATGTGACCTATAGGATCTCGGCGTCCGTATACTTCTTTCGGGATTTTCAAGCAGTAAAACGAGTAATTGTATCTTGAACAGACGTGGCACCTTTCAGAATGAAGAACGTCTCAGCTCTGGAAGCTACCCAAGGAAAATGTGCTTGGGAAAACTGGATACATGCATGTGTCAAAACTTTCGATCCACTCGTTGTCCATTCGTAAAGCAACAATAGGGAAGCCGTAAGGATCGGCGACGACAATGGTAGATGGCGAGCTATCATTCAAATTGGCAGTGTATTAAATGAGTAGAGTAGAGTAGAGTAGTAGCTGCTACTCTACTCTACTCAAAGGATTTTGAGTACTACTCTACTCTACTCAGCGCTACTCGAGTACTACTCAAGTACTACTCGAGTAGTGCGGACCGAATCGGACCGATGCTCCGGATGCTTCGGACCTAATATCGGTGCACCTAAATAGTGATTAATTATTATTTTACCTTAGAAAATAGCGCCTCTTTAGGGAAAAAGCAAAAAAGTAGCTACCTAACCTTTTCAGTAAGAAGGAGGTCTCTATTACTATTGAAATACTAGGCTTTTCGGCTTATATCTAACGTGGTTTATCAGCGAGTCGATTATATCACCGAGTCGATCACTTTTCCTTGGCACAGAACTTTACACCTAAATAAATCAACCACAATATATTAAATTAATTATCGCTCTCTATATCTGACAAACTAGATATATCTATAACTTCTTGACAAGTTCGCACGTTATAACTAGCTTTTTGTAACGAAACTCACTTCTGTACCGAAAGTAACAAAGGTAACTTAAGTCTCGAAGGTTGGGATGCAGTAAGAGGTTCAGATGCGCCGGGTGTTTACTCAAAGGTAAACTCGTTACTTGAACTCAAGATGTCAAAACAAGATGTATTGAAAACTAAAGTAAGTTAAGCATGAAGCTCCTATCTAATGGCAGACGTGCCAGTCATATATAGAACCTTCATACTTGATGATCACTATGATCACCCTAATTATACTAATCCAGCTCAGTGCTGCTCAGTTGATCATCAATAATCAATAATGGTCACATGACTTCTATCTAATGAAATTCCTGGATTGCTTAGCCATGCTAGCCAATCCTTTAATACTATAAGAGTATATGATAGTGCTTAACCTGTCAGGGCGCCGCCTGGTCTTCACTAGTCACGTGTGCACGTGATTTGTGACACTATCCCCTTCTTAGCCTAGCGTGTCCCTACGCTTAAGTACAACCTAAGAAATATTGTCAGAAGGTTATTAGCCTTCTTCCTCTTTTAACATGTCCTCTAAGAAAACCCACGATTGACAAGCGCTCCTTAACGACATTATTAATCGAGGTTTTCCTGCTGCCATGAAGTGTTCCTACTGTCAGACCCATGGCCGCAACTGTATTATAAGCACTTGCTATACTCGCTGTTCTGAATGTGTTCGAGTTAGGCGTTCAAAGTACGATGGTGAGCCTGAGTTCCTTGATAGCTATGAAGCCCTGGCTAGGCAGGAAGAAAAGCTCAAGGAGGAAGAAGAAGAGGCAATAGCGAAAATCCTTTGCCTCTGTAAACAAAAGAAAATCCTTTGCCTCTGTAAACAAAAGAAATTCCTTCAACGTTGTCGCAACGACATGATAGCTCACAGTTTCAAGTCCCTACAGGAGCTAGATGCTGCCGAAGAGAAAGAACGCGCGGCGAAAGAGCTGGAGGAGAAACGAACAAAGGAAGGGGAGGAGGTTGCTCGTCTGCCCGCCCTTCCCACCTCTACCTCTTCTGATCCTTTCCTCGACCCGGGTCTCGACCCTGGTTTCTTCGAGGTTTTTCCTCCTGACCATTCAATGTAGGAAACCCTAGGTTTTGCTGATGGAAGGCTACAAGAAGCTAGGGGCAGTTCAAGGCTAACTTAGGTTCCTAAGTGTTTTCTGAGTGTAGGTAATCTAACTACTTAATCAGGTACTTGACCTGTCTTCTGACAACCTTGTAGTCAAGAATCCTCTTGACTTTGTATTCTGCGTTAGGGTTGACAGGTTGAATTTCTATGAGTAGGGCTAGTAGTACTCCCAGTAGTGCTAGTTCGAGCAAGGATATATAGAATACTAGATAGATATTCATAGTCTTTAGTAGTGTAAGTTTATAATTCAAAGGTCCTTTGACACGTTTGATTTTGAATGGTCTAAGTTTCTTGTAGTCTAGTTTACTACTTAGTCTTTTGGTGTCAATGTTTTTTCTAACTAAATAGACTTTATCCCCCTCTTTTAACATTGGCTCCTGACTATGTTGCTTGTTGTAGTAGTGTGTATTACGTTCTGCCACAAACTAAAGTTGCTCTATAAGCTTCTTGTGTAATTCCCTGAGTTCGTGGTCTTGTAACCCTGCTTTGTCATTATCGATGATACTCTGTAGTAAGTCTTGATAAGCAACTAATTCATACCTATAGTTAGCGTAGAATAGTGTAACAAGCGTGGTTTCTGTTGTTGAACTATTATAGGCGAACTGTACCAAGGGCAGTAGTTTAACCTAATTATCCTGTTTATAGTTTATATAACATCTCAAGTATGCTTCAATGACTTAATTCATTTGTTTAGTTCCTCTATTTGTCTAGGAGTGAAAAGCTGTTGACAGCTTTCTTTTCACACCTAGTCACTCTGTGAGAGCTGTCCAGAATTTCAAGGTAAAGAGCTTGTCTCTGTCAGAGATTATTTCTTCTAGTAGACTATATAGAGCAACTACTTCTTGTAGGAATACATAGGCTAGGTGTTCTGCCGTACTTGCTTCTATATATAGCACAAGTATTATATACTTCGTGAGTTGTTCTACAATGACTAGGATTGAGTTATACATGACTCCTGTTATTAGGTCTTTGGATTTTAGTAGTTTAACTATAAAATCCCATGATATAGATCTCTAAGGTATCTGTGGTATTAGAGTAGTACCTATCTGTCTGTAAGGTACATAGCAGGAAGCCTTGTTTCTAGTACAGGTATTACACTCGACTATTACTTTCTTGACTACTGCTAATAGGTGATTAACATAGTAGTGTTGCTTGATCTGCTAGAGAGTTTAACAAACTCCCTGGTAACTATACACTAGAGTAGCATAGTATTCCTTGACAAATTCCTTTACATAGGATTTAGAGACATATAGTTTTCTGTTTGTATACTGTTCTTTGTTATTTCGATTATTTGTTGCCCTATATTTATCTATGAAATCTCCTCTACTGTTTAGTAAGTTCTTTAGCATAGGTCCCTATTCTACTAGAGCTAGTTGCTCTATCTCCTGGGCTCTCTAGACCTTCTTAGTCTACAGACCTTCCTCTGTCGCTGCTATTTCGTGCACAGCTAGAGCTAGGTCCCTGTTTTCTAGAGTCTTCAAGATTACAATCTTTTTGTACTCTTTATCTCCTTTATAACTAGGCTAATGGCTCAAGGCGTCTGCTCGTGGGTTGTTAGTTCCTTTGACATAACAAATCAAGATATTAAATCTAGCAAGGGTCTAGGACTACCTTGTAAGGCATCTGTTGCTGAGTTTTTTTGTTGTTATAAAAGTTTTGAGATTCTCATAGTCAGTGAGGATTAGTACTTAGTGTTTTATACCTTGTAAGTAGATCCTCTAGTGTTCTAGAGCTAGGACTATAGCGAGAAGCTCTTTCTTGTATATACTATAGTTCTACTATATGAAATCCAACGTCTTAGAGAAATATACTACAGGTATTAGTTTCTCTTTGTTGTTTAGTTAAAGGTGTACAGTAGTAATTACTGTATCTAAAGCATCTGTCTTAACAGTACTTAGTTTGTTAGCATTATAGTTCCTAAGAATTAGTTTCTTAGTGAACTACTTCTTTATTACCTGAAATACTACTTCGACAACCTTATCTCACACAAAAGAAACGTTCTTTTTTGTGAGGTTTGTTATAGGTTTCGAGATCCTAGCATAGTCTCTAATAAATTATTAACAGAAGTTAGTGAATCCTTGGAATAATTAGACGTCCTTGACGTTCTCTAGTGACTTCTATTCTAGAATTGCTTTGACTTTCTCAGGGTCTACTTTCATTTGTCTAGGAGTAATAGTATACCCTAGAAAGATAGTACAAGTTACTCTAAACTTATATTTTGAAAGTTTAAGGCAAGAGTCTACTATTGTAAGTCTTTGTAGGACTTCCTTAACATATCTCTTATAGTCCTCTAATTTTTCTAAAAACACAAGAATGTTATCTAGGTAATAGATAACAGTTGTTCCTAGAAGGTTCTCTAGTATTTTGTTATTTTATCTTTAACAAGTAGCAGGTATGTTAGTTAGACTAAATGACATTACTATATACTTGTAAAGACTCGATAGTAAGACAAAGGCTGTCTTCTATTCGTCTCCTTGCTTAATCTATATTAAGCTAAAGGCATTTCGTTAGTTAAGTTTAGTGAATATCTTAGCCTTTCCTAACTTGTCCTGTAAGTACTAGCCTTCTAGTAATAAGTAAGCGTCTTTAACTGTTGCTTTGTTAACATCTCTATAGTTAATATAAACTCTTCTATTTAGATTGTCCTTCTTGAATGCTATAAGTATATTAGAAGCAGCTAGCAAGTCTGATTTTTAGATGTGTCTCTTCTGAATTCCTTCTTATATATACTTCAAGTTCCTCTAATTATAAGGCTAAAGCTTCTACTTCTTAAGGTTATGACTCTCTTTTAATTTAATCTTATAATCTTATAGTTGATGTTTAGAGAGAGCATATATATCCTCTGGATTATTAAACAACTCCGAAAATTCTTTATACTACACAGGTATTGCGTTATCAGCAGTCTGGCTAACCTATAGAGGACCCTAGGCTAGGTGTCTAGGCACTTTAGAAGAGGTAGTGCTAGCCTCCTTCCTGCCTTACAGTTACAACTATATACAGTTACATTAACTAAAAGTAATGCTATGTTTCTTCTAGTTAATATCTAGATTATGTTCTTGAATCCAGGGTATACTAAGTATTACTTCCTTATTCTCTATCTCGACAACATTGAATTATATGTCTGAACAGTTTCTGTTAATAGTAGTCTTTGTAGGGATAGTTTACTAATTAATAACTCTATTTTAATAAGTAACATTAGTTCTGTCAACAATACTCAAGACATAGAGTAATGTTTTCTTGACTAGAATGTTAAGTCTCTTGTAGGCTTTTAGGGATATAAAATTACTTGTTGCTCTAGAATTAATTATAATCTATAATTTCTTTCCTCTAATAGTTGCAGTTATATAAAACTAGCTTTCTCCTAAAGTAGTATATAGTTCTAGTCTAATATAATAGATGTTAAACATTCTGTTCTTAGTATTATTAAGCTAAGTTATAGCATCCTAAGCCTATGAAAAGAATATAACCTTTTCCTAGTCTGCGTAAGCTACTTTACATATCTGTTAATATTCTACTCCTGTCTAATAGTCTGGCAGCGTTCCTCTAAACTGTTTATTTAATATCTAGTCAGATGTTAGCTATAGTTAGTAACATACCTACTTAGCTGTAAAAGAACCTAGAGTCTAAGTAGCCTAAAGTTCCTCTTCTACTAGATAGTAGAATTCCACAGGTAGTAGTGTTTTGTTGTAGTCTATAGTGTAATTATATTTCTTTTCTTCTCTAGAGATGTGTCTAGAGCCTTTGTGTTTAAAGTAGATATAACCTACTTGATTATCATTAATAATATACTGTTAGAGAGAGATAGAACTATGTCTAATAGTAGTATGTAGAGACTAAAAGTCTAGTCTTTTACCTTTTATCTCTACCTACTAATTCTCTCTCTCATAGGTCCTAATAAAGACCTATGTATCTCTAACCTAGAGTTCTCTACTCTAATTATTTCTCTTAGACAATTCTAATAATTTAGAGGATTCTTCCTCTGACGTGCTAGCAGGTGATTTATAAGTAGCTTGTAATAGTAACTTATGTTTACTTTCTAAGCAGGTGTTGTAATACTGTTCAAGGATAGAGTTATTCTTCTTAACCTAAGTTCTATACCTATGTACTTCTAATTCTTTATTAGAGAGCTCTTGTGTTTCTAGTAATACTACCTGCCTTTTAAAGGTAACATTAACCTGTTTTCTCTTATTAGTTTACTTTTTTAAGCTACATTCATTTGCTCTATAGCCTGACTAGCTATATAAGTAGTATAAATTCTACTTACGTCAGCGGTTCTGTTCTTCCTAGGAAAGTTTCTTTCCTTTAAAAGATTTTTTCTAGGCTATGTTTACTTTGTTATTATTCTGTTAGCTATTATACTTGCTCTTGCTCTAGTTCTTATCCTGACTTCTACTCTCTTAAACAGATTTCCTGAATTCCCACAGACAATTATCTAGTTAGATAATGCTACTAATTATACTGCTGATAGTAGTGAAAACTATATTCTGTTTTGCTATTTCTTCTTAGAGGTATACCTTTAATCTCCTACAGAAGAGTTCTATAAGAGCAAGGGTGTCTTATCTAGACTTGTTTCTATATTGTTAGAAATCGTTAGTATAGCTAATAGCTGATCCTGTCTGTTTCAGGTCTAAAAGCTTCTATACAGCTGTTTAGATTATGTCAAAATCTCTAAATATCTTTCTAATTACTACTTTAAATCCTCTAAAGGATTTAAACATTATTTAGGTGTTCTCTACTAATCTATTGTCATCTTTGTACGTGAAAAAGTCCTTGAGGTAAAGTTAAGCCTAATCTAATATAGCTTCTCTTAGATAGGAGATTACAAAGATTAATTATAAGTTGTAGTTATTACTGAATTTGTCTATGTTAAAGTTAAAGTAGATATCTATCTAGAGAAGGAATAACTTAAGTTTGTTTCTCTTTCTATAATATATATCTAGGAGCTTGACTTAGATAGTCTCGAGTACTTTAACCTTAAAAGGTTTAGGTACATTAGACATGCTAGTATTGTTGTAGTTAGAGTCTACTAGTGCTGGTTTGTTGTCTAGTAATAGTATAGCAGAGGTGGCTTGGAGTTAAGTTCTCTCAGCGCTGCTAGAGAAGGTTGACAAGTTTGTTTAGCTAGTACTAGAACTAGTAACAGCTAGTTTTAGTAGAGTTAGAGCTATAGTAACTAAACTTCTAAGCAGATGCTTAAAGTATAACAAAACTCACTTCTATACTAAAAGTAACAAAGGTAACTTAAGTCTCAAAGGTTAGGATATAGTAAGAGGTTCAGATATACTAGGTATTTACTTAAAGGTAAACTTATTACTTGAACTCAAGATATTAAAACAAGATATATTAAAAACTAAAGTAAGTTAAGCATAAAGCTTCTATCTAATAGCAGACGTGCTAGTTATATATAGAACCTTTATACTTAATAATTACTATAATCACTCTGATTATACTAATCTAGCTCAGTGCTACTTAGTTAATTATCAATGATTAATAATAGTTACATAACTTCTATCTAATGAAATTCCTGAATTACTTAGCTATGCTAGCTAATCCTTTAATACTATAAGAGTATATAATAGTACTTAACCTGTCAGGGCGCCGCCTGGTCTTTACTAGTTACATGTGTACGTGATTAGTACTTACATAGACAGAAACTGTTAAGTATAAATCAACGAAATCAAGCCTGACTTCTAGAGCTTATATATATTACAAGGGGACAAACTAGTACCTCTAGACAAATATAAAGTAGTATTCGCTAAGAACTGTTAAATTACCTTTCGAAATCTCTGTTCAGGAAAAGAGACATCAGAACTTATATATAGATAGTGTCCTAAGAGTAACATTTACTACTAAGACTCTAAAGGTCCTAGGTCTCAACGACTTAAGGAAGGAGAACAATAGATAGTAATCTAGCTAGTTAATAGAACTAGTACCTAGAAGTTAGAACAACCTCTCAGAATCATTAGATTCAAGCTAAGGTTTTTAGTAACACTACCTGAACCTGACTCTAATAAGTATTGTTAGGTAGGAAAAGTATGTAAAGTAGTCTATTTAGACAAAGAGAAAGTAGTTTTTAGAATACTAGAAGAGCTAGATAGGCTCTTGTTTGAAATCTTCTCTATTAAGTAACAGAAAGCTTGTGTAACTTTAGGAGAAAGTTAGTTATATATAACTGTAACAATCAGGGGAAAGAAACTCTAAATTATAATTAATTCTAGAGCTACAAGTAACTTCATTTCTCTCTCAGCTATACAAAAGCTAAACGTTCTAGTCAAAGGAATAACACTATACAAACTTATAGTAGTTAATGAGACAGAGGTAGAATACCAAGGAGGTGTTGTTAACTAATAAACTATACCTACGAAAACATAAATCAAAGGACACTGTTTAGACATATAATTTAATATTATAGATATTAGAAAGAAGAACACTATACTTAAAATGCCTTAGATCAGAGAACACAACTCTAACATTAACTAGAAGGAAAAAGAGATTTCCTTCAGCTGATGTAATTATAAGCAGCTGTGACTATAAGGCTGGAATAAGGTTAGCGCTACCTTTTCTAAGTTACCTAAACATCTAGCCTAGAGTTCTCTACAGGTTAGCTAGACAGCTAATAACAAAATACCTATGTAGTATAGAGAATTTGCGAAATTGTTTAATAACCTAGAAGACATGTGTGCCTTACTAAAACATCAACTATAAGACAACGAAATAAAACTAAAAGAGAGTTATAACCTTAGAAAGCAAAGGCTTTAACTATACATGTAGGGCGACTTACAAGTAATAAACAAGTACATCAAGGAAGGAATCAAGAAAGGATATATCTAGAAGTTAGAGTCTTCTATCTGTTCAAATATACTTATAGTATACAAGAAAGACAATCTAAACAGAAGAGTTTATATTAACTACTAAGAAGTTAATAACACAATAGTTAAGGACACTTACCTATTGCTGACTAGCTAATACCTGTAGGACAGAATAGAACAGGCAGTTTAATATACTAAACTAGATCAGAGAAGTGCCTTTAACTTAATTTAGATTAAGGAAGGTAACAAATAGAAGACTACATTTGTCTTACTATTAGGTCTTTATAAGTACACAGTAATACTGTTTAGTTTAACAAACATACCTGCTACATGTCAAAGACAGAACAATAGTATACTAGAAGATCTTTTAGGAGTAACTATAATATACTACCTAGACAATATCCTAGTATTCTTAGAACAAGAAGAGAACTATAAGGGACATGTCAAAGAAGTCTTAAGGAGACTTATAGTAGTAGACTCTCGCCTCAAGCTATTAAAATATAAGTTTAGAGTAACTTATACAACGTTTCTAGAGTATTTGATTACTCTAGGACAGGTAGAAGTCAATCCAGAGAAAACTAAGGACGTTAAGAGCTAGGCAATGCTACAAAACGTCAAAGACGTCTAGTTATTTCTAGGATTCACTAACTTCTGCTAACAGTTTATTAGAGACTATACTAATCTAGCTAGTCCTCTAACAAGTCTAACTCGAAAAGGCATTAATTTCCAATAGAGAGAGGAAGCTAAAAGAGCTTTCCAGGAAATTAAGAAACAATTCACAGAAGAACCTATTCTTCAAAGCTACAACGCTAGCAAGCCAAGCACTATAGAGACTAACGCTTTAGACACAGTAGTAGATACTGTATATCTTTAACCAGGAAAAGAAGGTAAACTTATACTAGTAGTATACTTTTCTAAGAAAATAGACCTAGTACAGCAGAACTATAGGATATATAATAAGGAACTTCTCGCTATAGTTCTAGTACTAGAGTACTAGAGAATATATCTCTAGAATGTAAATCACTAGGTTACTATACTATTGGATTACAAAAACCTTAGAACATTCACTACTATATAAGAACTCTTGAATAGAAGACTTGCAAGGTAGGCGGGAATCTTAGGAGGTTATAACATTATAATCTAACATGTTAGTAGAACAGCTAACCCTTGAGCTAACGCTCTTAGCCAGAAGCTAGGCTACAAAGGAGATAAAGAGTACAAGAAAATAGCGATCTTGAAGACTCTAGAAAACAGGAACCTAGCTCTAGCTGTACACGAGATAGTAGTAACAAGAGAGAGTCCGTGGACCAAGAAAGTCTAGAGAGCCCAGGAGGTAGAGCAGCCTGCTCTAGCTAAATGAGAACCTATGCCAAAGGACTTGCTAAATAGTAGAGAAGACTTTATTAATAAGTATAGAGTAACAAAAGAGTAAAACAACAGAGAACAGTATACAAACAAGAAACTACATGTCCCTAAATTCTATATAAAGGAATTTATCAAAGAATACTATACTGCTCTAGCACATAATTACTAGAGAGTTTATTAAACCCTCTAGTAGATTAAGTAACACTACTATGTTAATTATCTATTAGTAGTAGTCAAAGAAGTAATAGCAGAGTATAATACCTATACTAGAAACAAGGCTTCCTACTATATACCTTATAGACAGATAAGTACTACTCTAATACTATAAGTACCTTAGAGATCTATTTTATAGGATTTTATAGTCAAGCTACTAAAATCCAAAGACCTAATAATAGAAGTTATATATAACTTAATCCTAGTTATTGTTAAATAACTTACAAAGTATATAGTACTTGTGCTATATATAGAAGCAAGTACGACAGAACACCTAGCCTATGCATTCCTATAGAAAGTAGTTACTCTACACAGTCTACTAGAAGAAATAATCTCTGACAGAAATAAGCTCTTTACCTTGAAATTCTAGACAGCTCTCACAGAGCAGCTAGGTATAAAAAGAAAGCTGTTAACAGCTTTTCACTCTTAGACAAATAGAGGAACTAAACAAATAAATCAAGTCATTAAAGTATACTTAAGATGTTATATAAACTATAAACAGGATAATTAGGTTAAACTACTACTGTTAGCACAGTTTGCCTATAATAGTTTAACAACAGAAACTATACTTGTTATACTATTCTACACTAATTATAGATATAAATTAGTTGTCTATCAAGATCCTTTACTAAGTACTATTAATAATAACAAAGCAGGATTATAAGACTACAAACTCAGGGAATTACACAAGAAGCTTATAGAGTAACTTTAGTTTATAGTAGAACGTAATACATACTACTACAACAAGCGACATAGTCAGGAGCCAATGTTAAAAGAGAGAGATAAAGTCTATTTAGTTAGAAAAAACATTAACACTAAAAGACTAAGTAGTAAACTAGACTACAAAAAGCTTAGACTATTTAAAATCAAACACGTCAAAGAACCTTTGAATTATAAACTTGTGCTACCAAAGACTATAAATATCTATCTAGTATTCTATATATCCTTGCTTAAACTAGCACTACTAGAAGTACTACTAGCCTTACTCACAGAAATCCAGCCTGTTAACTCTAACGCAGAATATAAAGTCAAGAGAATTCTTAACTATAAGGTTGTCAGAGAACAGGTTAAGTATCTAATTAAATAGTTGAATTACCTATATTCAGAAAACACTTAGAAACTAAAAAGAAACCTTACCTAGTATATAACGAAATCTACTATTGTACTGAAAGTAACAAGAGTAACTAAGTCTCGAAGGTTGAGATACAGAAAGAGGTTTAGATGCGCCGAGTGTTTACTTAAAGGTAAACTTGTTACTTGAACTTAAGATGTTAAAACAAGATATATTGAAAACTAAAGTAAGTTAAGTATAAAGCTTCTATCTAATAGTAGACATACTAGTTATATATAGAACCTTTATACTTAATGATTACCCTGATCACTCTAATTATACTGATCTAGCTCAGTGCTACTCAGTTGATTATCAATGATCAATAATAGTCACGTGACTCCTATCTAATGAAATCCCTGGATTACTTAGCTATGCTAGCTAATCCTTTAATACTATAAGAGTATATAATAGTACTTAACCTGTCAGGGCGCCGCCTGGTCTTTACTAGTCACGTGTGCACGTGATTCGTGACACAGTACTAGGAGGAACTTCAGGAGTTCTACTACCAAAACCCAGGCTTGCCTACATCTTGTGGTCAGCTAGGAAAGACAAAAGAAAAGATAGGTCAAGACCTAGGTCAAGGGCAGAGTCAGAAAGAACAGGATTAGAAAAGGCTGCTAGCCTAGCTACTTCTTTCTCTCTCTGTTCTCTCTTCTCTTTCTCCTCTCTTTCTTTCTCTTTAACAGTAACAAGTTCGTTGAGTGTTTGTAGTCTCTACTAGACTATGTTAATTCTATACTTACACAACTCTTGTTAGTATTACTTAAGCTCGCAAACGTGAGCTAAACTAGCTATAGCTGCTTTAAAAGCTATATCTCTCTTAAACTTTAAACACTCTTTCTTGAGACAAATGTTCTAGAGGTTATTGTTAGATAACTAGAGAGTGTTACACCTAACACCTCGACAGACACACTCTCTGTACTTCTACGACTTGTTGTTTAGAACAAAGCATTTTTAGTTATACTAACAATAGTTGGAACAAGGTATAATTTTAGAACTATATACTTAGATGGTTTTGAAAAGAAGAATATACTATTTATACTTTTGTACTTTAGAGGACATAATAGAAGGAGAAAAGGCTAATAACCTTCTGATAATATTTCTTAGGTTATACTTAAGTGTAAGGACATACTAGGCTAAGAAGAGAATAGTGTCACGAATTATGTACTAGTACATAACTAGTGAAGACTAGGCAGCGCTCTGACAGGTCAAACACATCTATAGGAACCTACAGCCTAGGGGATTAGTTAGAACAGCTAAACAATCCAAGGATTTCTTTGTTATAGTTATTATATAATACAATCACATAACTGTTAGAGCTTGCAGGAGCTTGTATTAGAGCTTGAGGATCTAGGGCTTCTTCTAGGCTCTGTAAAGATAAAGGTTCTATATATGACTAGTACGTCTGCTATTAGATAGAAGCTTTATACTTAACTTACTTTAGTTTTTAATATATCTTGTTTTAACACCTTGAGTTCAAGTAACAAGTTTACCTTTAAGTAAATACTACAGCGACTCTTACTTCCTACTGTGACTAAACTGACAAAGACCTAGTTATACTTGTTAAGACCTGTAAGTTTATAATTCGTTACAAGTAGATGTTGTAATATTGTTTAAAGATAGAGTTATTCTCCTTAACCTAAGTTCTATGCCTATGTGCTTCTAATTCTTTGTTAGAGAGCTCTTATGTCTTAAGTAATACTACTTCTCTTTAGAAGATAGCATTAACTTACTTTCTCTTGTTAGTTTACTTCTTCGAGCTACATTCGTTTGCTCTATAGCCTGACTAGCTACATAAGTAGTATAAATTCTGCTTACGTCAGCGGTTCCGTTCTTCTTAGAAAAGCTTCTTTCCCTTGAAAGATTTCTTCTAGGCTATATTTACCTTGCTATTATTCTACTAGCTGTTATACTTACTCTTGCTTCTGTTCTTATTCTAACTTCTACTTCCTTGAGTAGATTTTCTGAATTCCTATATACAATTATCTAATTAGATAACACTGCTAATTATACTGCCTATGTTAGTGAAAGTTAGGTTCTGTTTTACTATTTCTTCCTAGAGGTATACCTTTAATTCTCTATAGAAGAGTTCTATAAGAGCGAGGGTGTCTTATCTAGACTTGTTTCTATATCATTGGAAATTATTAGTATAACTAATAGCTGATCTAGTCTGTTTTAAGTCTAAAAGCTTTTGTATAGCTGTTTAGATTATGTCAAAATCTCTAAATACCTTTCTGATTACTACTTTAAATCCTCTAAAGGATTTAAACATTATTTAGGTGTCCTCTATAGATCTATTATTGTCTTTGTTTACAAAGAAGTCTTTGAGGTAGAGTTAGGCCTAATCTAATACAGCTCTTCTTAGATAGGAGATTACAAAGATTAATTATAAATTATAGTTGTTACTGAATTTGTTTATGTTAAAGTTAAAGTAGATATCTATCTAAAGAAGGAATAACTTAAGTTTGTTTCTCTTCTTATAATATATATCTAGTAGTTTGACTTAGATAGTTTTAAGTACTTTAACCTTAAAGGGTTTAGGTATATTAGGCATGCTTGCGTTGTTGTAGTTAGAGTCTACTAGTGCTAGTTTATTATCCGGTAATAGTACAGCAGAGGTGGCCTGGGGTTAAGTTCTCTCAGCGCTGCTAGAGAGGGTTGACAAGTTTGTTTAGCTAGTACTAGAACTAGTAATAGCTGGTTTTAGTAGAGTTAGAGCTATAGTAACTGAACTTCTAAGCAGATGCTTAAAGTATAACAAAACCTACTCTTGTACTAAAAGTAACAAAGGTAACTAAGTCTCGAAGGTTAAGATATAGAAAGAGGTTTAGATGTACTAGGTGTTTACTTAAAGGTAAACTTGTTACTTGAACTTAAGAAGACAAAACAATGTATTATAAACTAAGTAAAGAAGTTAAGTATAAAGCCTCTATCTAATAGTAGACATGCTAGTTATATATAGAACCTTTATTCTCGTGGATCTAGAGATCTCCTAGATTCTCTGTCTAGATCTTGGGATCCTCAAGATCCCAGGATCTATCACGTGACTACATACAATGAGATCCACGGATTAAATAGCTAGCCTAATCAATCCCCTTGTGCTACTAAGGCTTTGTTAAGTGTTTGTCCTGTCAGGACGCCGCCTGGACTTCACTCATCACGTGCTAACACCTGATTCGTGACACAAAGGGTACAGAACAAATAGCACATAAGATAACCCTTTTATCTATAGAGATCTGTACCCTTCGCATAGCAAATGAAGCTCTAAGTAAACGCTTTAGAGCTAAAAAGGCTTGTGTCCATCAAGGAGGGGCACTTATAGTAGAGGATGTACAGGATATTTTAGCTCAGGGGGATGTAGATGAGCAAGTATGACACGACGTACACAAGGCAGGGGTTAGTTGTAAAGAGGGGCAACCTTCTAGGCGGCGCTATAGAACTTGTGGAAAAGCTGGTCACAACACATAAACTTGTCAAGAAGTTATAGATATATCTAGTTTGTCAGATCCTGAGAGCAATAATTAATTTAATATATTGTAGTTAATTTATTTAGGTGTAAAGTTCTGTGCCAAGGAAAAGTAATCAACTCAGTGATATAATCGACTCGCTGATAAACCACGTTAACTTATTTATAATTTAAAACACCTTGGTAATAGACTATATTATCTCAGAGGTAGTCTGTGACACAACTAATCAACAAACTATATAAGTCGCTGAGTTGATCTAAAGCACTAACAATAGACTCTATAGCTCAACCTAGTTTATAAACTTTGAGACACAAGGACATAAGCAGATCCCTAGATCACTATGAATACTAGTGACTATAATTACTGTAACCCTAGTCAAAAACAAACCAAAGACAATCTAATGTACTAAATACTACAGATAACGTAAGTTATCACGTAATGCGTCTAATCGTGGGGTACCACCCAACTAAAACTAAATTTATTCAACAATCAACTATAATACAATCCTTAATTTCGCTTTCAGGTTCATCTCTAGTTTCTTCTTCAATATCCACTTCACTCTTAGTTATGTTTAAGTTAGTCTTGCTCTTCCTTTTTGCCTTTTTACATGTCTGCTTTTTTGTAGCATTTTCAGCTTCTACTACTGCGTGATGTAATTCTTGCGTAGAAATATGAAAGTGACCCTTTAAAATGACACTTTTTCCTTTTGTACGAGTTGTACGCTTCTTTATGATCGATCGCAGGTTGTTTGCATGGTGTTGGTGGATAATACTTCGCGCTCGAAGTTGCTCAGTTCCAGTCGTTAGTTTTTGGATATATTGGCAGACTGGTGTTGAAGGTATTATACAACTGTTAATAGTCGAGTTAAGATGCTTATTTGCTGTCTCTACGGTTACATCGTCTGGAGGTGAACTATTTATAAAGACTTGATTAAAGATATTGAATTGGGTAGGTGTTTTTGGCCTTTCAACCTCGGGGGTTGTCTCGAGGGCCATGGTACAAAGCGCTCTTTGTGGGTTGAATGAGACTAAACCGGCGCCACACTATGCGGATTCAATATTCTTATGGTTGCATACCTCTAATCGAGCTTGAATATATGCCTCCATCCATTCAAACTCTTGTATTCGTACATCGCATAACAACTTACGCCAGAATAACTAAGCTCACATAATATGTCCCAACATCTCTTATCATTCAATGTGCACCTTCATAATCCTAGCAAAAAACACCTCCCAGAAACTATCCCAGAAAGACTGACACAATCATTTCCTCAAAAATACAGTTGTATAACATTATATTACACCTTCCAAACCACAACTCCAGCCCCAGGAATATCTCCCACCTCACCAATTATCAGAGTCCCATTCACAACCGGCGCCTCCACAGTCTTCGCACCATAATTAAACGCCCACACCAAATCCCCTCTCTTCAAAACCCTCAGCGCACTACCAAAATCATTACTTCCACTCGCCAACTTCCCAGTAACATCACTGATATTCGCAGCCGCAGCGACGTCACCAAGATAAGCGACAAGAAGCTCAACAGAAGGCTTGAAAGCCAAATAATGAGCTCCATTTTTCTCACAAGCTGCTGGTGTGCCGGGTCGGTGCGGGGAAGTGTAAGAAATAGTCACACTACTCGTTAAATTCTGGCGAGCGCAAGAAATCCATTCTTCTCGGCCATCGATGCTGTAGTTTGTGCCTTGGTATAAGACCCCGCTGTTGGCATAGGTGGGTGGTGTCTCGATTCTGGTAACTCGCATAGGAAGTCTGTCTCGCAATGCACCCGCAGATGGATTCAGGCCTTCGGCATTAGCGAAATTAGCATCTTTCGATCCTGTGTGTGGTCCGAAGATTACGGGTCCAGAGTAGCTTGCAAGCGCGGTATTAAAAGCTTCCGGGATGATGGGGAGGCTTGGAACGACGACCATTTTGTAGCCATCGAGAGATTGATCAGGTCCGATGACATCAACGGAAAGTCCGAGACGACGTAGGGCTGAGAAAAAGATATAAACTAGATCGTAGTAGTTGACGGCTGTGGATTTGTAAGTTGCGCTTTTGACATCCCAGTTTCCGCTGTATGGCTCGATGGACCAGGTCCAAATTGAAGCGTAATCGAAGACAAAGGCTACATCTGCTTGACCTTGTTCTCCAGAAAGATTCTCGCGTAGGAGAGGGAGACGGTCTTTGACGAGGGCTTGAATTTCTGTCATTCCCTCGTCTGGGGTGTAATCTGAGAGGTGGAGTCCAGAGAGTGTCTGTTCTTGTGCGTATGGGACTTGTCTCCAACGGAAGTAATTGACGCTACAACAAAGTATTAGCAAATGCTTCTTCGAATCATCAGTGGGATTGAAAGAGGCTCAGTCATTGTTCTCCCGCCGAACTTCTTAAAGGTAGGTACCAGATAACAATAGCCGAGCCCCTGATGAACACTTACATATCGCCCGAAGCAGCAAAAGTCTCAAGTGTCCAAAGATCTACCATCCCTTCCAACGGCGAGACTCGATATTGGTTCCAATTGAGCACTCCGGGTTGCATTTCCATGACACCAAAAGGCCCGGAAGTCGCATTATAGGCAGCACCAGCAACACCTCGATAAAGCGCATGATGAAAAGCATTCGAATCCGGAAGTCCAGTTCTCAAAGTATCACTCAACTCCTGATCCGATAGCCATGTGAATTGTCCGGGCGCAGCCAAGGCATATGCATCCCAAGTCGCCAAATCGATTCCCACTTCACGTGAGAACTTGTGGTGATCGAATTCCGAGAAGAAAGCCATAAAGTTCGTCGTGATAGCTTGGGTAGGGGCGTATTGTCGCAGGATAACGGCTTGTTCCTTTGCAAACTCGATCAACATATCCGAGCTGAAAGTGTACCAATCCAGAGTATGCAACTCATTTGTGGTGTAGACTTCCAAGAAGGGGGGCTGGACAGCTTCAAAGCTTTCGTATTGAGCTGACCAGAAGACACGGCCTTGGAAAGTGTTCAAGTTCTCGATCGTAGTGTACTTCGCCTCGAGCCAGGTACGGAACCTCTTTGCTGCGTTGTGGTCGTAACTTCGAGTGGTACCGTGGCAACCAAATTCATTATCCAATTGCCAAGCAACAACCGTTGGATTGTTGCCATATCTCTTCGCCAACTCCGTTGTAATCTTCTGGCTCAAAACACGATAATCGAAGGAGGAAAAACTGTAATGTCTTCGCGAACCGAATCCCAAAGTATCATTTGCCACATCCACAAAGTTAATATCGTAATTGTTGCTGATCCAATTCGTCGGTGACGCAGTAGGCGTTCCAATGATAGCTTTGATATCATATTTGGCGAATAATTCCAGCGTTTTGTCCAAGAGAGAGAAATTGTATTGTCCCTCCACCGGCTCCAAAACAGCCCAGTCGAACTCGCTGACACGAACGTACGAAATATTCGCTTCCCGCATGGCCGAGATATCTGATTCCCATACTGACTCAGGCCATTGCGAGGGATAGTAGTCAACGGCGAGATGAATACCAGTGGGCCATCGGTCAAGTGATGGGGTTGCCGATACCAATCTTTGAGCCCAGAGAGCTACAACAGCAAGAGAAAGACGCATGGCAATGAGGGATGACGAGAAAAGTCGCAAATTTTGACAAACTCGCGATCCTTTTATACCTCAACCAACACCCCATTCTCCACCATACACGCTATATCCCACTCTCCCACCTAACGGTCAGAGAATTCCGACAGAAAGGTATGGGAGAAAGGTTACCCGAAAAACGCTCCATAATGTGGAGTAAATGGAGATTTCGCGGGGCCTCCACAGTGGTGTTAGGTGCATCATACGAATTTGCGCAGGTGGAAGTGGGGTAGAGGGCGGGGAAGAGGCGAAAAACTCAGCAGCTGTTCGTGACATTTCGTTTTTTGGGCGGAATGATACTAACTTCGGGCAATTAGAAGTTTTCCAAGCCCGGCCGAGATTTAAGTTAGGTTGATCTCAATACTTGTTCTCGTGTATGCCCCACATTTTGCTATGACATACAAGGTACATATGTAGGGTATTCGTAGCAGTCAGAAAACCAATTCATCCCGAGCATAAAGATTTACATGGAGCCCCCGTTTTTTTATAACTGTCTAGTTCTCTTGAAATAAACCCCAATAATCAAGGCTTCTTCCATTTTCTGTATACAGAAATTATCATTTTTCAATACCACTTGCAAAAGAAAATAGTGTTATGCTCTCCACAGTCTTTAACTCTCCATTCTCTAATAAAAAATTATATTCCAGAAAATCGAGAACAATAAAGATAAGCCAGGAAAGTAGCTGGAGTACATAAGCCAAATATAAAATAATAAAAAAGATTTTCTGTCAAGTCCTACTTTTGAAGCTTTATATAAACACTACCAGGATAACTAACCCCCAAACGAACTGCAAACTAAAAGGCACTCGAAAAAAGTGTGAATTCTACTCGCCTTCGCGGATGTCATACAACTTGTCCTCCAAAAAAATATAGAATTCCAAGGAACTTGAAATTCCCAATCCACATTTACAAAATAAAATTATTACCATCCTCTCTTCTCTTCCAACAATTCCCCAAAATAACCATCCATCAAAAGATATTATTCCAGAAAACCCTTAAAAACGATCAAGAAAAAACCCAACAGAAAGCAATATACAAATTCTGCTTCTTCGGACTACCCATGTTCCACTATAGCAAACCTAGTATCCCTTCCACTATTCACATATACATCTCACAACGTTAGCCAATAAAACACATCAAATATCTATAATCTAACACCCAGATACTCGAAGAGATGAAGTCCTGCCATTCAATTCAATGATCCCAACCTTTGAGAATAATGGCTTTTCGCAGATATAACAGAGAATGATAGTAGAGAATTTTATGATAGATCAAAAAACCATCCGTGAGAAGTGAATAAAAATAAGGAACTCTGAGATTAGGACAATCAAGTCAAATTAAATTAAATCAATTGTCCCCATCCAGTTGGGGGTAATAGATATTAAAGAATAGCAACCAATCCCCCGTCCTAAGCAAGAAACCAGTGAAGAAAGACAATGAATCAAAGCAAAGAAACAGGGTGAAAGAAACTCAATCGAAATCCATAACACGGAATAAAGTCATATAACCTCCACCCACTTAGGTGCACAAACTCTAAATGAATCTCAAAAAGAGCTCCATGAAACCGAAAAATATTGATTTGTTTTCTACAGATAAATCATCTACTTAACTCCCAAAAAAGAAAAGAAGATTATAACTCATCTTTAACAGGGTTTTGAACCGGTCCGTCCGGCCTCCCACTATCTTTATGTAGATTAACGCCCTTCTTCTTCCTCCACTTCTCCCACAGAGCCCAAAAGTCCTTCTCCATCCCCTTCTCCATTTGATCCGGCAATACAACCGTGTATTCCACAACCAGATCCCCAAATTCAGTTGTGTGATAGACGCTATCGCCATCTTCATGCCATTTTGGCATTCCCTCTCCTTTCACATGCTCAACTTGCCCAGGTTGGATAGCTTGCCCTCGGCTGCGGCTGAGAGATACGATATGTCCGTCTAGGTGGGTGAGATTGCGAGTCCAATCGCCCATCCATGCTTCTCGGAGAGAGAGAACTTCGTTCCAGTAGAGATTATCTCCCTTTCGGCGGAAAAATGTTCCATCGACCTTCAACTCGTTGTCCTCGACCAGATTGGCTTCCTTCTCCACAATCGTAACGTGCAAGTCACCAGCCACATAGTCAGGACTCTCATCCGCATCATTCTCATAAATAATCCGTTTCCCCTTCGGCGCGCCCTTCTCGATAACCAATTGGAATGTGTTTACTTTTCGTACCACCCTCGTTCCCGCGCAAACCGGACATTTGTGCTTGATGGTTTTTCCTTGCCCCCCGCAGACATCACAATTAACCTGTACCTGCTGAAAGATGCCCGGCGCCAGCATATGTTTCTGGATCTTCACCCCATGCCCCCCACAACTCGTACACGTCTCCACCTTCCCATCCGCACTCCCACTTCCCTCACACTCGTCGCAAATTTGCTGCTTTTCCAACTGGAACTCGGTGGTATGGCCATTGTAGAAATCTCTCAGGGGAACACCTACTCGCACCTCCATATCTGGGCCTCGTCTCTGCCCATGTTGGTGACCGAAATGACCACCTCCTCCGAAAAAGCGGGAGAAGACGTCGAAGGGGTCGTGGTGGCCGCCGCCGCCGCCGCCTTGTTGACGTTGTTTTAGGCCTTCGTGGCCGTATTTGTCGTAGATTTTTCGGGACTCGGGGTCGGAGAGGGCTTCGTAGGCTTCGGCGATTTCAACAAACATTTGTTTTGCGGAGTCATTTCCACTGTTTCTCTCATTAGGCTTAATATTCCTACAAAAGACGAGTTATAGGAGGACGAACGGATTCTTATCGGGGTGGTATTTCTTGCTTAGTCTTCGGTAGGCACTTTTGATTGTCTTTTCATTCGCCTGTTTATCTATTTCCAAGAGCTATGCGGGGTCAGTATTGATAATATTGAATAGGAAATTTAGTATAGAAGAGAAACATGGACATACTTTGTAGAAATCTTCAGCGCAGATAGCTAATTGCAGCATGCACATGAGTACGAAAAAAGTAGATGGGAGCCACATGTTTGCGCCGAGTTTGGCATGCGCCTGCAAAGGAACAATCCAGTGCCGGGGGAATTGAAGGATTAAATAAGGACCAGCATAAAAACAAAATGAGGGACTGTAACTGTAAAATGGTATTGTACAATTGAGGGAGAAGTGTTGGGTGTGTGGAAATTTATGAGTAGCACTAGATAGCTACTATACAGCTGGCCTCTTCTGTCTGATCTCAGGTACCTACAGGGGTCTGGCCCGCCGCCAATTAAAGAGGGGCGATACTGTTCCGATTTTGAGCCGATCCTCGGTCCGGCCATACTTTGCCCCGAGTCAACACCAATTCCAAGTCAAGGCGCATCCTTCAACAGCAACAGGTCAAGGTACTGCTTCTTGTAGCTATTTTTTCTTCGCCATCTTACCTTCGAGCCCTCATTATCTGTCTGCTCTTGATTCATTATCGCAGTTTCGAATTGCGCCATTTCAAGACCTCTGCTAGACCCTTCGCGGGAGCTTTCAAAATGGGTGCCGCCAAAAAATATGCCATCCTCCCCATGGAGGATGAGAATATGGGACCCGCAAAGGTAGTCGAGAAGAAGAAAGAAAAGCGGCGACACGGCGAGAAATCATCCTCAAGACGCGACAGACACAGAGACCGAAGTCGAGAGCGAAGTAGGGAACGATCACCACGTCGAGACACAGAACATCGATCGAAAACGATTCGAAAACGAGAGGCAAACGACGCAGATTTCGAGGATAGATGGGGCGATGAAGAATATGTCTCCGAGCCGGAGCCTGAGTTCCAGGAATCTGCTTCGAAGCGGTTGAAGACGGACCACAAGGACAATGAAGAGGAAGACATCTCAGACGCAGAGAAAGAACGGAGGAGGGATCAGGTGGAGAAAGATGCATTTGCGAAGCGTCTTCATTCGAAAGACAAGGACAAGACTAAGAAATTGGTTGAGGATAGGTCTTCTACGAAGGAGGGCAATATTTTGGCGCAACGAAGAGCCTTGGCCGAAGATGCGGCTGCGAGAGATGCTGCGCTTCCAGATCTTCGAGAGAGGTCACGACAAGAATATTTAAAGAAGAGAGAGGCGGAGAGACTAGCACTATTACGGAAGCAGGTTATCGAGGAGACAGAGGAGTTGCGAAGCGGAGCCAGATTATCAGAAAAGGAGAAAGCGGAATTCGCAAAGAACCGCGAAGTCTTACGAATTGCAGAGGAGCGGTTACGGATTGATGACCATCTCGATGGATATGCAATGCCGGATGATTATATCACTGAGAAGGGGAAGATTGACAGGAAAAAGAAAGAAGAGGCCATGTACAAGAGATATGTCGACAAGGACGAGTATGGGCAAGAAAAGTTTGTCACGGAGCATGAGGAATGGGAAAGGGAGCAAGCGGCAAAAGCGAAATCTCAAATAAAAAGCACAGAACGATTCGACGAGGGCGAGTATGACTATGTTTTGGACGAAGAACAAGGGATCAAATGGGTGATGGATTCGAGACTTCCTGGAGAAGGGAAAGGGATGTCAAAAGAGGAGAGATTCTTAGCAGAGCAGCTGAAGGCAGCTGAGAAAAAGGCGCTTTCTATGGAGGAAACTCGAAAGAGTTTACCTATCTACCAGTACAGAGATGAATTTCTGACGGCCCTAGAAGAACATCAAATTTTGGTCATCGTGGGAGAAACAGGAAGTGGAAAAACGACACAACTTCCTCAGTATTTGCACGAAGCAGGGTACACCAAAAATGGGCTCAAAGTTGGTTGTACTCAGCCTCGAAGAGTAGCAGCCATGTCAGTCGCTGCTCGTGTAGCCGATGAGATGGGTGTCAAAGTGGGTAATGAGGTTGGATACTCTATCCGTTTCGAAGACTCCACCAGCGACAAAACCGTTCTCAAATACATGACGGATGGCATGTTGTTACGAGAGTTCATGACAGAACCCGATTTAGGGGAGTACTCAGCAATCATGATTGATGAGGCTCACGAACGGACCGTCCACACTGATATTTTATTGGCCCTAGTGAAGGATCTGTCACGTGAGAGGCCCGAAATGAAGCTTCTCATCTCGTCTGCCACGATGAACGCAGCTAAATTTGCCGAGTATTTTGATAATGCTCCAATCTTCAACATTCCCGGACGAAGGTATCCTGTTGATATCCATTATACCCCGCAGCCAGAGGCCAACTATCTCGCTGCTGCAATTACCACAGTTTTCCAAATCCACACCACCCAGGGCAAGGGCGATATCTTGGTCTTCTTGACGGGCCAAGATGAGATTGAGGCGGCTGAACAAAACATCACAGAGATTTCTCGAAAACTGGGGAGCCGGGTTCCTGAACTGGTTATTTGCCCAATTTACGCAAATCTTCCATCAGAACTTCAAAGCAAGATCTTTGAGCCGACTCCAGAAGGATCGCGCAAAGTAGTCCTAGCTACTAATATCGCCGAGACAAGTTTGACAATTGATGGTATTGTGTATGTCATCGACCCAGGCTTCGTCAAGGAAAATATCTACAACCCCGCAACTGGAATGTCAAAACTGGTGGCAGTACCCTGCTCCCGCGCCTCCGCAAATCAGAGGAGTGGTCGTGCAGGCCGTGTAGGCCCAGGAAAATGTTTCCGTCTCTACACGAAATGGGCATTCATGAACGAGATGGAGGAAAGCACTACGCCCGAAATTCAGCGAACGAATCTCAATAGTATCGTCCTGCTTCTAAAATCCTTAGGTATCAATGACCTCCTTGAATTCGAGTTTATGGATCCCCCACCCACCGAAACCTTGATCGGCGCTCTGAACCAACTCTTCGCCCTCCAAGCTCTAAACCACCAAGGCGAACTCACAAAAATGGGTCGCCAGATGGCTGAATTCCCGACGGATCCTATGCTTGCTAAAGCCATTCTTGCAGCTGACAAGCTTGGCTGCGTGGATGAAGTCCTCTCCATCGTCGCCATGCTCTCTGAAGCATCAGCGCTCTTCTTCAGACCCAAGGATAAGAAGATCCACGCCGACTCTGCGCGTGCACGGTTCACGGTTAAAGAAGGGGGTGATCATGTCACCCTTTTGAATATCTGGAATCAATGGGTGGACTCTGATTTCTCCTTCGTCTGGGCGAAAGAAAATTTCCTGCAACAACGCTCTTTAACCCGCGCGAGGGATGTCCGGGATCAACTCTCCAAACTGTGCGAGCGTGTTGAAGTCACGCTTTCTACTGTTGGTCAAAACGATCTCGTCCCTATTCAGAAAGCTATTACGGCTGGTTTCTTCCCGAATGCGGCACGTCTGCAACGGGGGGGTGACAGTTATCGGACTGTGAAAAATAATACTACGGTTTATATTCATCCTAGTAGTGTGCTTATGGATAATAATCCGCCGGTTAAGATGGTGATTTATTATGAATTGGTGCAGACTACTAAGGAGTATATGAGGAGTTGTTTGCCTATTAAACCGGAGTGGTTGCATGAGGCTGCGCCGCATTTTCATAAGAAGAGGGATTTGGAGGCGTTGGAGGAGAGGAAGATGCCGAAGGGGAGGTTGTAGGTTTATGATCGGGGGTTTGGGGGGTGTAGATAGATGTGGTGTTGAGGGGAGGGTGTGATTAAGATGTGAATGGAAGATGATCAAATCAAATTTTGCTAAAGATGGTTTTCCTGCGAGGCCGGAAATTTCTATGATTAGCTGTTGCTATTAACAGCTCTCTGTTCACCACGGAAGTCCTTAGGAAACTCTGAAGTTTCTGTGCTCAACAAATTCTTTCCTTAATCTTCTTACGCCCAATCACTCTTGACTATTCTCTTGACATCTGAATCCAAATACGTGACCAGTGTGAAAAATAAGTAGGGTAGAGTAGTGGCTACTACTCTACTCTACTCAAGGACTTTTAAGTACTACTCATACTCTACTCTATTCCACTCACACTAGTCTGAGTACTACTTAAGTAGTCTCGGGGGACTCGGTCCGGTAGAATTTAGCTCGGACCGATAACCGGCGTATTATCTGAGTCCTCCTTTGTCTATTTCCGAGTCACGTTTTGGCTTTAATGATATTAAAATTCCCTTTAGTTAAATAAAAGCTCTGTTTATGCAGGTATGAGTAAATATAATGAACTTCTTTTTTAAATCTAGGCTTTAAATAATAGTAATTAGGGCTAATTACTTATATATACTACTACTCTGAGTACTACTTGAGTAGCTGAGTAGTTTGTGCTCACACTGTACTGACCTTGATTCTTAATTTCTTACTCTAAATCTATCGTATTATCACTTTTTTTTATTGTGAATAACTCGGAAGGCGAATCATAACTAGATCTACTAGATGCCGCAAAACGATTCACATTCCTTGATATCGAATGCTTTGATTCAAGGCTTCTATTGTCTAGAAAAAGTATAAACACTTAGAAAATTGGTCTTCTTCTCTTCTTTTAATGCCGCAAAACACAACCTCACAAAAGCAAAAACTTTACAAGTTCTACTTAAAACTCAAAACAGCAATCCCCGCATACAGTTAGAACTCTTCAAGAAGAAGTACAAAGCCTTGGCGACAAGATTACCACATCATTGTTCTTCCTCCATCCAACCCAAACCGCACATAGTTTTTCATTCGCCAGAAACTCAAACTTAAAGCCAAAGCCATGGCTTCGGACACATCATCTACCTCGTCCTCTGGAAATCGTTTTACAGAATATGAGAGATATTTCGGCCAAGCGATATGGCGAGAAGCACTCTACAAGAAAATAGACATTGACAAGGATACCGGGGAAGACAAAGATAAAATAATGAGAGCGGAGAGCGATAGACCATCAGACAGATTGGTGGCAGAGTTTACAAGAAACTGTGTTAGAGCATGTCAAGCCAGTTCGGTTTCGGCAGCGATCCTTGCGCAAATTTGGTCAATCTAAGAGCAGAAGACATGGAGATATTCCGTCAGGAATGCGACAGGAAAAGGGTAAAATGGTTGGCGGTCAATGGCATGATAAAGTCATCCGACTATTCGAATATGCTATTGCGGTCGCAGATTACTATACAAAAATGGAAGTAATCGATCGAAAAAGCGCAATATTGAGGATGAAAGAGTATCTCTGTTACGAAGGAGAGAAAATCAGCAATGGGATAGATTGGGAAACAGCTGAGTTAGAGTGGGCATTCGCATCCGAACCCGAATCCAGTTCAGAATAAAGTGAGGATTGCGATCCGGGAGGAGACGAGGAATCAGAGCCAGAACCGGAACTGCCCCCACCAGATTTGAACGCAGGTAGCATTCTAGTATCAGAGTCCGAGCTATACAACGCATTTCATTGGGATACTCACATGGCGGCAGGTTTTTGTATCGAAGTTGCCAATGATACACAATTTGCCATCGCCCAATGTCGTATTGAATGTCACACGGTTTCATTGGTACTCCAAGCGGCTTTCTATTTTGAAGGCGAAATTTTCAAATGCCTAAATGGACAACTTACGGATTAAGGGTGGCAAAACAGAACTACCCTAGTCAAGTGCACTAGAAATCAAACCTCCTGGCAAGCGATGACTAATTCATCTTCCTTGGCGAACTGTATTTGGTAGTGCGATTTTTGGAATTTCGTGCATGGATTTACATCTTGATATTGCGAGATTTTTGCGAATAGACCTCGTAATATTAGACAGAAGTGCGATGTTTTTACATAAAGTTTTGGCTGCTTAATTAGTGAAGAAAATACTATAATGTGTAACTTCAAACCTCTATTCTACTATCAAAGAAAGTAGTGATTAATATCTCAAAAGAGAAGAAATATAAAACCGAGGTCTTGTAAATATTGCCGGTGCACACGATAGTCACTTAACCATTATCACTTAACGTAGAAAGATAGTAAACAGGGTGATGTTTACTTTAATAAAAGCGGGGGGGGGAGGGGGTTCTTTCTTGCTATATTTAGGTTCTGTATTCTTGAAGTAAGTTACACTATTTTCAGCTTTACTTATGAGCCATAATATCACGTTCAAACGATATGAATAAATATGGAAGCTGAATCATAGAAAAACTGTTGAGCTGATTCACAGCTCCTATTCGAAACTTTATTCACAGCTTCCTATTGGAAATATTTCAGTCGATTCACAATCTTTTACCTCTAGGAAAAGTACATACAAAAGGCTAGAAACTTCTTTTTCTTTTCTCTTTCGTTAGCCTTACAAAACCTAGCATCAACATTTACGAATTTTAGCCCAAACATTTGTACTTGTCAAGCTACACCTGTGTATTCTTTTGACTCCACTTCCTCCAACGTACTCTGTACTCCGTCTCCAGATTACAAAGCCATTCCTACCAAGATTTTGATGACCCGGAGGTAAAATCCAGCTTACCGAACCTATACCTGGTCAAATCTCGGAAATATTTTCTGCGATTGCCTTCAGGTCTAGAAAGCAACTGTAAATTTGCTTAATGGGAGTCCATATCAATTACATCTGAAAGGATTTCCAGAACCTCTTTAAGATTTCAGCACCTCTTCTCACCGCCCACAAACTTCAACCCATAAAAAATACATCATTACTACTGTTGAAGCGGTAACCTCTTTTGAACGCATCGGACTTTCAAGAATTTGACCCAGAAAGGAAAACAGCTTCTTGATGGCATACTCAGGGAGGGAAGAGACGAGGAAATGCATCAGCGAGAGAGTGAGAAACCAACATTTGACATGATCTTTGACCGCTTGGAAAAAAATGGTAATATTATGCAAGAAGGGTGGATATGGGGCTGGGCTGACTGTTCATACTGGGCAATCACTTTATCATTACCGCAAACAGGAGATAGTCGACATACAGGGGGTGCTATACCTCCAAAACAAAGATCCTCAGCGATATAGAGGTGTGTCATTCAAACCTTCCAAGGATCCGACGAGAATAGACCATAGAGCGACATGGTGCTAAAAGACTTGCATCCACATGCAAGTCTTTTAGCACCAAGGAACGTATCTATACAATGGCGGCCGCACATCTGTACAAAGAAGTGGTTCTTAGTAATGAAACGGTCAAAGCTGTGTTATACATGCTAGAGGACCTTACTGCGAAAGGAATTCTTAGCGATCAACCTCGAAGGTGCAGTGCTGTAAAGAAACAACTTTGCGGTTCTTATGTCTTTGAAGTTGAAGACTTCAGTAGGAACTTTGAAGGCAGATGTAATATAGCACTTGAAATTTTCAAGAAGGCGCGTACAGACACCATGGACTCTTATATCGTGTTACACCAACGACCAGCAAGAGACGATCCTTTTACATATCTGGTGTTTTTGCTGCATTTTTTGAAGCAGCCATTATACAAGATACTGAGCTTTCACCCGAAAGCACGCCGAGCCCAGCCTCTTTAAGTTCCCCAAGCTGAAAAGCCAACCCCTTATATCCAATTAACTGGCCAACTGACCAAATAAATCTCGCCGAGCAAATAAATGATATGGATCCAGTTAATGCAGCCCTCAACTCAATTTCTAGGTCTGGGTTTTGACAGACCCCCTTGCCACCGCAACACGTACCGTAATTGCCCAAATACGAGACAGGAGCTCTAGTAGCCAACTGGTGCAAAAACTACAAAAGCGATCTCACCTTTAATTATGTCTTTCCTGCCAATGCTCTATACTAATATCAAGAGAAATGTACAGCATAAATGTTGATATTTGGCGTATGGTTTTATACCTCAGAACTTATAAAACTAGACAAAAATGCGATAATTTTATAAAATTTGAAGTGTTCCATGACTCAGTGAATTGTGATTATACCAATAAAGTTTACAGAAGTGGAATTTCGATGGAGAGCCAATGCCAAGCAGGAAATTAAGCGAGAAGTTGGAACCACAAGTCCTGATTTCCTAGACCACTAAAAGCTATCAAGAGAGAATGAACTACTTAAATGTGTTCTCTGATTTGCCTTTAAGTCTTTTAATATTGACAGCACTATGAATGACTCCCAAATTAGTACTATAAACCTAGCGCATGATTCACATTATTCGCTTTCTACAAAATTGGCTAACTGATTATTAACTAAAACCCCGCGTTTGATTCACAGCTTCTATGGTCTTGAAAAACTATAAATAGCTGGAAAATTGGACTTCTTCTCTTCTGTTAATCTCTCAAAACACAACAGCAAAAGAAAAACAAATACACTCCTACATACAACTTAAATCCATACCGTACCCTGGGATAAATGCCACCAACGATTCCACGCAATATCTCCCCTGTGGAGAAAGGTCTTCTCAATAATTTGTTCCGCGAGGGCAGATGTAGAGAGGCGTATGGGAACAAGACCTACGAGAAAGCATCAACGAAAATGATCAGCAAGCATATGGAAGAGTTAATAGAGATATTAGTACGGAAAGGAATCATTACCGGGGCCCCAGCAAACGAGAAATATCCAGAAGTAAGCGTTATACACTATTATGACAACAACTACAACACCATCCTCGAAGGAGAATACGACCACAAGACGAGTATATTGAGAAATTCGTAAGGAACTGCTCGGAATTTAAGAGTGCTAGACAGCGACATTATAAAGAACGCCTGCTTGGCAAACGACTCAGGGGCCTTCCTAATTCTTGGACACTAAAATGCCGGCTGATTGCCATAGCGTTGGCATATCAAACTCAATATGCGGGAGACCCTCGGGACATTGCACGCATAATGGGGTACATGCACCGAAATGAGGTTACTGATGCGCCGCACAGCAGGGAAGCTATTCAGTTGGAACTCATCTCGGTATCCCAAGGAGGAAGGTTGCTAACGGTCGATGAACTAACCAATGCATTCGAGGCGGATGTCATTATAGCTGAAGAATGTTGCAAAGACGTACAGCAAATCGCAAATTCAGCCAACAATCATTCTACGAGTTTGACCTATTTGCAGACTTTTTGAAAGGGAGCGAAGATAAGATTGGGTCGGACTTTGGTCTGCCACCGGTGGATCCAATCGCACGAAAGCTGCTAGAGGGATTCGACTTCCCCGCCGGTATTAGATTTTCCAAAGCCTCTAGCCCCCCATTAAATATCGATATTTTGGACCCAGAACCCACCTTTGAACAGTATCAACAATATTATAACTCTTGGGATCTGAATAGCGACCTTACCAATGCAATACATGCTAATGACAGCGGCTCTGGCATCCAAGATGTAACAAACAGCTTTGCTAGTGCAAGTATTTCAGCACCTGTCGGGCTCGCGGGTCTGGGCCATTCACGAGATTCTAGCAACGCTAGTAACGAACCGGAGCGAAAGAGGACAAAGGGACCTGGCAATTAAGCCCCTTTCACAAACCCCTTTTCACAAGCTATACTCGAAACGATTGTAAGATAAAAGGTACATTATTATTGTTGAGTTTCTACGCATGGATTTACAGCTTAAGCTTTGATAACTGTTAGAATTACACCAAGTAAAATTAGGAAAAAATGCAACATTTGTATATAATATGAAGCCCAGAGCATTCGTGAAAATATCTTGCTGCCGGGTGTGATTTTGAGGGAGAAAATGAAATTCCGATATCATCGAGTATGAGAAGGTTAAGCGAGTGTATACAAATAGTCCTTAGATACTATGAAACCCCAAGTCCCTTTTCCCAAACCACCGGGACTCACAACTAAGAAGAACATAAAAAAAATGCCAGCAACATTATCCCTCTTTGCCCTAAACTTTTGAGGCAGGCATACACCATCTCTAGCTCGGTCCCAAGTGAGCAAGCGACGCCATCAAAGAGTACCATTGGTAATCCCCTCATTATGAAGATCAAGGGCCTTCTTCGGGTATGCGACGCTACGGGACCTGTTGTTTGTTAATATCTAGCAAGGGACGAGAAGAACTACAGTGACCTAGAAATGCAGAGGGGGAAACCTTACACTACACTCCCATCACCTTACGGCTCGGAACTTAGTAAATCAGCGGGCCCCTTTTTAGTAAAACTGCGGCCCCGCCTCTCGCTTAGCACTTCAAAAAGGCGCCCCTTCTATATTCTGCCGACTCGTACCCCACCGTCTAATAATTGGTGCAAGATACACCAGTTACTAGGCCGCGAATTTTCCGTAAAAATTTGCGCGCTACCTTTTATGTGGCTTTTGGGGCACCGCCACTAAGATGGAGCCTTCGGTCGAGATAGATCGGTTAGATAAGAAAAGGCTTCAAAGTAAGGCTATTCTACAAATAAAATACGAGCTCAAGAAGTACGCGGAGAGGCACCCTGGAATAGCAATTTTAATCAGTGCTAAGAATGAGAAGTAGGCTAGCATAATTAGTTAAATTAACAATAGATGAGTGGATTATGGTTTGGGGTTGCGAACAGCGCAAAATCCTACTTTTTTAAGCTAATTTCAATCACTGATTGCCTTTTTGATACTCATCTAGAACTTTGTTATATATTATTATACATGAAACTAATTATAGTATGGTGTTGAAGTGTATTAGAGGTGTTGGTGCCTATCCAAAAGGCGGGGCAGCTGTTTTACTAAAAAGGGGCCCGCCGATTTACTAAGTCCCTTGCAGCTGTACCATGCACCGATTGAGAATGCTCTTTGAAGTGCCTAGGCATTTTCGGAAGTAATCGGACTCGAGGGTGGTGCTGGTTTCTCATCAGTGGCTACATTTTAGCCGAAGTATTCTTCCAGCATGCAAAATGTCTTGTAGCTAGAAAAGGAAGTTGGGGGGGAGGGACGGGGTTACTTACTTGCCGGAGCAGTTCCATTGTACGGAATGATAACTTCACTAGAACCAACGTTGGCAATGCGCCATGTTTGATGATTATCCGTGGAAGTAGTACTGAAATCTTATTACCTGCAAATATGTCAGCAACGCGATTTGTGAAGCTCTAGAGACATGAGTATGAAGAATTGGCTAAACACTATCTAATTATTTCCGTCCCAGGACCAGAATTACCCTTCCATGACGACGTTTTTGATGTAATAAAGTCCTGGGCCGTGATAGGAAGACATAGTGCTTTGTAGGAATATGAATTCGGCGCTTTGAATCCAAATTGCTGGGCTCTCTTGGGATAATAATGTTGGGGAAGTTGTGTTTGCAAAGTTTGATTTCGAGGGTAGTCGCAGTTCGTTTATGCTCAGCGGCCCATGGACGTGTGGGAATTGTTTCCCCACGGGATTTCTTGTGATTTGCATCTTGATTGATATCCGGGTCCTCAGCGGATAGATGGTGTGAGATATTTCCCGTTGTAAAAGCTATTAAAGTTGAGGTCATAGATGAGAACGGTGGGTTGTGCGATACTAACTCAAAAGTTGAAAGTTGAAGTGAAAGTTGCAGAAAGAGGGGTAGCCAATTGAAAGCGGTGCAGCACGAATTCACCTGCAGAGGCTGAAAAGAGAGGGGGATGTTGTAACTCTGCAACACGTAAATGTGGGGTGGCTCGGGATACGATGTGGCTTTGGAAATATTTCGATTCGTCAGAAACCCCAAAAGCGGCATACACAGCTGAACCACAGAAAACACGGAAGTTATTCCATGCTACTCTCACCTAATGGTTCAATTAACTCTTCCCAGGCGAAAATTTAATTTTACAATATAACTCTAAGTGACCAAAAGCTGTGAAGCTTAACGGCCATAAAGCAAGAGAACTCTATCTCTAAAGAATATATCTAGATGAAAAATTTAGCACCTGAATTTCCTCACGAGGAAAATTATATAACGTACCTAAAATAAGGCGAATACTCGCCCATCTCCGAAAGTTGCTGCTCCGTATATTTCCCCTCAATCTCCTCCGGCAAAAGGCGATCTTTCTTAAGATTTGCAGCACGAAGACAATACCAATTAAGTATCGTAACACCAACACCACCAATCATAACCTGCATGTATATCGTCAATATCAAGCATGAAGACGCATTATAATGGAATGTACGTACAAATACGAGGATGAGAATAAAGCCTGTTTGATAAGTTGGTGCTTCATCTGCGAGGAATCTGGGGAGTGTGTTAGATGGAGGTACATTTTTAGAAGTTAGGAGACTTACATATTTGCGCCAACGGTGCCACCAACAAGCTGGGTTGAGTGTCAGTAAAGGTGTTAAATGGGAGTTATGCTTGATCTTACTTGTCCAAAGGTAGATTGCCATCCCATGGCAGCCGCTCGTTTAGAAGGGTTTCGCACATTGGTTCCGAGCCATGAGCCTACAGCTGGAGCCTGTTAAATGAATTAGTCATGTTTAACTAAGAGAAGAAGGTTGACCATACCTGCATATTGTATCCAGCAACGACGAAGAATAATGCGAAATAAGCGACACCGGAAAGATTTTTGTGATACAAACATGGCCAGAGAATGACAATTCCAGTCGTTCCGACGGCATCTGTTCAAAGCTTAGTACAGAATTTGGCTGTGGAGTCGGGCGCGTGAATACATACAGCTGATGAGGAGGGATCGAGCACGACATCGATACTTATCGGAGTAGATTGCAATTGCAATGACGCAGAAGAATGCGAAGACATATGGAGGTGCCGTCATTGCTTGCGCTTTGATGGAGGAATATCCGAGATCTTTGACCATTGTCGCGAGAGTGTAATTTACGCTTGGCGATGTTAGAATGGAGAGACTTTTGTCAGGCGTGGAGTGAACTTACGAATTGGTTGGGATAGTACCCCCGAAAGCGAGAAGCGAAGCGATACAGCTGTTGATATCCTGTCAGCAAGTGTAAGTCTGGGTGTAGAGAATAAGATCTTACTAAGTCTTCCAATCCTTCACTGCCTCCCAGAATGATCCCCATTTGAACGAATCATCTGGGGCAACGGGTCCGTTTTGATATTTAACTCGAAGCTGGAGGAAGCGCATCTCATCGGGTTTGAAGAGCCGTGAAGACCATGTTTCAGGAAAATCGACACAGAGCCATAACCCGAGGATACCGAAGAAAATGGTCAATGAACCTTCAATGATGAAAAGAAATCTATAGACGTCAGCAAGAATAAGAAATTGGTCGCAGATCAGGAGGACTTACTGCCATTGCTTCAAACCCAAGTGTCCTTGCAGACCACCAACCGCGTAAGCCAGTAACCCACCCTGAATTAAAGGTTAGCAAGCGCAAGAGACCAGGTTGAGATGGACCCACAAAGGCTCCGGATAACATGGCGGCCCTGTTGAAGTGGTTAGTAACTTGCGTAAAGTAATGGAACGGAATGACTTACGAATACCAATAAGCGCAGCGTGTCTGAAGCTCCCCACTGACATACCAGCAACTTAGGGTGTAAAAGCCTATAGTTGTTAGAGTGTCCACTATATTGAAAGACACTGAAACTCACATCCTAAGCAATGATTAGCGAGGTTGAACTTATTTTAATAGACTTTAGAAATTACCTTGAAATAGACCAGCCTCAAAAACACCAAGCATGATTCTTGCCGCACAATAATCACCATAACTCTTGACCCAGGCGCTTCCAAGAGTGACGGCCCCCCAACAAATGACTATGCCGGAAAGCCAAAGTCTTGGTCCATATTTACGCATCATCATGCTAGAGAAATTAACCAGATGTCGAGATTGTAGATCAAGGGAAACATACTTGGATGGTGTCTCGAAACCAGCATAAGCTGAGCAAACAAGGTTAGAGTGATGAACTTGAAGGTTTATGATATCATTTCGGCTTACTGAAGAAAAACCATGTCAAAGCAAGGTTGAATTGATTGTTCGTCATTTTAGTGTCTGCTAGGAAGGTATAGATTTTGACATTGCCGGCATTGGATTCTATCGAAAATGTCAATTTAAGATACAGGTAGAATTGACATTCAGAAATACTTTTCTAGAGTGTTTAGAAAAACCACAAAGTGGATTCTTCAAACCTCGTCGAACAATATTCCTAGTGTCTTTCGCAGACTTCAGCCGATGAAGGACTCAAAATTTTACTTACTATCAAGAGAATTGAGAATATAAAATATGAAAAGCATTGGAATAATTCGCAAATCAACTGGGAAATTGTTAGCTGGAATGAGGACTGTCGGTAGTGGGGTACAAACGTAACCGTAGAATTCTCTTGTACTCAGTCGGTTTCGACTCGAAATGCTGCTTTAACTTCACAAACTCGACATATTCGGCAGCATGCTCAGGGGCAAGTACAGCGGGAGAATCAATTACCGCCGCATCAACTGGAGATGAAAAGCCAACCTGTTTCTCCTCGCTATCTGCCGAAAATGATGTTTTGGTGTCCATATTCTTGGTGTCGGTTTCCATCGTCGCGGTTAGATACTTGATAAATGGGCGAAAATACAAACAAGACAACTGACGAAGAGAGAATGAGACGCAGAAAGGAATTATATTAGATATATGAAGTCATCTCAGACCTATACCGACTAGATATCTGGATGTGGATAGGCAGCTGTGCCGATGTACTACATTCTACCACGTCGGCAAGATCGGCTCCACAGCCGCCCTCCCTATCGATACCACGAACAGAGGAAGAGTGGGAACCAGCCATTGAGAGATTGGGATGTAGAGATGCCAGGAGGTACTTCCTTGACCAACTGATAGGGGAGACTCGGGAGCCGGTCAACTCACATGGTAGTTCCACTAAAAGGGGTTGGATGTGGAGATTCATGATATTGGATCGTTGTCTATCCGTATAGCGTAACCAGAAACCCGGGATTGATGGGTAATAAAAGATGCATTATTTGATTAACTGGAGGAAACACGTCTGCAACTGGGAAGTAGTATAATCGTTTCTGGTACCTGGCGGGAGGGGAGGATTGAATGGGTGTTGTTTTCCTCTCTATGGGTACAGCAGGAAGATCTGGAGGCTGAATAACTCGTGCATCAGATACAGCAGTATTGCCTTAATTGTCGACGAAGTGGCAGTAAGTAACTTGTAGAGGTGTAACTTTGTACGGGTAAGATGGTTGAAGAGCTAAACCCGGAGTTTTGCCAGCTATCCTTATCTTGCTGCTAACTAACTACGCCTCATCAACTCCACCCCGTAACTTCACCCACCTTTGAATCAACCCAATCATTGCCATCCTGGTCATCATGACGAACTGCAAGGTCATTTTTGACCATACTGGTGGTCGTGTAAACCCCAAGCAAAAACAACATGAACCGCAAAAACAGTAGAGACGAAGAGGACCATCGAGATGGTGAACCGCCCTCGAAAACCCGGAGGACAACCCGCGCATGTTTGCAGGTACGTGAACTCTACGGTTACAAGAAATGCTTCAGAGTTACTGACAGTTTCTCCCAACAGTGCCGAAACCGTAAACAACGATGCGATGGACCTTCAACAGCAGACCCGACGATGCCATGCCGGCGGTGTTGTCATTTGGACTTCACCTGCTCCTTCACCCAGAGCCCCCAAGAAAACGAAATCGAAACGAGCTCCATGACTCTGAAGAAGGTGGATAGATTACAGAGACAGCTAGTGGACCACCAGAAACGAATCGAAGATCTGGAGCTATTCATTCGAGGGGTGAAAAGTGGTAGTGGTAGTGCAACTGTGGACGAAGCACCAATGCGGAATGCGAGCATTTCCACACCACATATCAACGAGTCGGTCGTCAGTCATCAATCCCCAGAAATATTTCAGCGCGAAGAGGTCCACCTTGGTCACACAAATTCAACTGCAATGGGAATTCCACACATTGTAGAAAGCCCCCTTGAACACCAAAATAGTATATCAGGGTCTTTATCACATCCAAGAACCGAATCTAGCTTTACGATGGACACGGTGAATCTGGAGGCCCCAATGTCAACACTACGGAATCTCGCTTCTTTATCGAAAGAAAAGGAGAAGAAGGACAACGTTGCTTGGAATATGACATACAATCCAATTCTTCCACTTGTGGATCAGAATAAACGGGAACGATTAGAACAGGATCCGGTGGCTTTGGGAATTCTCACAATGGAGGAAGCCCAGCATGCATTTGATATGTGAGCGATGCCCACCCCAGGAATTCCTAGCCCCAGGGTGTAGTTTTACGGGCGGTTATTTTCTTCATTGGCCGAGCGGTTCACAACAATGACAATGTCAAATACTGGTTTTTTGGGACTTACTCGCTGATATTGGTCGAATTTGATTCGAATAATCAGTATTTGGATTGCGTTTTTGTTTTAAACCGTTCGTACAATAGCCGGCCCGCACACCTACACCCTCTTGTGCCCGAATCCTTCTATTGCCCTACTAATTACCAGTCTAGATATTTTTCGCATTGCCATCCCATGGCACCATTCATGTGTATACAGACCCAGCGATCCGCAGCCTTCGTTCGACAGTCAAATCTGGCCCTTTTTATCAGCGTTTGTGCTGTAGGTTCTAGGTTTTGGTCTTTGGAAAGTAGCCAAACACCTCGCGATGGTTCGTCAACACAATATCGTGCCCTGATTGAGACTCTTGATGCCACGATATCACGACTGTTGCTGCAACCCAAGCTCGCAGATGTAAACCTGGATCATATTCGATGCCTTCTCCTTTATATACAATGGATGCCCATTGAGCAGCACTCTTCCGGCGCTTCGCATACTCGATGTAAGATTTTCAGTGCTCTCCTTACTTTAGTCACTTCTAGGTTTTCTGCATACTTTCTGTCCATTTTTATCGTTGTGCGAGAAGAGTTGGGGGAATCAAAAGATCCAAACCTTCTCGCATAATATCTATAAATTTTCTGTTTCATGAGTGTCTTGCACATTGCTTCTTGCTCCTCAGCGAAGCAGAGATTGACCTCCTCGTTTCTTCCACTTTTACTGATTGTCATTCTAGACAATGACATTTCCGCATGGAGCGTACTAGGTCTAGCTATCCGTTATTCTAGTTTCCTTGGACTCGAGAGAATGGTCATGGCTCCCTTTTCCCAGGCAGCAGTCAAAAACTTAATGCAAGAGGACTTCAGCCGAATGCGAGTCTGGATTAACCTCCTCACTTGTGATTATCACCTCATGCTTTCATCAGGAATGCCCGCTTCATTGGATCCTAGGGCAGTGAACAAAATCGTCCGGTACTTTTCCGCTCACGATGATGCCCTCCAACCTGATGATTCCAGACTTGCTGCGGTGAGCGAGCTCGTGGGGATAATCCATCGAGCATCGAAAAGCAGTGGTGATCCCAGCGTGAGAGCATTGGATTCAGCTAGTCTCAAGAAAGCCAATTCAGAGTTTGACGACTGGGAAGTATTCTGGAGTCCGGCACTAGGCATGAGAGATAGTTCTATATATCACAAATTGCCTTTCACATCTCTGAGGTGGTACAGACTCGCAATCAACAGTGCACGTCTAGGGTCAATTCTTTCACCCAGCAAGAGTCTGCAATCCGTCTCTCTGCAACTTCCCATGCTGCAAGCTCTCGATATCAGTCTCCTATCAGCAGCACAAATCATCTTCGCCCTCTCCGATCAAAAACATCGAACCTGGACAATCCAGCCACGATCCCTAGCCTCCTTCCCCTCGGGCGAATTCGCCGTCGACGAGGGAGGCCTAGCCCGCTTCCGATTCGCCGTCGACTCTTCCTGGATCGCGCATAGTTTTGCCGCCGTCTTTCTCGTGTTATGTTACCTTCGCGGAGTCATCGACGATGAATTGCAGATTTTACAACTTGCTACGCAGATGCAGACTATTGCTCCTGCGCCGCCGCGACCGGAATCGATGTTTTATCGACTTGTGAGTTTGGCTTCGAGGATCTTTGAGACGATTTGTCGGACGAGTGCTACGAGTCATCCGGCGGCGGGGTTTAGGACTATTATTCAGAATGTTTTCTCGGTTATTTTGAAGGATGGGGGGTGTGGGGAGGGGGATCTGGGGTTGGGGGTGGGAATTGTGGAGGAGGGGAGTGTTGATGCGCTTTTTGAGTTGATGTTTAGTAATGGTGCTGGGTTTGATTGGCAGATGCAGGGTGGGGGGTTGTTTTGAAAGGTATTGTGTTTTGGGGGTGTGTATTGTATGAGGCTCTTTCGTTTCTATCTAAATTTATGGATGTTTTTAAGCATGTTATTTGCGTGGTGGACTCCTTATGAGAGATGGGAGGAATAATGAAGCATATCCGAGAATTACAGGAGACTTGGTTATTGATTTTTAATTCTTGTATTTACACAGCTACCTATCTTTCTTGCTACCTAAGATAGATTGTTTGAGTGTGTTTGGAGAATTAAGAAACTATCCTCCTGAACAATTGTGCTTCTTCTAGACTGTTTTGCACCCTCATAGAGTGTATAAGAAAATCAGTCATCAAAAGGTTGGAGCAGTTGAAATGAAACAGCAGACTTACGGACTTGGGAGAATTGAAGTCGTTTCTTCTACTAAATTCCCCAGAGCTTCCGGAATAATCAGAATGGACAGATATATTTGGGTTCAAATTGAAGGCTGATACGGGCTCCGATAAATTACTAAAAGACTATTCAATAGCGCCGAGCCTTTCCACTTCGCTTCCCGGAGTCTCTTTCTTTGCATCAGTTTGCATCACTTTCCCCTGCTATTGTGTTACTTCGTTGTGGCTCGGAAGGTGTACCTTGGAGCCGGTTTCCTGGATTCAGCAGCGGCTCATATATGCAGTGTCACCCAACTTGCGATACATTACTCTTTGCTCGGACAATTAGACATCATGGTTGTCGACGTGGCAAGGCTGGATTCAACTTTAGAATTGCCCGTGGTGTGCAAAACGAAGTCTATAATTGCTGAGCTGCAGCATCAGTAGTGATGGAGGGGGGTGGGTAATGTGTTTGTGATACCTTGGTTTATATGGAAAGCTGTAGAGAGGAGATGAAGCTCGCGGGGAAATGTTATCAAGTCTAATTGCTTTTTGTATACATAGGTAACTTATCCTTTGACATATTCACGTACCTGACTGGTTCGCTTCAAAATCCTAGGATTGTCAAAAGATAGATTCTGCAAATACCCCTACAAGAAAATGCTCGTGGTGATTGCTCGAAGCGGACCGAAAAGAACATCGTCGGCCCTTTTGCAAGGGGAGATTTGCCTTGGATTCTACTTTGGATTCAACAGGGTAGGCATGTTACAGAACAAAATCCTTTCTCGGCCGGACCAATAGTTGTCACCATATCTTCAAGGCAAAACGAGGCAATTCCAAACGTGACTAGATGACTTGTCTGGAGGTAATTGATAACCGCTCGTACTCCCAAAAAAAGAAACGATGAAGCTCCCCTGTCGAAATGTCGAGGGAACCACTCGGCTTGTTCCCCATGCCCCCGCCCAGGAGTCACCACTGCATCGTCCAATTATGAAGCTGTAGCTGATGCAGTCCCCGCAATGGGGGGCAAAAGAGGCAATGAGTAGTTGGAGTTGGCCTGTTTTTCTAGTATATTTAGATTAAATATTCCGCATTTTTAGGGCGACAATGAGGGATTTTTTAGACGCTTAAATGATGGCGTAAAAACAATAAAAATTCCGGCGAAAATAGTTTAGATATCCACGAAAGTGGAAGAAGTATCAGTAGTTAGTGCTTGCCGCTTGTAATCCGAGGCGTTTCGTGGTAGTTCAAGTGGATGGGTATCCTTCCCTATCTCCCGTCACCAGCTCACGCACTTGCTGCACTTCTTCAACCCCACAAGACAAGACGACCTGCGTTGACCCGTTGTTACCTGCAACCTACAACCTTCAACCCTCGAGCGTCATTGCATTGCCTGTTTCTGTTTCAATCTCTCATTTACATGTCCTGCTCTCGCTCTCGTCTTCCTCTCACGAATTTCCTTTGGTTGTTGCTAACGAGAAGAGCGTCCGGTCGATAAGAAATCCTCAAGGTTCGTGCTGCCCTGCGCTGCCGTTTTCTGCCTAGAGAGAGACTTAATCGCGCGACAGAACAGCAACTCCACCAGCCCCTTTCGATTGCGACGCGTTTTGAGAATCATCGCATCCTCTTCTTCACATATGCCAATTAAGAGCACGCCGCGATCGCGATCTTCCCGTCGTCGGCTAGGAGGTCAATGTGCACCGAGCCGTGGAGAAAGATCTAGGACGATAGCCGCCCGCTTTGCGACCCTCGACCAAGCTCTGAATGCGACGAGGCACAACTTCTTCAAGTTTTTCCCTTCCACCTCCACCTCCACCCCTTCCTTCACTTCCCCATCGGTCTCATGGCTGCTCGGTCGTCGCTTCCTACCATCCCAAACACTCCCCTCTCGAACCGTCAATCGCACCATGACTTCGATATCGAAGGTCCGAAGCTTCCAAAAGGTGGCTGCAACTGGACGAACCTGTCTGCCATGGGAGCTCCAACTTGTGGGTGTAAGAGATATTGGGATAAAGAATTGGGCTATGTGGATGGGAGAGGGGCGTTGAGCAAGTCGGGGGTGTGCATGTGCGAACATCATGCTTGCTTCCATGATGAGGAGCCCGAGGGAAGTCGCAATGGCAACCTTCAAACAGAGATACCCAGCCATCCGGCGCGCTCTACTACTCCCAGGCAATCACATTCGCTAGGGATTCCCGGAGGACCTTCAATTCCACCAGAGGAACCCGCCCCACGAGCTATGCGCGATACTTCCCTCCCGGAAACACTCCAATGGAGCCGTTTCATTCATTCTGGCTCACCCGAGGCTCTACCTGCCATCCCATCCCAGTGTTTACTTCCTTCGGACAACGGCTCTTGGAGTTCTGACAGTCAATCCAGATATCACCTTCCTTTTGGCGGAAGAGGATTGGACACCCTCAACCATATCCCAAGGCGGGCATTAGGTGAGATTGTGGAACCCAAGATAGTCCAACCGTTGGTTGAGAACACACGACCGATACAGGTTTATCAGGATGCCAATGGCAACCTTGGATTGCAGAGTATTACTGGAGTTGCAACCCCAAGCGTGAGTCACTCACAGGACGAGGATGCCGAATATGGTAAAAACATTGCCAAGGTTCAAGAAACTCTCGAGGAACTCTCGAAAGGCAACATCCAAGCTGCCATATCCGTCAGCTCTGGTATCAAAGAAGGCTCTATTCCTAATACTCAGGTCGTTATGCAACAAGCCGGTTCATCTCGTGAAGCAGACCAGGCTACTGCCAGTCGCGACAAGGAATTAATTGATAGGCTCCGCAGCATTATGGTTCGAATGACCAAGTTCCCCTATGCAATAGAAAATCACGAAAAGCGGCTGGATTCCTTGGAGAATGCATCTTTCACTCACTCTGCCTTGGAAGAACTCCACGAGGACCATAGGGATATGGATGTCCGAGTTAACGATCTAGAGACCAGGCTCGGTGATCTTGAACAGGCGCATGGTGCCCAGGACGCGAGTAGTGTGGCTAGCAGCCATGATGTCGCGGCTTCCATTGATTCCAAGGTTTCATCCTCCATCGAGGCGGTTCATAAGGTTGACCTTGCTCGTTTTGAGGCACTGGAGGCACAAGTGGCCGAACTTCTTTCGTTGGCACCGCCAACTCATGCTCGTCCTTGGGAGGTTGAGGTTGTCTTTTTGCCATTTGGATTTGATTTGAAGGGGGTGTGGCGTTCGGATCATAACATGAGTCAACGCTCGAGAGGCAACAGCTCTGTCGAAACTCAGACCCAAAATCAATCCATGGTTGCTGCCCAAGCTTTACTTGCTGCTCGTGGCCAAAGCTCAGCCTGGGAACGTTCTGGTGAGTTCATTCCCTTGAACTTCATTCTGATTCCTCTAGGGCACTAGGAACAATTTAGTCAAGCATTTGAGATCACATTGTTCTAGGTATTTCGAACAATCTATTCTGGTTACTTGGGATGATACCATGTATTTCTCTGAGGAGTAGAATAATTTCGATCATTCAAGCTTTTTACAGGAATACATGGTTTTATTCTAGGAATTTAGAGTATTGTACTTGATTCCTCCGGATTCTCCTGACGATATAATATATCATTCCAGAATCTTAGACCTATGTACTCGATTATGCTCGCTCTTAGGACAGTCGATTGTATTATTCTTGGAGTTTGGAAAAATTATCTCAGTCATTATTAGTTGCTTATTATTTCATTTCTGTGTCGGAAAAAATTAGCTGACTCCAAGATTTGGATACAGGCTCCGAATTTGAAGACCAGGAAGAAGTTTCTTGGCTGAACGCAAAAGCCTGCGGCCGTGGCACGAGAATCGACGAACGACTCCGTAGTCGTGGGCTTGTTAAGCGGATCCAAGTTTGTGGACCAGATGCTATAGATGTCCAAGCTGCCATCATGACTGCGTTTGGGGGCATCCCAGATTTACTCGTGGATGATCCTTACACACAACACGAAGACAACGAAAAGAATTCTATTCCAAAGTCCTTGACTAGATATCTTGGTCTTCAAGGTTCTTGGATTCCGCTTAGGAAGCTGCACAAAAACTCATCGCTTCGATTCCTTAGTACATCCGAGATGGTCACACCTACCTTGTGGACTGTTCAGTTCCTCTCTGCTAGCGTTGCTATGAGAACTTCAGGCCTCAGACGACTCTATGTAACCCATAGAGACAGTTATATCCAACAACACGGCGACACCTCTGATTGGACCTGGCATAAGCTACGACAATTACCTCGAGTTTACCCCGATCAAACAGAACATTCCAGCGGTAGTCACATACCAGAAGGCGATGCAGAAGAACCATGCTGGGAATTCGACGAACGACTTGATCCCCCTCATCCCATGGATGTCAACATGTCTTTCTCATCACAAATCTCATCTTTGAGCATTCGCTCACTCGGATATGAAGAGCCACCCATCTCGCAATCCGATCACTTCTCCTCCGCGCCACTGTCTCCCATCGCCACGTCTCCGACCTCAGTACCTCCACCCTCCCGACGACCCGTCTCCCCGTTGATAGAACGCCATCCGTTTAGACCGGTACATATCCGCACCACCTCCATGCCCTCCACCGTCCCCCTCAAATCCCCACCGCAAGGGAAACGCCGCCATGGAAATTCTGAACGGGAACTTTCGAGCTCACCTAGTAGAGCTACTTCGACGTCTACTGCAAATCTAGCGCTCAAGCGTCGGAGGATATCCAGATCCCCGAGTCGAGCGGGAAATACGCCGCGATGGAGTGTGGGACCGCCTAGTCCTTATGTTGTTGCGGAGGAGGCGGGGGGTAAGAGGGGGGGGACGCCTTTTGCGTATGCGACGCCGTTTAGTAATGCGCCTTATGTGGATACTCGACCCAAGGATGGGGGGGAGATTGAGATTTTTGAGGACAGCGATGGGGAAGAAGAAGATTTCGGGAGCGCGACGAATGAATTTTATGGAGATGGGGAGGAGAGTGGGGGGGAGAGGAAGGCTTTGAGTGATTATGAGGCCCAATCTTCGGATTCTGGGGATGGGCAGGGGCGTGGGGATGATGAGGAGTGGCAGGGTGTTGATGATGGCATGGGGGAAGATGGGAGAAGTTTTGGACTGGGACTTGTGGAGAGGGTGGTTAGTGTTGGGGATGAGGATGAGGATGCCATGAGTGAGGGGAGTGAGGGGAGTAGTACGCCGAGTGAGTATCCTAGTACCCAACCCAAAATGTTTGCGCTTGAGAGGGCGAGGGCGGGCTTTGAGATTCATGTTGATGATGAGGGAGAGGATTGAGAGGGGGGTGGCTTATGATATTATGATTTGGGTGGGATGTATTATGGGCTTGGGTCTTCTTTTGCGTACACCTCGTGTTTTTTGAGGGTCATATACCAGTATTGGGAAGCGTTGGCGTTGGAGTTGCGGTTTCTTGTTTATGAATGGGGAATTTGGTTGATGAGAGGAGATAGATTGCAAGAATAATAGGGAGTTTTGATGGGATGATGCGAGGGAAATCGCCACTTTGAAGAATTGAAGAATGAAGACTTCACGATATATACTTAGATTTTTATATATATCATTTTTCATTAATTGAAAAATAAAGTTTCGTCGCTCTGTGAAAATAATCCACGTACTATTCACCCCAAGGAGTAGGATGTTATTACTCTCCTTTTTTACTCCCTCGTTTATCGAGAAGTAAAGGTAATACTCAAGTAAACTAGTATACTTAATTTAATTCTTTTATTTATATTAATTAATAACATCGATCAAATAGAGTTACTAGTAGGATTATATAGTAGGATTATAAGAACTCTAATTTATTTATTAGAACTTTACTTCAAGAATTTATTTATTTATGTCGTTACATATTCCTGGTGAATAGCACCTTCCACGACAGCCTAGTTGATCTACGTGCTTCGGCTCATGTGAGTGGCTTGCCACTCACATACTTAAGCTCACAGGATCCGACCCCTCTTTACCTTTACTCTTCATGCAATAAAGATATAGGAATACAACCACTTATTGCATCACACTTTATGACTACCAAGTCATACCAACAATTTAAGATAAGTTAAATAATTTAGTTAAACAGATGAAATTCCTTAATAGTAAACCGGTGTCTAGGTAAGTGTTTCATTTTAGAACTACTATAAGGTTACTTAGTTGTTTTCTTTATCTTAACTAGATTAAATAATTTATTTAAATAAATAGAATTTTAGATGAAAAAGATTTCTTCGCGTTTCTATGGGTACTATTACTTTTCTTAGAGATTTTGGTTATCTTGTTTTTAGAGAATAATTATATTAAAGAAATAAAGTTACAGAAAAGGTTGATTTTTTAATATAGAGTTAAGTAGTAAAACTTTACTTAACGTATTTCCCAGGTGAGCCGATCACCCGGGTGAGCCGATCACTAGAACACTAAAACGCGACACTCCCCTTAAAGTATAAAATGCCACCACTAAATTAAGCCTAACTCTCTAGTGAAGAGGGTTGCATATCGTGTTTTAATATATTCAAAGTTGTGATATTATTATGCTCGAGTGATCGGCTCACCCGGGTGATCGGCTCACCCGGGAAATACGTTAATAGTTTTATTTACTCTATTTTAGTTAAATAATATAATTAAAAGGAATAAACTTTGAGATAAGATAAGTTTATTAGTAAACAATATAAATTTTAGAGTTTTACTTTATAATATTAATTATCTTAATTATATAATTAAAGTCTTATAATACTTAAACGAATTAATTAGTATTTAGTTTAATAAGGTAAGTAAATTAAGTAGGTTTCTAGAGAAGATATATTTCTAGATATATTATGTAACTAACGGGACTTCACTCGAGGATTTTGTTTATTTTGCTCTAGTTGAATCAGATAATTTATCAGAGACATAGTTGTTAAAGTTTCGTTCATTGCTATCTATCAAAGCCCTCTTGACCGAGGGCGTTAGGTAGGTTGTAGTTTTCACGTGTCAGGAGCTTCACGATCAAAAGGCATGCATGCCTCAAGTTGTCGCTCCGCGATGCAATTGTCGATGATTGTTTTAGCGTCTTGGTAGGCTTCTATAAATCCTACTTGCGAGGAACCTTATAGTGTTTTAATGCCGCTGGTTAAGAATAGTTGCGTTTAGGGTGGTCCCTAACAACTAACTGTTCAAAAGAGCAACTTTGTAGCTCTAGATAAATCAGTGATAGATGAGGAAATATCAACAAGGAAAGCTACTAAAAAAATCAATGTAAAAATATACTAGATTGCACTTATTCTTGTGAACTGTTTATTTTACCCATAACGTGCATGTATAGCGAACCGGCCAAACAAGCAAACCGGCCAAAACCCCGCGCCCCCACCACACCTCTATTAAATATTAAATTTCTCTACAACAAACGATGCCTCAGGAAAATGACGAAAGCCAGTTAGTCTTAGCCATCCAGGCTATGCAAAAAGACCCAAATTTACGTGCTCGAGCTGCTGCCAGGACCTATTCTGTAGATCACCGGAAGCTAGGTCGACGTTTACTTGGTATACCTTCACGACGCGATATTCTAGCTAAGTCACGGAAAATGACTGAGCTAGAGGAATCAGTGCTTGTTCAACATCTCCTCGACCTAGCTACAAAAGGATTTCCTTCGCGGATATCTGTAGTTGAGGATATAGCAAATCGACTTCTTGAAGCACACGACGCACTACACGTCGGGACGCGTTAGGCTTCTAACTTTGTCAAGTGCTACCCAGAACTCCAGACACACTTCCAGCGAAAACACAACTACCAGAGAGCTAAGTGCGAAGATCCAGAAGTCATTCGTGGCTGGTTTGAGCTTGTATGAAACACAATAGCAAAGTACGGAATCTACGATGCAGATGTTTATAACTTTGACGAGACTGGATTTATGATGGGTGTTATCTTAACTGCGATGGTTATCACAAGCTTAGAAGGACGTGTAAGAGCAAAAAGAATACAGCCTAGCAATCGGGAATGGGTTACAGTAATCCAGGGGGTTAATGTCCAAGGCTAGAGTGTTCCACCATTTGTGATTGTTGCCGCGAAAAATCATCTCGCCTCTTAGTACCAAAACAGTGGATTTCCACCTAACTGAGTAATTGCTGTTACTGAAAATAGCTGGACAACAAATGAGAAAGGCATGGATTAGATTTGACATTTTGAGAAGCATACTAAGTCCTGATCTATTAGTGGTTATCGCCTATTAGTCCTCGACGGCCATGAGAGCCACTACTCTAACGAGTTTGAGGAATATTACAAGGAGAATAACATTATTACTCTTTGTATGCCTACTCATTCTTCTCATATACTCCAGCCACTTAACGTTGGCTGTTTTACTCTTTGAAAAAGGCATATAGTCAACAAATTGAAGATATGATGCAGGCTCAGATCATCTATATTACTAAGGATGATTTCTTTCCTGCCTTCCATGCTGCATTTAATATTGCAATGACAGAAAGCAATATCCGAGGAGGGTTCCAAGGGGCTGGACTTCTTCTATTCAACCCGGAAAGTGTGATTTCTCCACTTGATCTTAATCTAAAAACGCCAACGCCTCCAAACTCCTCCCCGAGTTCCGCTCAGCCTTGGGTTTCCCAGATACCAAATAACCTACTGAAGCCTTATCACAGACTATATTCATTAAAAATTGAATTTCCTGCCACCAAAGTAGCTCTCTAACCCCTATTTACGAGGCTATTGATCAGTTTACAAAGGGTGCATCAAAAGTAATGCACTAGCTAGTACTATTGAAAGCTGAGAACCAGAGACTTCGACAAGCAAATGAAGCACTAAGTAAGCGCCGCAGAGCTAAAAAAAACACGCCTACAGCAAGGAGGATCACTCAGTCAACAGGAAGCACAGGACCTGCAGGATAATAGAGACGTTGGTGTGCAAGTAATGCAGGAAATAAAAAGAAGTAGTGGTCAGAAGCCGAGGGAAGAATCACGTGTACGGCGCTGTGGCAACTGCGGAGAGACAGGGCATAATGCGCGCACCTGTAATATTATAGAAGAAGTATCTGAGGAAGAGATTTCCGAGTAGTTTTAATCAATTAGAGGCGTTGTGGTGGAGTTATTACAATTTTAATCGCGAGCGTGGAAAATTTTGGCCGGTTCGCTTGTTTGGCCGGTTCGCTATACATGCACGTTATGTCTCTTCTACTCTTTTTACATTCCATAGCCCATGTTTTGACTTCTCATCAATATATCCCGAATTGGAAGATATCGAACTGCCTATTCTTGTGTGAACTGGTTTCTGGAAAGACAAATTTCTTCCGTATTACACTATCTTACTGTATGCTAAAATTAAGTAGTATACTTGAAACTGCTATTCTCCTTATCCGTCAAATCCAGCCAATCATTATCCCCCACATTCCCAGCGATCTCCTCCGCTCTCTCCCTATTACTCTTCACACACAAAACACCATATCCCAAAATACAAAAGATAGCCACTCCATAACAAACAATCATTGCCACCGTTCCACCTGTATACGCAGGTGCCTGATAAGCGAGGAAAGTCTGCGGCCCGATGATATTTCCCGTCGCCCAAGCGACGTAAAACCAAGCGAAGAGGAAGATTTTCTTGGTGTGACCCGCGATATTGGCTTGGTAGATGGAGACGAGGGTAACATATGGAGCCCAGTATGTGTAGAGGATATAAAGACCAATAAGTTGACCCGCAAGGTTTGTGCGAGGAAGCGAGTAACAGATAATTGCGCCCACGAGAGGGAGTAGTACCGAAACAGCGACAATACTAGTCCTATACTTTCTCGTCCTCGCAGCAAGGAAAGAAAGTCCAATTCCAGAAAATGTACTCATTGCCCCTGGTGGCATGGCTAGTAAAGCCGTTTTCTTAGAATCGAAACCGAGACCTTGGATTATGAGTGTATTGAAGGTTGTCAGACCGCCGTTGGGTACTTGGAGAGCGACGATGGCGAACCAGATTAGCCAGGTCTTGGGGTCTAGGAGGGCTTCGCGGATTTGAGAGGGCTTGAAGGATTTGGATTCCATTCCAGTGTTGTCTGTTGCCTTTCTTTGGATTAACATGTATTTTTCGCGGTCGGAGAGCCATTTTGCTTCGAGGGGGTTATTTGGTCCGTGGTTTTCGGTTAGTTATTAGGTGAGATTTTGATTAGTGGGGTTGGGAACGTACAGGAAGAAGAAAACTACGAGGGACCAGAGGATTGTAAAGGCTCCGAGGGTTAGGAAGATGATTTTCCAAGCTGGGAAGTCGCCTTGATGGTATCCTGTTGTACGTTAGCAACCTTTTCAAAGGGGTTTCAATGAAGATGATCTCACCAACAGCCCAGGCGACCAGACCGTTGACAATTGGAGCAATAACGTTCAAAATAATGGCATTTCTGGCAGGCTGTTCGTTCGGTTTGTACCACATCGCAATGAGAAGGGTTACGGCAGGAATTAGAAGTGCTTCAAATCCTCCTAAGAGAAATCTGCACACGAATAAACTACCAAAACCCGTGCATGCCGCCATTGCCATTTCTAGAACTCCCCAACATAGGACGTTGAAAGCGAAGTAAGTAACTGGGGGGAATCTAGGTGGAAGTGTTAGCGAAATTCTTCAAAATAGTAGATGATGTGGGTGTTACTTTTGTAAACAATAAGCGGAAGGACCCATGAATGCCAATCCACCGAAATATGGAGCCGATCCAACCCACGAGTAATCTTGACCCGACAATTTGAGATCTTTCTTCAAGTTGTAAATTGCGGCTGCTGAGATTGCAGTTTTATCGAGACCAGAGAGAGTGGCGCAAACAAAAAGCTGTGAACTTGTTAGTCTTCATTAATTTTTACATAGTGTCTTTCTCACAATTGGAATTAATCGCCAATCAACCTTTCGGATGAGACTTTTGTCTTCTGTTGGACTCCATGATTCTGCTGCACCACTACCCAAATTATCGGCTAGGATTTGTGCAGCGATATCGACGTCGTCCGCGTGTCCTGCTTTTACGGCTTTGAGGGCTTCGACTGCTTCGAACTCGGGTGTTGAATTGATTTCGGTCATGTTTTGGGATGTCTTTTCTTTGTCGGTGGAAGTAGTCATTCTCAATCCAAATTATCTTGAAGACGCGATAGAATTCAATTAACAGTGCATGAATACTTTATAGAAGATGGAGTTATCTTATTATATATCACTCATGGGTGTCTTAATCCCCCAATAGTAGTACGTCCAATGATGACCCAGTTCCATCCAATCGAAGTGCTCGAGATAAGCAAGTCTACTTTGCGCTCTGATAATTAAGATAACCATTCGCAAGTTTTAAAGCTACTTCGATAAGTATAGTTGGAGGATTGAATCGAGTACGTCGGGAATGAGCCGATGGGGCCGATGGAGAGATAAGAAACCTACGAAGGTGGGGTATGTTCGTAAATGGCTGTGAGATTCCGGGGATCTTTTATCGGAAAGGAAGCGGGTTTAATTATGGGGAATGTGACGCTACTTTCTTACTTCCTAGGTTGTGGCTTCTGGTTAGATGTGCCGGTATGCGTTTTCGGCGAGCTGCCCGATGAAGGTGGGAGAGCCACTTTCTTGTCCACGTACCGATCTGCTTAGTTTAGATTCACTTCAACTAGATCATCTTCAACCTATTACACCTATCTCTGTTAGTCGAAATTTTAATAAGGAAACTCACTTCAAAGAATTTCAATTACACAAATCCGACGAATTATGGCTAGAACACTTCCACAAGGCATTTACACGCCTTTACCAACATTTTTCCTTGAAGGAACTCAAGATTTAGGTAACATAAAATCCTTCAATTCTTTCATAAAAGTAGGCTAACAAGATAATAGACCTCATTTCATTTGCAAAACATGTACAATGTATGAAATTTGCCATACACCAAGACAATTGCTCTCCCAGCTAATCTCCCAAAAGTCACATCTCAAGCTGGAACATTCCCCGTAATTTCGGGAACTATGGGCGAAGCACCACATCTTGTTCGTTAACACTTTTCTTCCAATCGATTTCTCAATGACTGACTGCCATGTTTCACAGAGCTCCGAAGAACGCACATCACTTATCCAAACTGCACGAAAAGCCCTCGATGAAGCGAATTTAAAGCACGTTCCAATCGTTGCTGGGATTGGCGCGACAAGCACAAGAGAAACCATAAAACTCGCTCACTCGGCGGCTGAAGCAGGCGCTGACTTCGCAATTGCGCTACCACCAGGATATTATGCCGGTACTTTAATGGCAAATGATATGATAGCCTTGAAAAACTACTTTGTTGAGGTTGCCGAAGCAAGTCCCATTCCAGTGTAAGAAGCATTTCGTTCTCGCAAAACTCAAAAGCTAACAGAGATAGAATGATGTACAACTTCCCCTCCGTAACATCAGGAATCGACATGCAAAGCGATCTCATCCTCTCGATAGCAACCTCAGCCCCCAACATCTGCGGTATCAAACTCACCTGTGGCGCAGTTGGGAAACTCACAAGAATAACATCAATCGTGAACGACCCCATTTTCGCCAAAGAATATCCTAGAAAGGCTGAAACTGCACCCTTTAGGGTAATTGATGGATTTATTGACTTCTTGTTGCCGAGTATGGCCGCTGGGAGTTCGGGGGCCATCACTGGACTGGCGAACTTTGCGCCGAAGACTTGTGTTCGACTTTGGGAGTTATGCTTGGCTGTTCCGGGGAGTGGGAGTTATGCCGAAGCACAGAAGGTGCAGAATTTGATAGCCAATGCCGATGGTGTCGCAATCAAGATCGGAGTGAGTGTAATGATTTTCAAAGCTCTGAAGAATGCTAACGACTTTGGGTAGATTGCTGGAATGAAGATGTTGTTAAACCGTTTGTTTGGATATGGAAGTGAGCCGAGACGACCATTGGTGCCAATGGAAAAGGAAAAGGGTGATTTGGTAATGGAGGAGAAGTATATGAAAGAGTTGCTGGAGTTTGAGAAAGGATTATAGAACGTGGTAGATGAAATTAAAAATTACCCTTTGGATTTTACCTCTGGAATAATCGTGTCAACCATTTGATTTCTCTAAAACCCGCAAAAAGAGCAACCTTTCCAAATCTAATTACAATACCAACCTTTTGATTGGTGTTAGTGACCAATTGTTTTAAACACCTCGAGAACAGAAGTAATCCTACCATAATATTCAAGTTGCTCAGAGGCAGCATTTTCTTTCTCCCCAACGTAAGAAGGGCTCTTTCGACTACCCTAGAAGACGAGAGTGAACAAGCAAATTAGGTACATGAACTCATTTCAACACACGTAAGTCTTACTATGCAACACTCTTTGACAGCTTCCCGCCTTTGGCGGTACGAACCCGACATACCCGACATAATTTTGCAACCATTTCTCCCACTATCGAATCTCAACCCCGCTAATTTCTCATCAGAATTTCGAGTTGCTATCGTTATCAACAATGCCATCTGAACACCCAGAAAGGTGGGGTGTCGGTATCATCGGCAAGTTAGCCGACGATCTTTCGCATGAAACTCGTAGCATTCTAACGCCAACGCTGTGTTCACGATAAGTGTATATTATCAGGAGTTTAGAACTTCATCCATCGATCATCAAGACAAATCACCACCACATTTCGCAATGCCTAGTCAAATTGAAACACTAACTATCGAGACCAAAGCCTCCAAAGGCCCTCTCTTCCCGGATTATCTTCGTGAGTGAAATCTACCAAAAATATCATACTTGTATACTAACATAAACATCAGCTCACTATGATCCCCTCGAAAAGGTCGACATGGTCGGCCCATTCGAACACGTCGAAGTAGGAAAGCGTGCAGACACAAAAAAGCCAAACCTCCTCGCCAACGCTACCAAAGTTATCGATTTGAGTCCACACGTAGGCACCGAACTCATCGGAGCTCAACTCACAGATCTGAGCCCAGCTGCATTAGATGAGTTGGCACTTCTTCTCGCCGAAAGGGGCTGTGTTGTCTTTCGTGATCAAAACGCATTCCTCAACTCCGGCTTCGAAGCACAAAAGAAAATAGCCGCTCATTTTGGACCACTCCATGTTCATGGGTGGATGCCTCATCCGGAAAAGGGACCCGCGGAATTCGTTATTGTCTATGATTCAAAAGAGGATTTACGACTTCGAAGATTTTGGGCGAGGAAGAACCCTATTCAATTCCACGTTGATCAATCACCCGAGTCTCAGCCTCCAGGAGTCACTTTCTTTGCAGTGGTAGAACAACCATCTGGTGTTGGAGGAGATACCATTTTTGCTAGTACATCAAGAGCTTTCATGAAACTGTCCCCGAAATTCCGAGCCAGACTTGAGGGGTTGAAAGCAGTCCATACCACTGCCGCACAGCTTTCTCGAGAGATATCAGACAACAAGGATAAAAGTACCGTTAAACGCCCAGTAACAACTTCTATCCATCCCGTCGTTACCGTACACCCAGTCACCGGTGCAAAGAACCTATTCGTCAACTCTTCATACACCAAAAGTATCGTCGGATTTGATGACGAGGAGTCGGAGTACTTGCTCAAATTTCTGTTCAACCATATTGCTTCTGGGCATGATTTCTCATGCAGAGTGAAGTATGAGCCGGGGACTGTGGTACTATGGGATCAGAGAGCTGTGCAACACAGTCAGACTTTGGATTATCCTGCTGGGGAGAGACGGCATGCTTTTAGATTGACGAGTTTGGCGAATGTGCCGATGCCTAGCAAGGTTGATGAGGATGATGACGGATGTATGCTGGAAGAGGACAGAGAAATGTTGGGGCTATGTTGATTGTTTTTTTTTTTTTTTTTGGATCTTATTGTGATCGTCTTAATTTAATAAAAATACATAACCTAACCTTTGTTGTATCATTGTGCAGGAAAAAGGAAATTCCACCCGAATATTGCTTGAAAAAAGGCCTAAATATTGTAATATATTATGAAAACCCTTCCACATGTATCAAACCCTTAGCATGCGATTTTTGCCAGCAAAAGCAAGTCATGGGGGAAATAAATATATGTTAAAATGTGTAATAATTCCAAAAAGAAAAAGAGAGAAAAACCAAGAAGAACAACAACCCTGTAAATCCATAGTCAAAAAACATCAATTCAAACGCCAACAATTCCAAAATCCAAATAAAGGAGTCAATAAAATGCTTCCAGTAGTTTCAAAAATAGCAGCTACAACCTAGTAAAACCTTCGACCTTCCCTCATGACCCTTTTTGGTGGTTTCTTATATCTTTTATGCTTACTCCCAGAACTGTGATGCTCAGAACCCTCGATCGGAGCTTCAGCTTCCACGTTCAGACTTGCCATCCCATGTATCGTATCCATGTATGCTTGTTGATAACTAGTGAATTGGGCGGCGCTTGGCCCTGAATATGATATTTCTGCTAGGCTGATGATAGCAGGGAGGCGTTTAGTATAGTCTGGAGGGTCCTTGGTGTAGGTCTTATTTGGGTTGTGGGGTTCTGCATAAAAACGATTATAGCCACCTTCTGCGAGCCAGAATTGATCACCATCAGCATCGCACTGCTTATGTTCGCTGTTCAGCCAATACTCCCTCCTCCAATGGTCCTCGAAACGATTTTCCCCAGATTTCCATGAGCTAACGCTTTTAGAGGTAGAAGCACCCGCTTGAGACCCACCCCCTGAAATTGAACTGCTTGTTTGTCCTGAAGTGGATCCAAACGTTAGTTGTGGTGTATAACTTAGACTTAGCTCTCCAGCCCTCGGCGTTGCTGTAAAAGAAGAAGAAAAGCCAGAGGCAGGATATTGAGAACGCTGCGTAGTGCTAACCTGTGATGCTGAATAAGAAGTTATGGGTTGATAACCGGCTGGGGGGTCATTCTGATAAACATCCGTCATACTCCTTTCTGGATTCTCAAAGCTACCGAGTGGAGTACTTGTTGTATTTTGTGAACTCACGGCTCTCGAGAATCCTGTAGGCTGTTGTGCATCTTTGAAATCAAAACCCTCCACTGGCTGCCTGGTGCTTGGATCCACGGGCGGGGGGAGAATTTGAAGTGTACTAATGGCCTTTTCTCCACCTCTCATACCCCCACTCAATAAGTAAGCTTCAGCATCTACCCTATTCTTAAATTCTCTGGATTGTTCGTTTCGGGGGTGGTATTTATGCGTATATATCCCTTCTCCTGGCCCACCAAGAACGCAGAAGAAATGGTCTTCAGGTCTATTCTGGGGCGCGTTTGGGACACATCTTGCGTGATTGCTTCTCCCGTTAGATCTGGATCTGTACAATCGAAGTATTCGGGCTCAAAAAATCTTATAGCGACTTCATCGTACCTGTAAAATGGAGATCTTGGGGGCCTTCGAACGAAGGACTCGCCCTTTCTTGGTTTTGGCTGCGGTGTTGTTCTATCAGCAAGCCTTCCAAGTACATTCCGTCTGACAACTCTCCACATTGCACACTCGGCTGATTTACAGGCATTTACTATCTTTCGGCGACCCTCAGGCGATAGTGTTACCGGGTTACCCGCGAAAACAAGATACATATCCCTCGGCATTCTTCGTGTTGTTCTCTGTAGCGAATCTATTGTACTCGCACTAAAGTCAGTCTTTTGGATGCTTCCAGCTAAATCTACTTTGAATAAAATATGGAGAATTCTTGCAATCGTGATCCGAGGGTGTCCCGCCGTTTCACAGAGGCGTGCCCCAGCTTGGACAAGCAAGCGATCCAGGAAGGTCTATTCAGAGTTGCTCATATTTCTGAGCCTGGGCAAGGTATGGTTTTATGAGCGGTGGGATCGCTAGTTGCGAAGTAATGTTCCACGCAAATATTATATCTAAAGAAAGCTCTGTCAGATATCGCAAGACTTCGCGATGTAAATCTCATGAGTTCCGGTACTCAGGAAAGTCGACCTCTTTCATCTGTGTATCAATCCTCTCGGCATTAGACTTGACTGATACCAAAAGCCATGATCAGCTCACCTTGCAATGCAATTCTGGTTGTTGTAATCGGTGGGGTTTTTGCTTGAAATGTGTTTCATTCTTCAAACTTAATGATCTATCGCCAGATGCTCGCTGTCTTTATATACTTTTTTCTCTCTCTAAATCCACTCCAGGTTATACTGAGAATGGAGATCTTAAATCATATGAACTTGTGGAAAAATGACTGCTCATGACTTCTAACCTTTGTTATAACAGACGACATGAAAGATGATTTGTGTTTTCTTTGAATTTTACCTCCCTGAGTTATAATAAACTCATTCCAACTGATCTTTACGAAAATTTCATGTACTATCAGTGACTGTTGGAAGACTCAAAAAAGAAAAACAAAATAAATAAAACGTATCAAAAAAACTTTCATATAATTCAGCCAAAGACATTCGAAAAAAAGCAACAACAACACTAACATGCTTCCGCTGACGTCAATCGCCAAAAAAAAGCATGCTCCATTCTTTGTTATAACCGACGCAACACATTTAACATGTAGGATTTGAGGGCTAAATAAATCATGCTCATGGAATCTAGTTAAGGTAGAAGATCACTTGAAAATTCCGACCTTTATATTTGAAAACAGTACTTCTAATAATGATAGCAAAATAGATCGAATGTAAATTTTCATGTTGAACACCTTAAGAGTGTGATATTCCCTAGAACTCAGGTTCCAATCTAGACTGTATTCCTGGATCGAGATCATTGATATCGGGCTTTTACTTCCGATGAATCATGTGACAGAAGTACTTTCTACAAGTACATCTATTACGCCTCATGCATCTCGATCGATTTTGGATTCTTGTTGCTTTTTTATTATAACAACAAGTATAGTTCGACACCCGTGAGATTTATAGAGGTACACTTCTTTACAATTTAAAACTAACACACGTGTTTTTCGATGTAGTAAGCTTCCAAAGATAGAAGCTCGAAGAATAAACAAGGTATTACTAAAACTATTCTATGTGTTCAACAAGATAGCCAAAATAAACTCTTTATAGTATTATGATTTGAGGTTTTCGCTTAAAACAAGTTGAATAGCAACTCACGAAACATTTCAACGAGAGGGAAATTCCAATTCTCCGTTTATCAAGTTTTCTTTATATCTGATTTGTAATTATAATGACAGCACTGAGAACTAAATCTCGAAAATCACAAACTTCGTGAAACAAAAGCTCCAGTAATAGAAAAGAAATCCATGTCCTTAGCGAGTATCGAGGTTCAGTTCTGAAGCAAAAAAGAAAAGAACAGCCTAGAGAATGCCCTAATTACCCGTGCTGAGGTGTCCGTGTTTCTTCTTGTGATGATGATGATGTCCACCACTACTGCTACTGGATTCTCGATCGCGTTTCTTTTTATCGCTTGCTAGTTGTGAATAACTACTAGACGATTATGTGTTGTCCTGGCCTTGATCATAGTTATAGTCGTAATGCCTGACCTCGTTTATATCTTCCCAATATGGGACACCAGCGTTAGGACCCTGATCTTCTGGCCTATAAATCCTGTCGTTTTGAAACCACACATCTGTATCCCCTACCAGTGCCCCAGTAGTGTTAGAGTCCGAATAATAATCTCTTGGTTGATCTCTGGAACGTACTACACTTGGTGATATAAGTGAACCTTGGGTGACGGATGCGTAATATTGGTATGGGAGCTGTTCTCTTGCTGTGCCGGATTGTGACGCTGACGCCATACTTTCTCCCTCATAGATATTGATCGGCGCACGAGCCGGAGAATAATATTCTTCTCCTGCTGAAACCTGTCTTTGGTCTGCGGGGGAAGAAGCCCCTGGAGCGGGGAGTCCTAGGAGTTCTTCACGGGCACCAGCGGGAGGCGCTCGAGGGGTGGCTGCCGAATTTAGAGGTTGTCCTTCAGGAATGTTAAAAGACCAATGGTAAATTCTCTCTTCAAATTGACCCTTCCCACCCCTCCATTCCATTGCTCTTTGGACGACTTTATACAATCTTTCCTTCCATTGCTTAAGTGCCTCTTTATCTCCGCCCCACTCCGCGAGTTGTTCCTTCTCATTAGGGTACCTTCTTTTACTAGCGTCGTTTGCTATCCAGAGTTGATGATAAACACTCGAATCGGTGAAAACCATCCTACGATCAAGGAATCCGTGTATATCTAGATACTCCAACATATCTTTAACTGCATAAGCTACGCGCTGTTTTGCAACAGGTAGATTTTCGTATTGTTCCGCAATGTAGTGACAATATTGAGCCTGCGTCAGGGTCCATGAGTCCCCGTAGGATGATTTTTTGCTCATCTTGGTATTTTTGACAAGATAACTTTTAAAAAGTGAAATGGTCGTGAAAATGAATAAAGTTGTTGAAAAGAAGATAGTAGATAAAATGAAGCTGTCTCCTTCAACATATTTGAGAAATCCACGGGCCTTATATGCAGTTTCCCATCTTCATTGAAGTGATATATCCCAAATAGAAATCTAAGTTTTTTTGTTCTAGTAGGTGCCATGTTAGCTGAAAGCTGTTCTCTCTGGATTAATGAGTGGTTAAAGCATTTACCGCACTACCTAGCTCTTTGCGTTTTTTGATATATATATATAGGTGAAAGAGCGTTTAATTATAGATAGATACTAGAATATGAACTCTTTTTAAACACGACTTGGTTTCCAAAGCTACTTAGATTTGAACATTTACTTAATTAGTTAAGAGATTCACAATATATTTTAGGACTCTATATAAGTAAGTCAAAATATACTCTATGGATTCAATTGCTTTAGTCGATAGTGTCCATATCCAATTTTGCTCAAGTCCTGACAAATATAGTACCTATATGGTAGTTAGTCACATGACAACCGAGACAAAGAACAAGCGAAGCATTCTCAGAGGTTACGGAGTTTTGCCACCTCTGTTGGCTTAGTTATGCCACTTTTCGGCTCTTGAGAATACTTTATTACAACCAACAACACCCTAATCCCAACATCTGAGGGGTTTAATAACACAGCACGTCTTTGTCATAACTACTAGTGGGAATCAGAGAATCGCAAAGAAAAGAATTGTCGAATGATATAAATAAATACTCCAAAGATCTCTCGATGAGTGGAACAAAGAATTTTCGGGTTGTTATGATTTGCCGTTCTCGCTTAAAAAAGAAAGGGGAACTTTTTTCCTTAGCACGTGACACCAACGTTTCCAACAACAACCCACTCATTACAAGCACCCTGAAAACAGGAAAAGTAAGCCATTTATTCGTGGTTGCTAAAGGGTATGCTATTTGTTGTTAAATTAATCCGGCGACAGAATGGGAGGTTGGTGGCACCAACGAGATCGTACTCCCGACTTCGGAAGTGGGCAACGATCAGCAAGTAATTGAACTCATATCAGCAAATATTTTCTTAAGATGTGAACTTATCTGTCAATAGAACTACTCGTTACTCAAAAGAGCACGAGTAATTGCAAAACCAAACGAACGATTCTCCGAGTTCATCTCGAATAATCATTCCTTCATTTCTTGACATACTTCGGCACAATGGATACGAAATCAACTCGGTTGGCATCGATTTAAATAACGAAAAGAAGAAACCCAAACCCTCTCCATTAAATACAACCAAATATCCAAGTTCAAGCAGAAAAATATCAAATTAAAATTTTCACATCACAAAAAGAAGTCTTCAAGGAATCAACCTTGCCATTATCATCTAACTAAAAAGCCCATGCTACCATGCCATTCGTGCAATTTCAGGATCGACTCACGATCAAACCGAAATACCATTGCTAATGTACAAATAAAAAAGGAGAAAAACCATGGTATCATGATTGCGCGTTCGTAAAAAAACAAAGTTTCGTCCATTCACACCCAGATATCAATTAAATACCAGAGTGCTTTTCCTGATGAGAGAGAGAACCATGTCTGCCAGCACGATCATGAGTGCGATCTCCATGCAAAATCTCCGGCTCGCCCTTGTGAGCTGCGAAAACTGATGGAGGGACTTGCGAGGCGTCATGAACGTCCTTGTGCGCATAGCTTTCTCTGGGGAGTTGTTAGTTTTTGTTCGGTGTAGGTGGTGTGAGGAGTAGAGGTTTCGGGTGGATAAAAAAATGTTGGTTCGAACCTCTAGAAGATCATTTTCTTACGTGTGCGTCTTGTTACCACCAACGGTCTTGGATCCGTCGAGGTTACTTCATCTAGGTTAGCTAAGTTAGGACTGATGAAGGTAAGTACTTACGAATCGACTCTGGGATCAATCTTGTTCAAAAGTGCCGAGTTATGGGGTCCTGCGTTGGTAGCAGTTCCAGAACCTGGAGTTGCGTGGGAAGTATTGCCAGCGTGCGTGGTAGAAGCACCCGTCAAACCCGCATGGTTATGAGTTCCTTGAGCATGGGTTGTGTGTGCGTGTCCTCCCGTATGACTCAAATCGCTGTCAATTCTGGGATCTGCCTTATTTGCCAAGTCATTCTGTTTGGTCAGTTACTTATCCGAATAATGGAAATTAGGATTACTAACATGGTGAGGCCCAGCAGTCGTGTTTCCAGTATGTCCGGCGCCTGTCAAACCCGTAGTATGAGGAGCATTGGTGCTGTGGCCAGTCAATCCACCACCAGTGGCATTGTGGGAAGTGCCTGTAAGACCACCACCAGTTGTGTGCGTATTATGAGCGCCGGTGAGACCTGATCCAGTCGTGGTATGTGGGTTAGAGCCAAGGGTATGATCTGTACCATATGTATGACTCAAATCACTATCAACTATAGTTTTGATCAGTTGGGATTCAAATTGTAAACGAATAGGGAAACAAACCTCGAGGATCAATTTTGTTGAGCGTCGAATTCTAAAAATGTAGCGTCAGTTACCACTTTGAGCAAGTTGGAAAGGGAGGAACCAACATTGTGGGGTCCAGCACCACCCGTAGCGGTTGTGTTGTGTCCTGTGAGACCTGAGGTACCGGTAGTGTGGGTTGTACCATGGGCACCGTGAGTGGTATTTCCGGTTAGACCAGAAGAGGTGTTGTGGCCAGTTAAACCTCCAGTGGTATTGTGTCCAGTACCAGCCAGACCTGAGCTGCCAGTTGTGTAGTTGTTGCCGGTCGTATGCGTACCATGGGTACCGTGAGTGTTGTGAGCAGCTCTGCCATCCAGATCGCTATCGATTCTTGGATCAGCGGCATTGGCTACTTTGGAGGTGTGATGTCCTGCGGTCCCCTCCGGAACACCAGTAGAGTGGGTTGTTCCGGTTGGGTGAGTTGAATGAGCTCCTGTGGCCGTAGTATCAGAATGCAAAGCATTCTTGACCTTGTTGACGATTCCAGACATGTTGAAGGTTGTTGATTGAGTGTGTTGGGTATGAAGTTGTTTGTGTGTATTGAGTATCTCAGTATTGAAGTTGAATGTGTTTATGGAAAAGAGAAGGTACATGGAAGGTAGGAAGGCACTCTTATATATCCAGCTCTGAGGTTCGCTTCCAGCAATTACGCAATTAGGCCAGACCCTTGCGCCAAAACCTGCTTTCCTTGATTCGCCATTCACAGCATCGAAGTCTCCAGAATATCACAGCATTCACCACCAACATAGCTACTGGTACAGCATGCCAAACAAACAAAGCAAGAGCTACCTAATCCTTCCCGTTCGTCGTCATAACTACCCCACCAAGCAGGTACCACCTTGAGAAACAACCCCGCAGATCCCTTTTCCCTTTCCCTTCCGTGCCCTTCCAGGTTTCAAACGAAGCCAAGAGAACGGTAGCCGCCTCTTCCTTCCCATTTCATTGGTTCTATTCACCCCACGAGGCCATCAAACTTCCATTTGCGGAGAGTTCCACGAAGCTCCATCTCAAAACATTCAACGTCATTGTGGCTAGTATACTGCACGAGCCACATCTGTGGCGTCATATTCTGACAGACCAATTACATCACTAGCGACCCCAAAAAGCGGGGGTCTAGCGTCATGCAATGATGTGGCTGGTGACTTCTTGTCAAACGCCAACTGTGGCTGATCGGAATCCAAGGTCCAAGATCTCGATGGCACTAGATCGCAAAGAGGCAAGGAAGAAGCACGCAAACAAGAATGCCATGTCTAGGATCAACAGCCTCAATGACGGAACCCCTCATTTTTCTTCCTTTCCTGCAGGAAAGCGTGATCCACCACTTTACGCTCGCCATATTTATTGTTGGTCTAATGAATCTAGCCCTTACGCCACTAGAAATTTATTGCACATCTTGTGTAGGATGACGTCGAATTTATTCTGCTTTTCTGCAAACGTAAATTGGCACGGAGTTCCGGAGAGACTGGGAAATGAATTGTTGGGGGATATTCATTAAATTTGCACCAATTACAAATTTGCAGGACAGAGCGCTGTTTTGAAGCAATTCGCGCTCTAACGCCTATTCCAGCGCTTGTCTAGTAGCTTATCCCGAAACCACTAGAAGAAACAGAAACTTTAATTGATTTCCCTACTCTCAAACTTCCTCCTGGATCTTGATCGCTCAAGAATTCTTGTCAAACAATAGGAGCAATTCGACCCTGCGTTGATTGAATATCACGAGTTTGTTTGTACGATGCTGCATCCGGTTATTGCTTCTCCACTTGGCGTGTCCTGGCATTGTAGCAGTTGAAATCGTGATGTAAGGCCATTCATCGCGTCACACAGAGTGACAGAAGAGCATAGGCAGCGAGAAGCCGAGACAATCGTTGGCACCCAATACCAGGTCAGGCTCGATAATGCTTGAAATATCATTTGCTGAACGAAACTTTGATGTCTGGAGCCTAAGACCTGACAGCTTCGCATACCGGCTTCTTTTCAAAACTGACCTCCACGAAATGAGCAGCAGAAAGTCACTGTTTCTCGTAACCCGCTTCCCATGACTCGGTTATTGTACGAGTTGGTTTCAAAGAGTCAGGATATATTTTTCAAGATAGTTTGTATAATTCATGCAATTTTCGAGAAGGAGTAGGCGGAATTCTTTTCTGACAACAGATTCGTCGTCGCAAACCAATTTCTATTCCGCTCGGAAAAACCACCGATTTTTTCCGGATTCGCCGAACTGGGCTCGAAGAATCAGACTTTGATATCAATGTCCTCAGAGGCTCGATCACAGAGCCGCATCGTCAAATCGACTTGGTTATAACGCTTGAAGACCCTATTCTTATTCCTTCGTTTTCCCCCCATTCGTCCGAGACACTGCACTTGCAGATGGGGAGCATCACCAGTACAGTGTCTTGCTAGAAACTGGTGAAAGGTGGACACTGCAGAATTCCAACACAAACAAACTCAAACTAGCTTGATTGCAACGACAGAAACATTTTCTAGGATCCAGATTTGAAATAACAAAGTGGACAGTTGAATTTTGAATACATCACCAAAATCAATCTCACCACCCACAGTCACAAGCATTTCATTCAGAGATGTTGCTCTAACATCAATACAGAATATATACACATCTTCTACGCTCATTGCACCTGTCTCTTTTGCCACCCAACTCCACCCGTCTACATTCCCACCCCTCTACAGATCCTTCCTAAAAACCTCAGGACCCCACATCGGACTCGTCAAATTCGTCAAACCCTCGATATTCTCGCAAGTCTTTCTTCCACTCATAGGTCCCGGCGCAGGAACAGGCTTTGGCACACCAACCTTAGTCGTCGCACTTCCAACCTCCTTCCCGCTCTTAACATTCTTATCCTCCCCAGTCAACGCACCCTTTCCAGCTTCACCAGATGCACCACCAGCCTTTGCACTTTCTGCCAGAGCATCGAGAAGAGCGACAGTAGATTCAGGCGTAAGATCCTCGTAGAAATCATCGTTAATTTGAACCATCGGAGCATTAACGCAAGCGCCTAAACATTCCACTTCGACAAATGTGAAGAGATCGTCTTTCGTGGTATGGCCGGGTTTAATACCGAGATGAGATTCGATAGCTTGAACGATTTTATCACTTCCGCAGCCTCCAAGTTGACATGGTGTCTATATCCCCCATCAGTTTCTGCCCTCTCACCTCTGCAAAAAAAGGAGAACATACCGTCGTGCAAACTTGCAAATGGAATTTGCCCACTGGTGATCGGTTGTACATGGTATAGAATGTAGCCACTTCATATACACGCATCGGAGGCATCTCCAGAATCCTAGCCACCTCATTCATCACGCTCAAACTTGTGAATCCATGCTGTCGCTGTCCCAAATCTAGGATGGGCATCACGGCCGCCTTCTTGTATTGTGGTGGATACCGCTTGAGGATCTCATCGATGAGCTTGTTGTTTTGGTCGTTGAACTTGAAAGGGATTTTGGCATTATTGACGGGCGAATCTCGATGCTGCAGACGAATTAGAGTCGTGAAGCTTGTAGGGGCGTATTTGGAGATAGCTTACCACTTGAAGCGCATCGCTGCCCGTTCTTGCACTGGCGTTGAAGGAGCGGCATTGTGATCTTGAGGCTAGGCGGAGAGGTTGGAAGGTGCTTCGGAAGAGTTGGGGGGCGAGTTTGGTGGCCATTGTCGCGGTTGTTGGTGCGCAATGGCTTTGGTTCGCGATGATGAGGTTGAGATTATTGTTCGACGTTCACGATGCCGCATTTGAAATGTCCCGCCGTGATTGGCGAATCGAGCTTGCGGGTGTTTGTCAGCACGAGTGTATATTTGAGAATGGCTTGGCATAGATAAAATCCACCTTAGCCAGCTTCACCTCGTAAGTAAAGACAGCTTAATTAAAAGCAGGCTCTTGTTCCCTCATTTGTACAATTTCACGTCACTTGTTTATTTCTCATTCCAACCCCATTATTTGAACAGGTCGCCCAATTGGAATACTATTAACGACCTTGACCTTGGTCGAGAAAAAAAATGACCTCTCTCCAACTATCACCTGGACTGATAGCTCCTTCCTGCTAATCCCGAGTTACTCTTTCATCTTCTAGAGTTGAAGAGCTTTCTAATCCTTACACTGTAGCATTTCATTATCTAAGCGAAATTTACTTCAATCACTCAATCAGCTAGCTGGCTTCCATCAGAGAAAGCGAAAGCCAGAAATATTCATAATAACCTTTTGTACAAAGATATACACAAATCTATCTGCTATATACATCTATTTCCTACCATTCATCCTAAGCCCCCTCCTCCGCAATCCTCTCCTCAACCAACAACGGACCTTCCACTTCATCATCCACTTTCCCATCATCAGCAGCATTCCACCCCGTCCCCGACTGAACAAAAACCATAACAAGAGCCACTCCCATCCCCGCCAAAAATAAAGCTTTCAGCCCGGCCATATACCCCATAACAGCAATCTCCCTCTCCTTACCGCTCAAATCTTGCACCAAAGCCGGACTCCCCAGCAATCTTCTGACCAAATCCTCTCTCCCTTTTAGCCCACCAGTTTCTTCAAATCCCTTTTCTAACGTTCTCTTTAAGACACGAACGAAGAGACCGCCTCCGATGGCCGAGCCGAAGGATCCGGCGAAGCCGCGGAAAGTGTTTAATAGGGAGGTGGAGATGAAATGTGTGGATGGGGGCGTGAGATGGAGGAGATGGGATAGTGTGTAGTTTAGGGCTGCGCCGGTGCAGAGGCCGTTGAGGAAGACGACGAAGTAGTAAAGGGGTGGAGAGGTGGTATTTGTTGAGATCTGGGAGACGATTAAGAGTGAAAGGGCGAAGAAGAGGTAGGTCATTATTGATGCACTAGTTTTTTGTTAGATTTCCAAGATGGAAGGAGGAGGTGAACTTACAGCCAGTATGAGCGGGACTTTTTAATGTGTAGCCAACCCACGAGGATACCTCCAGTTGCAAATCCAACGTTCGTGGGGATTAAAATTGTCCCTGCTGATGCTGGTGACCAGGCAAGTACAGCGATTGCGTATGTGGGTGTGTAGAAGAGTACCATCCAACGTGCGGACATGATTCCTAGTTGCGCGATACCTGATAGGAGTGCTCCCCTTGACTTCAGTACTGTGACTGGAATTATCGGTTCGCTGGCAATATATATTTCAACATAGATAAATGCACAGAGCACCGGAACCGAGATGACGATGGGAAGCCAGAGAATCTTTGGCCCGGACATTCCAAAAAGGAAAACAATCAAGGACCCTGTCTGGTTCACATTAGTGTGAATTTCGAGAAATAATTACGGAAAATACTTACAAGAAGACAGGCACCGAGATAGTCAATCCTAGCTAGCTTATGGGAGACCGAAAGTTCCGATTTACTTTTCTGTCCAGATGTGAATGTCTTCGGTATGCTAAAAAATATTCCCAATCCTGCTACGATAGCAAGGGGGCTTTGAATCCAGAATAAAAATCTCTATCACGTTGTCAGTCTAGCTCATGAATCAAGCTTAATATTGAGCATACCCAGCCAAAACCTTTCAACAGTGCACCCGCAACAACGGCACCTAGGGAGACACCCATTGTGTAACAGGTATTCACGAGTCCAAAAAGTAGACCTCTTCTCTTTTTCCCACATAACTCAAGCACGAGAATGAATGGGATGGTCATGATCCCAGCACCGGCCGTTCCACTGATAATTCTCCCAAGTAGGAAAATCTTCAGGTCATGGGCTTGTGAAGTCACGAGTCCTCCAATAGCAAAGAGTACCGATGAAACGAGGATGCAAGGTCGCGGGGAAAAGATTTGAGCGAGTCGAGCAACCAAGGGAGAGAACGATGACATCGCTATCTACAAATAATTGTCAGCTCCGTAAGCCCCAAAAACATGGACTTGAGAGCCTACCAAATAAGTCGAAGTAAACCAAATCACCGAATCAAAAACATCAAGATCCTCAGCAATCTTCGACTGTGTAGTCGTGATTCCCGACATATTCGAAGCTAAAGCAGTGCATCAGCACCATTCCCTCTACAAAAGGACCTCATTCTAAACCTTGCAAGAATATCAAAGCCCAAACACTCAGAGAAATCAATATCCCTCTTCCTCTCCCAACATGTTGATTGGACTTATCGGGATCGATAAGCTCTTCTTCATCGCCACTTTCTGCCGCGTTTAATGTCGTGGAACTCCTCTCATCCTGGGAAGCGCTATTCGTTCTCAGAAGTAAGGCTTGCTCTCCTGCTTCCTGCCTCCCAGATCTCATAGATGGAGACATGATTTGTGAAGGTTTTGATATCGAGGTCTTGATATCCGGATCCCACTTTTATGTAATTGTGAAACGATGACGAGGTAAGCAAACAAATGAGACTTCAACACAGAAAACAGTTCACGAGATTTATGAGTATTCAATGGTCAAATGAAATGAAAGAAAGACAGAAATTGGAATGCGATAAGCCGCATGTTGAACTTACGGGGAGTTTACCTAGAAGATTGATAATCATGGAATCATCGGCTCAAAACCCGCTTTGTGAAACGTCTTATCGAAGCTAAGTTTTGATTGGCCCGGAGAATGACTTACTTCCACGTGAGAGTATATCACGTGACTGAACAACATATCTTCCCCCCAGCTTCCAGAACTTTGCGACGACCATCATTCTTTTCCCTTTCCTCCTCTCCAAAGGAAACTGACTTGCTAACGTGTTGTTGTATCTTAGGATAGAAGAGTCGACTTAGTAGACCGTCATCGCCTAGCGTTACACAAATACCCGAAATGAATCGCGTTTGAAACGGAAAATGAGCCCCAATTTGGTTGCCTATTCGATGGCTGGTTACGACAATTACACAAGGAAATCCCAAGAGATTGCTGGAGTTGAATAAAATCCCAATCAATTCAGCGAGACGAAGCTGGCCTTATCAATTGAACAACGCATGGGATGCAGCATCACCTTGCTATGTTCCGGATTTCGTTCGCGGTACTCAATTCCTCTAGGTCCAAAAACCCAAACCTCGAGGTCTTGGGATTACTTATGGTTTACGAATAGCGCATGTTTTACCCTACTTTACTGCTGGCATTGGCTGAAGCTTGGTTATCCCCCCTCCAAGAGGCGTATGGAGAATCCGGGTACCTGCTTATTTCTCACTCTACAAAGTAAGAGATAATTGGGTTTCTTGGAAGTCAACTTCCAAGTTCCAAGAATCTTTCTCGTTGGTCAAACTATATTCCAAACCGTGCAGGAGCCGTCCGGGAAAAAATTCACGAACCTTCGCGGGTTCGCGGTTATTTTTGGGTTTCATTTTCAGCTTGAATGCACGTATCGTGTAATTCCTGATCCCGGTTGTTGATTTTTACTGTTCCGTTATTTTAGAAAATAACCGAGAGAGAATAATGTTTTCATTCTACGAATGTCTATCCCCCAAGTGGAGGGCAAAATGGATTTTCCATTATTCCATATGTACTATATGTAGTGGAGGCAGGAAAATTTGGTCTTGTTTTCTTCAGCTATGTTATGGTTTCAATTATCGCGAAGTAGACGGGATTGATGCTAGGTACATATCGGAGTTTACTATGTCTGCAGTGCATTTCTTATGCTCTATTACGGTTTCAAGTTTATTGCAAATATTGTCTTCCGCTGGGCGTTGTTAAACATAGTCTTGGGAGGCTGTGGGTCTTGTCATCATCAGCTGACTTGAATAATCAACCTTGAGTATGTTTTATTCTCTTACACCCGATTGAAGTTATGGAATCATGATCGAATCGCTCTTCCCGAAGGATTTATTACTTTAGGATTCGCTTACCTAGTTGGGGGTGGTCAGCGACTTTTGTACTACAGGAACTGGAGTCTGGGGGTTCGCGATGATGGTAGGCTTGCTTTTCGAAGATCGCAATGCTTTTAATGAGAACACCAGACTGTGACCAAAGTTTATACTGTTTAGCCAAGGGAGTCAAACAAAAATGTGAGTGATTATTTACCACAAGTTGTTCGGAAGTAATTTTTGCCTCACTTGGGAACTGCATAAGCTTATTTGCATACCCAGCCCCCATATATACAGGTTGATTAGTAGGCTCCTCCAACCAATATACGCTAACTATTCCACAAAGAGATCTTGCTGCTGAGGGTACCGATTAGTCGGCATTCTTTCATTACCACGTGTCTCTCAGGGCTCCGCTACATCGCCACGCTTTCCCCCACGCATAACCAAGCAACCTTAATTTCTGCTCTTCCGCTAGGGCTGAGTCGAATGGCTTTCTACTAAGATATGATTGCCGCATCCTACATGATATATTCTCTCTTTACAAATTTCAACAGTATAAAGCCTCTCAAACCACACACATTTCTTTGCTACTCGTCACTCTAGTTTCCCTTTTAGTTTCCTCCCGTCATTCATTGTTTCTCTTGTCTCTCTCGTCTTGTCATCTTTTCGTTGCTGCAATGAGAACTCTCATTTTGTGGTCTGGCCTCGCGGCTGGTGCCTATGCTCAATCCCCTGTTGTCGAAAAACGCGCGCCTACAACTACGGTGTAAGTATAACTTGAACGCAAACTTGAGGCAGAAAGCTGATCCTCGATATAGAACGCTTCTTGGGCCCACAATCTTTTGTCAAGGACTTAGTCCTGGAGGTGGAGATTCTTGTATGACTATCTCGGCTGGATGCTATGCCATCTCGCCCAGCTACAATTACGTCCCGGAGACTACTTGCACGTCCACCTCTAGTTCAGCCTCGAAGACTCCAACAATCCCCCCAATCACCAAATCTTCCTCAATCATTCAGTCACCTTCGGCCCCCCAATCTGCAACGAAGACCACTGTTGTTACAAGCGCCCAATCATCCTCGAGCAGTCAGTCTTCAATCGTTCAGTCCTCTTCAACCTCCCGAGCTTCGTCTAGTACATCTTCTTCGGTCGTTGCGTCTTCTTCAAGCAGCCAAGTGTCTTCAAACGTTCAATCTTCTACGAGGTCTCCTTCGAGTACCCGATCTTCTCAAACTTCCGAGTCCGCCTCAAAGACAACCTTGACCTCAAATACACCCACCTCCTCGAATACCAAGTCTTCGGAGCCTACATCAAACTCTCCTACCAAGACGGATGGGCCGTCAACCGCAGGGCAACCTCCGTCAACCAACCCAGGACAACAGCCAACCAAGACAGATGGACAACCAACACCGACAAAGTCTCAAGGAACTCAACCAACAGGAACCGAGGCCGCCGATGATGCATCTTCAAAGACTAACAAAGCAAAAGATAGCAATGATTCTTACCAAAAAGACCCTACAAATAAGTCTCTTGCTGAAGAGGTTGAGAATGCCTTGAAGGATGCACTTGATTGTGAGTTCAAAGCCACCTGGACGCTTCATTATTTGCCTTGCTAACTTATCCATTCTCTTAGCTGCAAAAAATGCTGTGGAACAAGCTGTTGATGATGCCGTGGAAACGGCATCTAAGTCATTGGTCGACGCTCTTACATCTGCCCTCACTGCTGCCACCACTGCCGCAGCGGGTCCAACAATAGCCGCGGCCGAGGCTTTAGCCGCAACGATGGCTGCTGTTGAAGGTATTTTCAAGTCTTCCACACTCAAAGAGTAACCAAGCTAACAATCCCCAGCTGCAAAACAGGCACTTGATGAAGCTAAGAACAACAAGCCCACCGATAAACCTACCAATAGACCTACGAAAACCCCAACCAGATCCGACTCGATAACCAAAACCTCATCTGATCAAAATTCAAAGACAAGTTCCATGACAACTACCTCGAAGCCCACAAGCAGTCAATCAAGCAGCTCGTCTTCATCTAGCTCTTCTAGCTCCTCAGCATGCCCTGCATGTTTCTCCTGTGCAGAGGCTGCAATGCCAACACCAGGGGGAAGTGATATCGATGCTATCGCCAAGCGAGCCAAAGCACCATTTGGAAAATTCCACGAAGTTCGTGCCACCAATGCCCAACGAACGATGAATGTTTGTGGCATCAACTATTTTGCCCCCGACTACCAATCATACAGCGGAACCAAAGATTACGCAAACGCTAAGTTCTATCATCTCCAGTGGGAACCTAAGAAGCCTGGGCCTAACTGTGATGAGTACGCCTGGTCCTTGCAAGAAGAAGATAATGCTGTAGCAGGCGTGACCTATGTGACTGAACATGTTTATGAACTCCAACTAATTAACCAGTTCTTCACATCCATCAGTGCCACTTTTAATTGCGCTCAATTCAAGAAATACTTCGAGGGCGGAACACAATGGACCACAACCAAATTCGGAGCAGGTGGTGCTCTCAACGCAGATGGTAGTCGGCCCATCGATGAACTTCTCTCCAGCTTACCCGGAAATGCAAATCCCGATTTTGCTTACTTGGAAGCTAAACTGAACAGTATCAAGAAAAATATATTCACCCCAGGGACTGGAACCCAATCCGGGCTCAACAACTGGAGAGACAATATGGTACTGGTTGCACAGACGCAAGCCACTTTTGAGTATCTTGAAGAAGTCTCCAGTATCTGGGGAGACACAAACACTCGTGTCATCGCTTTTTTCGCCAAGCTAGACCAAGCTGCTGCGAAGGGAAATACAGCCATCATGAAAATCGGCTGGGAAGCTAGATATAAAGCGTTCATTAACGCAAAGTTGGGAACTGACTTGGATAACTCATGGGCTGGTTGGAAGAATGCGCAGTTAACCTCTATTCAAACTGGAATAAACAACCAACTGGGCGCGACCAGTGCCTTGGCTAAGAAGTTGGTAGCTACAATTGAGACTTTGAAGACCACCGGTAAGCTGGAGGATTTAGACTTTGGACTTCCGATCGGGTATACTGCTTAAAATTAACCAAGATGTCTCGAACAACGAACTTCAATTTTCCCGAAACGATCTGGCTACTGGGTCAATGATTGGTTCTATTATTTTGTACTATTAGTGGTTTCGTTGGCGTCTTGGGCATATGATTTTCCTCTCAAGTTCTTTCTCTTTATAATTTGTTATATCTTTGGTTATTCGTCGTTTGCCTCATATTTTGGAAGCTTTAGATTTTAGCAATGTTTTCTCATATCGAGTGGCTACTTTGCCTTATCTTTTTTGATATAACTCGAAGTTTTTTGCCACTCCTTTCCTTCCTCCGTTCTCCCTGCCAATTTCAACGAAAGCCTCACAAATAAATAGCAACCAATGCGTCAGTGGGTCATCTTCAGACTACTGGAACAATTCTTGCGGGATATTTCTGCTCCTAGGCATGACACAACTTGAAATCTAGATACATTCAACTTCCCAAACAGACGTCCCAAAACTCAAATCTGCGAGGATTGGGCTTAGAACACACGCCTCTGCCTGGAGAAGTCTTCAAAAGCTCTGGCATTCTATTGTCGAACCAAAATTTGCTGTCGTATCTTTTCCAGTCAGTTTCCACGTCTTTTTGTCGTCATTCTTCACATGAGTTAGGCCTCTTTCATCCTTAATAGCCTGTACTATACTCCCACCCATCTAAGAAAGACTCGAGCGATGTGCCCATATGTTTGGTCTGCTACTGATTGTCGCAATAATGCCGAACTGTTTTTTTTTTGCTATTCCATTTTATAGACTTACTCGGTCCCATCTTCTAAATTTGTCTTGTTGATTTCACTCAACTTTTGAGTTCTAGCAATTCTTTCACATTTCACATAGCTTGCCGGCCTATCTGTTTTGGTATATCACAAGTACCTGGAATTTCCCTTGCTACAGGAAGTAATATAAGCACAAACTCGAATGATTTTCACGTGAGTCAATTTAATTTGTGCTAGTGTGCTCTCGCATTTTTATACTAGCAAGACGTTGTGAAAGAGATAAGAGGATGAAATATCGGAAAGACAATGGACAAAGCTCCAATTTGCCACGATTTTGGAGCTATAAGAGGTCTCGTTTTTCAATCTCGAGAAAGAACTTTGGACTACTACCGGCAAAAGCTGTAAAGTCTAGTAAGATCGTGGTCTCGAATGACGAAGAGCGCGTTATCGAGGATAAGCAGATTCGGGGCAAGATTCAGGCGAACCCATCAGGGTAACAAAGTTACATATTTCACACCCGCCCGACGAAAGCTCTCGTCAAAACCAGACACCTGCCTAAGCTTTTAGGAAAGATTCTCCCCGTATAGAATAAAGAATGAAACATGAAAAATCGACAGCAGCTTACTCTTCGAAGGCAATACTTTCGCAGATCCTCCTTTTCTCAGATCTAAGGTTTCAATAGTTAATTGAAGCATTCGCTGTGAAATGACTTTGCTCTATTCATCCGCTCGAGTAATTCAAAGGCTTCGTCGATATCGTTGACCCATTCTCCGCGAGAGGAAAATTTTGTCATACAGTTTGAGGTTTAGCTGTTGCTCTTTAGGACAAGGAAAAGAAGGTCTTTTATTATCCTGACTATTTACCATTACCCCTATGTGTGGGATAATGTCTGCCTTTACCACTTGAATACCACTGTCCACTACTAGCCGTACTTGTTTTCCAGGGGTATAAATGCTACAACCAACGCTTTCTAGCTCTTTTTCCGTTCTGCTATCCATAATGTCCAAATTATCACAATCTCTGTAAGACGCCCGGGAATTACACTCGGGCACCTTTCTATCATATTGTGCGAACTATTCTCAGGAAACCATAGTAATTATTCTAGAAGGATGGTGGAATCAAGAAATCGAAGCTTTCATTATTCTAAATCTTCTGGAACATTGCTTTTTGTTGTCCTAGGCTGATTCGCACAATCTAAGGGGAAATGGGTGATGCATAGTAATGCTCAAATATCTTACCGATCGTATCTCGCTAATAGGTCATGTTGCAAGGATTTATCGAAATGAAGAACGAACAACAGTGTTCAAGTCCAAAATGAAGCTTTCAATCATTCTACAAAGGTTTATCAAGCGTATAAATCTGAAATCCTTTCCGGGAATAAGCTTGATAACTGGTCAACTACACATACTCCCAGATAAAAACATGGGCCGCGCTGTAACGTTCGTTAGGCTTCAGGATCTTATTGATCTCAAATCTTCTTTCTCTATGTCTCAAATACTTAATGATACCTTATTTGATTCTTAAAAACGTAGCTTGCTTTAGAAACAAGGCAACTAGTAACTCCCACCTTCGAATAACTACATGCTGCCGTTTTAATTACTTCAGTCTCATTCCTGAAGGTTAGGTGTAATTAAGCAAGAGAGTAAACACAGACCGATGGAAAGGTATCTCCTGGTAATACAGTTTGATCGATAAAATAGAAGGTTATAAGTTTTGCTCCATGGTAATGTCCAAGGGGTCTGAATGTTGAAGACTCGCAAATCGCAGTGTTTTAAGATATTTCCCCTCAGTGCCCCTTTTTCCGATGGAAGGCACAATCTATAGCACCATAGAGATAAATTGAAAATAGAACTATGAACAGGTGCTTGAATGAAGTTAAATATTCTATACTTCTTCTCTTTCTTTTATTAGATGCTTTCAATCACTTTCTCGTGGATTCAGCAGAAATAGCACTAACCTTAGCTCCCATACTCTCAGTCCAAGACTATTTAAAAAATATGAACCCGAGAATCGTTCAAAGCCTAAGAAAACCCAGTAAGATAAGCTGTTGAGTTATATTATGTCGACTACTCAGAGTAATTAATTTAATTAATTAAAGTTTCTGATATTTAGGAAGTAAGTTATATTGTTTTAGTAATTCCGTTAATTTATTTTCTTATTCTATTCTCCTAAAATAACTAAAACAATCAAATAGAGTAACCAGGATACTTAGGAAAATATCACTTTAGATATTTTGAAGAGTTTTAGTAAGTTCAATTATTTTATTAAATTGTTTAATTCTCCTTGAACAACAAAAATATTTAAACACAATTACAAAAATACCTGTCGTTACATATTCCTGGTGAATAGCACCTTGCACGATAGCCTAGTTGATCCACGTGCTTTGGCTCATGTGAGTGGCTTGCCACTCACATACGTAAGCTCACAGGATCCGACCCCTCTTTACCTTTACTCTTCATGCAATAAAGATATAGGAATACAACCACTTATTACATCACACTTTATGACTACCAAGTCATACCAACAATACCTTTGAAAAGAAACAAACTATAACTATAAATTAATAAAGAAATAGCCGGACTTAGTTAAATAAAAATTACCAGTTCAAATAAATCATTTCAATTTCCGCTGTATTATTTAATATATAAATAACTGTTTTACTATAGAACCCTCCGATGCAAGAACACCCTTTTTGGGATTTCTACAGATTGAAGTCTATAAATCTATCTTTCAAGAAAACCAACCAAAACCCACTCTCCTCCTTCCTCTTCCCCCTTTTCTTTTGAGCAATCTCGGAACCAACCACGTCGAAGAACTTTATCTACAGCTAGTACAATCTCAAAACTTGAAAGTCTCCACACCCATGGATTCATAGTTGCTCCTGGAACATTCATTCTTAGTATCACCTCTATTTCTAAATAAATTGCGTAATGCAACAAGGAAAAATGTATTTCGCGTCCTGTTGAAAAAAAGCAAAAAAAAAAGTAGTACATTAAGCAACCCAAGTTTTCGCAACCAGAATACACTTCAAAAAACGACTCCCTCCCCCCTCGCCAAAAGAAAACTACAGTCATTTAAAAAGTGGAACACATCCCGCCAAGACAACCCTCGTCAAAGCTTGCAGATCCAGAAAGCCATCCGACCTGAAAGAGCAACAACGATGGGTTGGGAGCGAAAGGGCTCTCAAGGCCGGCCTTTGATTTTCCCGTAGTACCAAATGATGCCAGCCACGAAAATGTTCTCATCTCAGACCTCTTCCTTAGTCGTACTGGTACTTCGCACCACAACAACTTGCCCTCTTACCGTCGAAAAAGCAATTTGCCTCCGATTCCCCACCTCATCCATAAACAAAAACACAAAAAAAAAAGGCTCCCTACACATCTCATCTCTCAACATAGCAAAAGAACCTACATCCCACTCCCTCCCAAAAAACTAACTACCTGAAAGAACGACACTCAGCGAAAAGAAAAAAAAAGGGAAACATACCACCTCACCACCAACAATGTGCGCGATGTGTTGGTATTCCCGTGACAACTATCTTCCTGACAAGAATGGAAACGAGTTTTTATAGTAGGTACAGGTAGACACGAGAGCCGAGAATACAGTAGCTTAGTCAATAAATTCAATTTAAGCCTTCGAATTTACGTGGTCTATCCGTGGAAAAAGAAGTGGTGGTTATAAATATGCATATTCATGATATACCATAACATAATGTACCATCTCATCTAACATCCCCTCACCTCCCCACCTCCTCCCTCTCACCCCCCTCGCTCGACACTCGCCACCCACATCTCAAATTATCATTACATTATCTCAATCCCATCCCAAGATATAATGCCATACCAGTACCCATATCCCATACCATGCATCCCCCCCAAAAAATCCCAGCGCTTTTCTATACATCGGAGGAAAAGTCTCGCACAAAACCATAAAACCACAAAGATAGCCCCCCTAAAACCACTCAAGCACAAGGAACAACAAACAACCCAATAGCACTCCCCCTACTATCCTGAAAATAATCCAGCTCCACGCTCCCCACACTACTCACCGAATAACTAACCGTCTTCCCCGACTGACAAGGGAACGTAGCAATCGTGTAGTTAGTCCCCGGGATTATTTTCGTTTTCCCGTAATCACTCGCCACCTTGGGCGTGCTCGCAAACGTCGTCCCAGCATCAGCCACCCCATCGAGTAGAGCAAAATCCAAACCGCCGTTTGAGCCCTCCTGTTGTTCCAAGCCTGAGAAGTAGAATTTCGGCGTGTCGGGGTTGAGATCAGAGCCATAGGGGAATTGGAAAACAAGCGAGCAAGTGCCGAGGTAGGGTTCTACGGCGGGGATATCGAAGTTGAAAAGTGTCGTGTTGGAGGCGGAGATGTACGCAGTGTAGGAGTTTCCTGCTGCTTTCTCGGGGTTGGTGAGGGAGGTAGGCACGATGAGGTGGGGGAATTGAAAAGTTCCTCCTCCGATATCCTTTGGGCATGATGCCCCTGGTGTGGATGTATTGACGGCGCTTGGAGCTGTGGTGGTCGCATAGGAAGCTGGTTCTGTTCGAGCGGCGAGTGTTGATGTAGTTGTAGGATCCGGTCGACCAAGGACTGCGCAACCGAAACCCCCTGCTAGGAGTTCGATTTCTGAACAGCCTGTCTTGTCTTCCTTCGTATCCACGAAGATGGCTTGACCTCCATCATTGCCAGGTCCTGCAGAGGGACAAGCCAACCATTTTGGACTGTCGTTGTGCAGGATATGGAAGTTATCGGAGAATGTGAAGACAGTGTTTTGGGGGACCCCCTGGGTGCATTGGAGTTGTGAAGAGGTGGGTGAGATGATGCAGGTGTGGTTTTGCGAGTCCCTCAAGTTCTTCTCTTCGAGAATGTAGGAGCCGAGGGGAAAAGTACCGCCGACTTTTGGTTGTCCGATTGTGTCTTGTCTGATGTTTGGGTTTCCTTCTAGGCCGAGGGCATTGAGGGAAAATGTGCATTGGACGACTTGACGTGGGACCAGTGCAGCGAGAGTTCCAGAAGCAAAGCCTAGGAGGATGGTGCTCGATGATACCATCTTGAGTATCGAGTTTCTTTTTGGCTGGCAGGGGGATGACCAGACTGTCTGCAAAATTTCCGGATTTTCTAGGACTTTGGAAGGTGGGATAAAATGATCCAATGGTTGTGGGTAACGACTGAAGACAACCTCTTGTCTGGTGTTGGAGTCAATTGCTCTTGGGAGGAATATCAAAAAATGATGATGGGGGATGTCGGATGTCGGATGTAGGGTCGTCAGAACAAAGTTCAAGCTTATGCAGGTGCTGGTTGAACTTTAATGGTTGGTGAGGAAGGGGCTGGTTGGTATTACACTGCTGGTTCCTGCCTTTGATATACTTGTAAGCGGTTGATGTTGGTGGTGGTTGGAGAGGAAGTGCTTGGATGCTGGAAGGCTGGCGAGGGGAATGCAGCTTTATTGAATTCTGCCTCGAGGATTTGTCTTGTCTTGTGAGACACGATACTACTCACGTAAAACCATGTGGAATGGTACAGACACCCAAAGATATACCAGGCAAGAAAGAAACCAAGAGATTTTCATCTTTCATCTTTCATCTGCACCAGCCTTGTCATGCCGTACCAAGAAACGCACCTAACAACCCCTTCCCACCCCAGTTACCTACTCCGCTTAATTGTCCTATTCGCCTATCTTCCCCGTATCGCTCCATCTCGCAGGTACGAAGTGGGCAGATGATAATCCCAATCAAAGATCTGCCCCCGATTTGGAAAGAAACAAATTGCGGGGATCTCTTAACTTACAAACATCGTCATCGCATCAACTCATGAAACAATTTCAGTGGAGTGCTGGATGTTCTGCTTGCCCCAAAACAGGGCGGTGGCTGACGATCTGCCGGTGGCTGTAGGGGACATCGCTTGGCTGATTTGCCTCTGAGAGGAATTCATCCAACCCAACCACCAACTTTGAAAACAGAATACGGAGTTGCACACGCCGTCATTGAGTAACAATCTAACGGTCACCTCCGGAGAGATGTGAATGTGTCTGCAACTCGGGGAATACAAAGGCAACATGCCAGCCGTCCGGTTTCCTTACCCCGGATTCGAACTCGTACACCTCAGTTGAAAAGGATGCATTACTTCAAATACGGGGCACCAGTGTATTCGTACTGATTCCAGAGGTAAATGTAGCTTCGGAATTCTTCTGTCCCACCGCCTTCTTAGCTCTGCAAAATCAGATTTCGGGTATTGCCGATGAAGTGGCTTCCCAACCATTCAGTCACTTGAAGTTGCTCGATTAGGGAGGGCTTTTTCTATCTGGTCTATTCTTGGAATATGAAATCTCGAGAATAGATGATTCCGAGGAAACCCTATGCATATACGAGTTTGGCCTCGCAAAGTCTGGCATCTGAACCACACCCGACCCTGCTCCGTAGTAAACATGATCAAAACTTTTGAAAACAACATTTTGATGACCTACCAAAAGACTCCCAAAACACCCTGCTAAATGCAACAAAACCATGACTCCAAATACCCCTCCTCTCATGATTGCCCCCTCATGCAAAATGAAGACCCTCCTCATTAAACGCAGAAAGTAGTCTCAAGAAATCATTCTCATCACACTTCCCCGCCCTCTTATCCGCCAACTCCGTCACATCCTCCAAAACCTTCCTTATCTTCTCCTTCACCAACTCCGCAACCCTCGTCTTCTTCTTCTTACTTGGCGTCTTGGGCGCATTCCGATTCTTCGCATTCAACTCCGCAAAGAACGCAGGCGTATCATCATCATTATCATCCCCCTCAATCCCCCCCCATTCCTCATCATCTTTCGCAGGTAATGGCGCATCATCAACCTCCATCTCATCATCTTCCTCCTCTCCATCTCCCATAGGTGTATCATCCAAAGGAATACTATTCATCGCACACCAAACCCTGTAATTCCTCTCACACATCCCAAGCACCTCTCGACTCCCCAACCAACTAGCCCTCATCGTGCGTCCCCTCCTCACAAAACAAATCCGTAACATCCCATCCCATTCATCCCAACTCACACCCGGTCTCTCACTCCCCATTTTCGGCTCGATGCGTACGACGGAGGATTCTACCTGTGGGGGAGGCTTGAAGTTGTTCTTTCCCACTTTCATGATGTGTGTGATCTTGGCCCAGAACTGGGCGTTTACTGAGAGGCGGCAGTAGAGGGAGTCTCCTGGGCGAGCGGTGAGACGGAGGGCGAATTCGCGTTGGAACATGAGGACGGAGACGCGGGGCGGGTTGGGGAGGGAGAGGAGTTTGAAGACGAGGGGGGAGGAGATCTAGTTTTTTTTCGCAGTTAGCATACATCCACAAATAATCCAACCCAAACTAAAGCAATTCAACCACCAGAGAAAGTGAAGGGAAGACAAACCTGATAAGGAGTATTACTAATACAAACATCAAACTGCGGCAACTGCTCCATCTTAATAACATCCCCCAGCAAAACCTCAAGTCTCTTCTGTTCCGGTCTACCCTGAACTCTCTTCGTCACTTCGGCCGCCATCCTAGGATCCAATTCCACAGCAATAACCTTCTTCGCCTTCTCCAGAATGCGAACCGTTAAATTCCCTGTCCCCGGACCGACTTCGAGAACGACATCGGAGGGTTTGAGGAAGGCCTTTGCGACGATGGCTTCTGCCACTCCGGGGTTCTTGAGGATGTGTTGGCCGACGTTGGTGTTGAATTTGAAGACGTTGTTGGTGGCTTTTTCGGCTTTGGCGTAGGGTGATGCGCTCGAGGCGCTGTTGCGCTTGGGGTTTTTGAGTTTACCCATTGTTTGGTTTGGTGAAGTTGGTGAGGGAGCTCGAGGCTGGAGGGAACTTTTTGGTGGGATGGGAGGAATCTTTTTTTATCGGGCCTTATCTTTCGTGTGGATCTTATCTGATTTCACGTGATCTGCTTCTTCTTGCAGTAAGCTGAACTTTCACCAATAAGCCAACAACCATGTTTGAGGGCTAAAAATAATATTTCGGGTAAGCCATCAAACAGGGAGTAAGCTAAATTTAATTTTGGCCCCTAAACATGCTGCGGAGTAAGCTATGAAGCTATGGGATAAGCTATCAAAAATCGAGCAAGCTAACAAACATCCAGTAACTCAACCACCTTTGCAAGTAAGCCATTAAATCATCGGATATGCTAACAATATTTTTAGCCCCCAATCATACAACCCGGTAAGCCATCAAACAGCAAGTAAACCAATCTCCAAGCTGGGGCTAAAAAGCACCGTTGGGGGCTAAAAAAGTTGCTAAGAGTGTTCCACGAGTAACCCAGAGGTGAGCCAGAACCCACATCAGACTCGTCGTCCCTTCTCCTTATAACCTTCACTTCCCAATCCTTCACCAAAAATCCAGGAAACAAAGTTTCATCCGATCTCCATTCATTCTACCAACATATCTGGGACAATTTAAAAAGTGCGACGTGCAACAAAACTCTCTTCAGACGATCAAATTAAAAGAGTTCAAAAAACTAATTTCATCTGATCTTCATTCATCAATTCAAACTACTTAGGACAATTTCAAAAATGCGACGTGCAACAAAACCACTTTCAGACAATTTCTAATTAAATATCATTTCATCTGATCTCCCAATTTCCTTGAGATACAGTTAATATCTTTTGGACAATGCGAGGAATGCGATGTGCAACAAACCTGCTTTCAGTGATATACATACGTTTGCTCTTAAGTTTCATCTTAAAATAGTTTTTATCTTTGAGACAATGCCACAAGTGCGATGTGCAACAAACCCTGATCTTCTATCGCGACATCTCTGGCAAGATAATACAAACTTTTCTCATTCTTTCATTCAAATGTTGCTACCGACAACAAAATGGTATCATCAACAAAAGCTCATACTCATACTTTTACGCCCTCATGCAAAGCACCATCGACATAAACAGGAACCATCCATCCCAAAAAAAAACGCCTCCAAACCCAGACACCAACCCCCAAATTCTCATTCTCTCATCCCCAAAAGGAGAAATCCCTCGAATCAGCCCTCCAAGTCCCCACCCTCAAGGCTTCACAGAACTCCTCCCCGTCTCCCTCCCATTCGGCACCCTACTCTTCCGCCTCGTAGCCTGATAAACATCATTAAAATTCATAACCACCCCCAAAAACCTCATATCCACATCTGGCTGATACGCCAGATCTCCCAACAGTACACAAACCATCTTCTTAAAACTGCCTCCTAGCAACTGTAATCGTTCCAGTAACACGGGAAACTCATCCGTGATACTATCATCCCCCAATCCAGGTGTAGAATCACTAAGATTTTGCGCCGGTCCCCGTCTCGCAGTTTTCGGCGTAGGTATCAAAATACCCTCATCATCCTCCCTCCGTTCAGCGCGGACAGAGATTCCCTGTCGCACGGTGAAATCTGCTACAGACCAGGAGTACAGACCATCCACCGCGTCACGGTAATTAAGCATATGCGCCAAGATTTCGCTCAACTGGGTCATAAAAGGATTATCCCCCGCCTCACCCCCCCTCTTCTTCGCCCCAAGAAGTCCTTTGTGCGTAATATCGTTCAAATACTTACCATGTGCCCCAATCAAATCATCAAGCGTACAGTCTTCCTTATGAACCGCAGTTTCTAGTTCATCCCAGGAACTTTCGATGACTTCGAAGAGGATGTAGTATTGGAGTTGACCTATGAAATGGATCATCTCGGCGAGAACACCGCGCGTAGATTTCCATGCTTGGGAGACGGATTTATTGCCTCCTTGTAGGACGCCGCGGGCGCCTGTCATGCATTTCCGCCATGTGGTTGCGAGGGCGAATTCTACGCGCTTGATGCGCCAGAGGAAGTTGAAGACTTTGAGGTATTGTCTACTTCCCCATTCGGTGACCACTACATCAACCGGGGCGTCAATCTTATATTCCAGGGTAAAACAATCCCAACCAATATCTCCGTGGGAAAGTTGGAGCATGCGGGCGTCTAGTCTTCGTAGGACTTCGGGGGAATCGTATTGTGCGTTTGAATGACGGATTGCGTGTTCAAGTTGCGCTGTAAGAGTATGTCGGTATTGCGCGCCAGCAGGACGGTCCAGGTTAGAGGAAAGTGACTCCATGAGGAGAGCGATGAAATCTCCTTGTCCGAGGAGAATGTAGTTTTTGAGAGCTTTTAGATGTTCGAAGAGGTGGAATTTGGCGGACATGAGATGGATTAGACGGGCCATTGTTGTTTTGTAGGCTTCGTCTATCCAGTCTTCCAAAGTAGCGGTATCGCCGTATCGTAATTCTTTTGATGCGGCCTTGGAATATTCTTCAACCCATTCTGAATCCCCGCAGCCATGTCGAATGAAGTTTAGGGACTTTCCGATCAGGAAGACTTTTTGAGCGAAATCTTGGGTGATGATGCTTGGTACCAGATCTTCGTTCAGTTTGTACTTGTCTTCCCAGACACTGCTTGCTCCGCCACGAGATTTTCCATCTGGGGTTTCAGCTACAGCATTTGGATCTTGTTCTGACACGAAAAATTCGTAATGCGGATCTGACAACTCTCCGTCGTATATCCACTGTCGCAACATATCGTAAAATGGTCTCGTCACATGGGCTAATAATCGTTCCGCAAAAGCTCCAACCATTGGATCACCATGGGAAATTGAAAAGCTGTGTATCAAAGATATGAGTTGTCCACCTTTTTTGCTTTTCGATTCTTCGCTGATCAAACTCATCAGTCGAAGTCCGGAGGTCGAATCGCGAGTCCAAATTACACATCTCCTCAGAGTCACTCCAGCTTTCCCGAGACCCCCCCGAGGTTCATTCTCGTCCAGAGATGCGAGAGCTCGACGTATTTGTCCTTCTAACGTTGCTACGAGTCCCAGATATAATCGTAGCTCTCCCGAAATAGCAGCTCGCAGACTCTGCCCCAGAAGTCCGCCCTCGACTGTTTGCACATATAAGGAAAGCTCCTTGTATAATAACGCTGGTTCGGCGAGTGTATAAAGCATAGATAAAATCGGCACAGGTAAAGTAGGTGGTAATGTCAGAGTTCTGCCATCGTTAGAAAACTTTAAATTCGTAGAAGACAGCCCTTGGAGTGTAAATGGTAATTCTCGAAGTAAGGTAGCCTCTGATGGATTAATTTCGACATAATTTTCTGCCAGTAATGCTGCTTTCAGAGCAACGTCTTCTCGCTGAGCAGCTGGTGTTTTTGCAAATATTTGTTCTTCCTCTTTCCTATCCCGCTGACCTCCTTCCCGCGCTGGGAGTTTCTTGATTCCTTCTGGTGCAAAGGCTTCCTTGAAAGGCTTCTCCTGTCTTTGTGATGCATAATCTGGGGATTTCGGTGGCCCGTAGCTCAAGCTCTTGCTTTCTCGACTTGTCTTGACCGGACTCTTAAATGGGCTCGTCAGTATTGGCGGGGACCTCTGCTGGTTGTCTCCAAGCTGGTATAAAAAGTATAGAACCGCCCATTTTTGGTTGATTGCTGGAATGGCGAGGAGTCGACTGTATAAATTCGTGAATCGAAGGGCCTTTTCAGGGCTGGAGTTTGCTTGTATTAATCGTCTCTTTATTAGGTCCGAGGCTTGATGCACATCTGCTTCTACCGCAGAACCTCTGGAGTAACTTTGACTGTATCAGCGGACATTTCTATTGGACTGCAAACGTGCAATATACCTCTCCAGGATCTCCTTTACAAAATCCACCTCATTCTCTCGTCTCTCCTCCTCGTCTTCTCTACTCTGGCCAGGAATCTTGACTAGTAACTTGGATACTAGACTGGTGATGCCTTTGTCGATTCTGTGATTTTTGGAGGACGACATCGTCGCATCGTAACGAGAATGGTTGCGCAAATATTTCCAAGGAGTCTTGCAAGAGTGTTGTTGTATGCGAATCCGCTGGGGTTCCGGATAACGCGCCGACGCGAACCACTTCTTGTTGGTGGTGTTGATTTGAGGGTGAGGCTCCCTGTAGCCAGCCGACTGGCCCAGCCTGGCGAACCCCTCGGAAGCACCAGCAACTTCTCCACCTCAGGCATCCAGACGTCACAACCACGACCAGCGAGCGCAAAGAGAAGCTTCCTCGTGCCATCTCTCACCACCGCAACCAGCGCTGGGTCATCTCCATATCGCATTGCTAGATTCGTCTGGCAGAGCGCATTTCATGGGACCTTGATTAGAATTCCAGTCGCGCTTCATCGGCCGCACCAGGCGCGACTCTTCCTTCCCTCACCATGCCCGACATCGACCCAGCGGCCCTCCTCAGCAGGCCCGCCATCTCAACCACCCCCATACTACCTCCCAAAACCCTCTCCGCGCCCATTGTCCCCAAAGCCGTCAAAGTCAATCATGTCCCTCCCCGCATTGATCTCGAGCCGCTCTATGCGAGTCTCAAAGCCGCCATTGGGAGCGAGAACTGGAAGATTTATACCAAAGCCTTTGGCGCATTCATGATAGGTGTGCTTGCTGATATTTCCGCCATTTTATCTTCCATCCCATCACTAACTCCAACCCTCTCTAGGTGCGCTGGACCAATCCGAACTATCAAAACAAATCGATTATTTTCTCGTCACTCCAGGCGGCGAAATCGAACATTGTCATAATCAGCTTATTGCTGCCATATACGCAAATGTCACCCGGGAAATGCCAGATCATGGCGTGGCCAGTTGGGTCAGCGCAAATGAAAAGCCAACAGCGGGGATTGGAAGCAAACCAGTTACTGGTAATGCTGCGGAGCAAAGGCTCAAGACGGAGGTTATGCAATTGCCTAGTAGGGATCGCAGGAGACTTAAAGACTTAAGTCAGAATGAGGTAGGGGGAATCATATGGTCTTTTTCCCCGGAATTTACTGATTCATTTATTCTAGTTCGACCCGCAGGATGCTTTTGCGACTGTATTTGGGGAACATCGTCGCCCCAAGGCTGCCAGGATTGTCGAGCCTGTACCGGCCAGTGCTGGCGGTTTAAATAAGACGAGTATGTCCCTTTCTTACAGGTTATTATATATACGCTAAACTAATTTCTAGACTGGGATCTGGAAATCCGGAAAAGATACGCCCAAACACTCGCTGTAGAATCGGGGGAATTCCCGGATATGCAAAATATCGAATCTCGAATGCTACCCATATGCTACGAAGGCGGTCTCACCTCCGGGCATGTCAATGACGCTGCCCATTTCATGTCTGTGGCTACGGAAACGTATTTGAAAGAAGTTCTCTCTTCAATATTTAGTAAAACCAGGATAAACGGACCTGGTACTGCTGGCAGCGCTGGTACAGGAGGTGGTGCCTCCTGGGTTCAAACACACAAATACCGAATTCAACTTGAACGGGAAGAAGAAGCATGGATGCGCGGTGAAATACAACGAGATAAAGGGGGCCTTTTACCGATTGAAGCCAAGGCCGCAAGCGAACGAGCTCCCCTGGGTATGGCTGATGTTCGAACTGCCCTGGAAATTGGCGACTGTGGCTTGGGACAAATGCCAGTTATCGTGGAACAAATTATATTTGGCTACCGAGAAGGAGAACTGGAAGCTTGGAACGATTATTCCTTCCTGGAAGGTTATGCTCCAGCTGATGTGATAGAGCTCGATGGAGACATTGAAATGGGAGGGATGAATACATCCGAGCCAGTCAATGGAGTCAACGGCCACGCTTACGAGCCAGACATTGATTCCGGATGGATGGGAGGAGAATCCGAAGACAAGACTGATCTTGACACCCTGCTTGACTCTTGTTTGGCTATCGGAGCTTGAGATTTTTTTTCGCTTTGTTTATGACACTGGAGCACTCGGCGCTATAGGGAAACTGGGCGGGCATTTGTGATTAACAAGGGTGCATTTGCATGGCTTGCATGGGCGTTTATGGGTTTTTTTCTCTATGATTCGTACTCTCTGTACAGTGCTAATCTCTGTACAAAATGGAAGATGGCCTAAAAGGAGCATGACAAGCAGGGCGTATGGGATTGGATTCTGCGTGGAGGACGATACCCTGGAGGCGAAGGCTCTCTTTTTTTTGTACCAATATACATATATTAACTACGATCGAACGTAACATTGGATATTATTATCTCATTTTTTACCTCTGATAGTTCTTTAGAATAATCAATTCTAGATCTTACCATAGTGATGAATTTCAGGGGACTCGAGGGGGTTGCCAAGAATTATGCCACTCTCACAGCCTCGCTCTTGCATTTACGTGCGTCAGCCTTGGTTTGAGCTTTAATGCCCCTCTTTCCCTCGACCAAAACCACCTTCTCTTCATAACCACGACTTCTCCTCTTCTGATATTTTGATCACCAAAAAAAACTTAAGAATGTCTGTCACAATTGAGAAAATCCTCGCGGCTGCGCCAACTACAGAACGTGGTCGTCCAACACAACTCTCCACCGATCCAAAGGGTGAACGAATAGCATACGCTGTGAGTAGGAATTTACCAGTAACTCGTAAAAAGAAGGGAAGGTACTGATGAGAATGATAGTCTGGCAAATCGATTTTCCTCCGTTCCCTGGACGATCCCTCGCAGAGTAAACAATATACCAATCATACCGCCCAAACGACCGTTGCCCGTTTCTCGCCTTCTGGGTACTATGTTGCTTCTGGGGATGTCTCTGGAGCTGTCAAGGTCTGGGATGCGGTGGAGGGGGTGAATACGAAAGGTACTTTTCCTCGTCGCTTACTTCGAATTGGTCTGCAGTATATACTAATTGCCATGGGCAATAGGAGAATACCACATCATCTCCGGCCGCATAAACGACATAGCCTGGGACGGCGACTCCCAGCGTATAATCGCAGTAGGTGACGGCCGCGAACGCTTCGGTCACTGCATCACAGCCGACAGCGGAAATTCCGTGGGCGAAATCAGCGGACATTCTAAAGTTATCAATTCGGTTTCATTGAGGCAGCAACGCCCCCTGAGAGCGGCGACGGGCTCGGATGATAGTTCGATGGTTTTCCTCCATGGAGCGCCGTTTAAATATAATACTAAGCTCGGGGGCTTGCATAAGGGGTTTATTTACGGGATGGCCTTTTCGCCGGATGGAGAGAGGTTGGTGAGTGTTGGTGCGGATCGCAGGATTCAGTTGTATGATGGGAAGACGGGGGAGGCGAGGACTCAGATTGGAGAGGGGGAGCATAAGGGGAGTATTTTTGGGGTTTCGTGGGAGAGGGGTGGGAAGAGGTTTGTTACTGCTAGTGCGGATCAGACTGTTAAGCTTTGGGATGTGGAAGCTGGGAAGGCGGTTCAGACGTGGCAATTTGGGGGAGAGGGGAATGTGAGTATTCCCGATCACCAGGTTGGCGTTGTGTGGCCTACTGGAAGGAGTGATGGGATGGTTGTCAGTTTGAACCTCGCTGGGGATCTGAATTACCTCGTTGAAGGAAGTCAGACACCTACGAAAATTGTGCAGGGACATAATCGGAGTATAACTGCCCTGGGTTCGAGCGAGAGCTCGAAAGGTCAAACTTTCTGGACTGGTAGTTTCGATGGTCGAGTCTGTTCTTGGGATAGTAACTCGGGTATTGGATCCGCAGCAGAGGGCCAAACACACTCCAACCAAGTCTCCGGATTCACAACCACCGAAAGCAGAGCTTACAGTGTTGGGTGGGATGACACTCTCCGAATCGCAGATGTTTCAAGCAATACTTTCCTAGGCGAAGCTTCAAAATTATCCGCTCAACCAAAGGGTGTTGCCTCCGCAGACGGCCGGATATTTGTCGCTACAACTTCTGGAATCGATATCTTCTCAAACGATAAACAGGTAGGCAGCTTCCCGACAAAAGACTTCACACCAACATCCATCGCCGCCTCGGGAAGCACATTAGCAGTTGGAGACGACAGAAATATCGTACACATCTACACCATCTCCCCCTCTCACGCCCTCTCCCCCGTCGAAACACTCACCACAGCCTCACAAATCACATCCCTATCCTTCACACCCTCCGGCTCCCTCCTCGCGGCAGGTACCTCCTCAGGCAAAATCATCGTCTACGACACCACAAACTGGAACATCAAAACCGATCGTTTCTCTGCTCACACAGCGAGAGTCACTTGTCTTGCGTGGAATAAGGAGGGCACGCATTTAGTTAGTGGGGGACTTGATACTAATGTTTTTGTGTGGAGTTTGAAGGCTCCTGGGAAGAGGGTTAAGGCTGCGAATGCGCATAAGGATGGGGTTTATGGAGTTTGTTGGAGGGGAGGGGAGGGGGTTGTTAGTACGGGTGGGGATGCGGCTTTGAAGGTTTGGGGGGTTAAGGGGTTGGAGTAGAGGAGGACGGTAGGGATAAAAATGGGGTGTGAGTGGGGGGTATAAAGCAACAGAGAATTTGAGATTCCTATTTTATGATATATGGCCTGTGCTATGCTCTTTTCTGATCTCATGTGGGCTTATGGCACTTGTAAGCAATTTACTTTCCCCTTGGGCAGACTCGCATACATTCTGACATTAGATAAGTCCTCTGAGATGCATAGCCTACATGGCATGTCACATAAATATGTTTCGACCATTGGCTAGAGAAGGACAGTCTACTAGAGTAGAAGGCGTTACAAAAGATGCGATTGTGGAGTTCTTGCTTGTGGGTGATCTTGCTTGTGGGTGATCTTGCTTGTGGGTGATGATACTGAAGTTACCAATCTCCCGGGTTTTCAGATGTAGACAAAGGAATTTGATTCATATTTGGCGTTGAGTGGGTACGCATTACGCCGGGATATCCGTTTACTGTCGAATCCGCTTCTGCTGTCGTTTAGGGGGCTGAAGTTTGTTTCCACAGGCAGTTTTTATGTAGGGTATGTCTGAAGTTCGTGTCAGTTTGGATGGGCATCTTTGGCTGGGTGCTTTCTGCGGAATACATCGCCACAAGTCTTGAATCTTCCTCAGCCGCCAGGATTTCTTCTTCCGCATTTGATATGATAGAACTCTTTGTATTCGAGTAGTTTGTAGATATTTAAAGAAGGAATTGTTGAATAGAAGGGGGCTAGGTAGCCCCCTGGGTTTTTAGCTCTTTAGTAGCGGTTTTTGGGGAGTAGGTAGGTACCGAGGCTTGCTGTGGTGGTGATAGGTAGAATAGTAATGGAGAATCTTCTTCTTATGATGTCTAGGATGTGTTGATATTTTTTTATGACGAGCTTTTGTGCTCTCTATTTTTACCAATTTCTTTGGACTTATTGGCAATTGTGCTCTATTTATTAAGCAGAATCGTGAACAGTGGGATACACACTGGGCAAACAAATGAGCAATGGGCGTACATTCTGTGTCCCGGAAACATGTTTCTATAATCGCTAGAGAAGGTCAGTCTGCCACTGGGGTCGAAAGGAATTCCAAAAGATGCAATTCTGCCGTCTTCCCTACTTGCTTTTGGCATTCGACACCACCATATTCGTTTCCTGTCGAAATTTGATTTGCTTTCGAACTCAAGGCTACGTTCAACTGTAAAAGAGGGCCTCAAATTCGCAAGTGGATTTTCTGTCGTTGGAGGGTCTTCTTTATTGGCTGTTTTCATGTTGATATGGAACAGAATATCCTTCGAGGTTGTGTTTCTTTGAACGAGCATCATTTAGGCACCATTCTCCCAGTTTGACTAATGCCTATTCAATCTTTGGTAAAAGGAATGCTTTATAATGTTAAATCATTAGCTCGTGGCTGGCTAGAGGAAGGAAAGATGAGGGGATTCTCTAGTGAGATTTTTTTAGGGGGGGGGGGGGGGGGGGGGGGGGACGTTGTGATTGTTGTTGCTGTTACTGTTCTGTTTCGTCGTATTTGAGTATCAGAGATAGACAAAATCCCTAGTTGTGAGTTGATGATAGAAACCGGAGCTTTACTCTGCGCAAATCTTACACCCCTTCTCTTTCTTGTCTTAGAAAGTCTTTGGAAATTTCAATTGTGCATGTTACGAGAAATTTAGAAGAATCAAAGAGTCGGGTTTCTAATTCTTCTAAACTTCTTGGAAAATGGATGCAACTGTCCTAAGAATTTTCGCATATGATATATAAAAGACGGGTATACCCAGAGGAAAGCCTGACTCGCTTGCATTTTTGTAAATCCACACCCGGGTAACTACAATTTGTAAATCGTATATAATGTCACCAATGAAAGGATTTAATAGTGACTACGAAGTTCTTTCATTGGCTTTGAAGACTCGTTTCGGGGGAGTGGTTTTGTGTTAGAAAAGAAGGGGGAGACCATCTGAATTCTTTGTATGTCAAAGGGTGTGTGGAGGTGGATGTAAGAGGAGATAAAAAGTGGAGTTGTTGGAAGGAAACTTGAATATTGAAGAAAAATATGTCACTTGAGACGCTTAGCTTTCCTTTAATGAAGAAGATTCATGACCTTCGGGTGAATTTTACCCGAATGAATTGAGGGGGCTTGTTTCATTTTGGAGAGGGACAGGGGTTTCCGCCAAGTGCCAGAGAAGGATTTGAAGAGAGGCTAGGAGAACGAAAGTAAGCGGGGTTTCGAGGGCGAAGAGAGAGATTTGAGAGATTTGAGCATTAAAAAGTGAGAGTCGGAGAGAGGGGTCGGAGAGATGGAGAGACAGGATGTATATATTGCTAAAAGAGACTTAATGTCAATTCCAAACAACACAATGATTTTGATGATGAGGTATTTGTTGATTCCAGCTGTCAAAGCTCACTAGGTGAGTTTAAATGATATGTGCTGTAGGGCTACTTGAGGGGCTGGGAAATGTTGAGGTTGAGATTTGAAAAGATGAGATGAAGGGGAAGTTTGATACAGGATGTTCGAATTTGGGATTCTACACTTTGGGTTAATGTTGAGGTATAAAGCTAGGTTTCTATCAAAAACACCAAGCCTCTCGATATTCGAGGGGTTGCTTTTAGAAAATACTTTGCTGAAAATTACTAACGTTAACCTATTTCGTGAAGCTCCAACCCCTTGGTTCTTAAACAGGAAAGTATAAATTGGAAGTGATTCTTCAGTATCCTAGACCATAGGGTCTAAAATAGACGATGGATTCTGGGCTATTCGCTGGACAGCACAAAATTGGATGGGGAATAATATTGGGACTGGGGGCGTTCCTGGGCTTGAGTGGTAAAGAGCTTTCCTAACTAGTAGGCAAAGTAGGTGACTTAGAATTCTAGAAGTTAGCGAAGGTATCACATACGACAATGAATGGAGGTTTGACAGCAAACATAGCACGGTGGAGCCGACTGATTTCAAGATTTGTCCAAAATAGGCCAGGCTCGTCTCGGCGGCAACAACAGGTGCATGTAAGAAAAGAAGCTCTACTTTCTAACCTGCCCGAAGGTATCTTGGTAAATACGTGTACTTGATAATCAAAGCTAGGTAGGAATAACAACAATCAATTGCCAAGGTGGAACTTTATGCCTACCTGTACCTTGTTAATCTGGAATTTAAATGACTCGAGGGAAGCGAATATTTCCGAGTTGAAGTGTGACATTTCAAAGTAAATATCTCCGAAGGTATTTCCAAAGCAAGAAAATATCTCCGAGCGAAGTCTAAGTAAAAACTAGATTTCCGAGAGGTAAGTCTAAGTGAAGTAAACATTTCCTTCCATCCTTCTCAGAGTTATATCACAAGGAAATATCTTAGTCATATCTCGGTCTCGGAAATAAATACTTCCGAAGGAGGTGAAAATTTTCCAGTAAAGTATGTCCGAGTACAACTATATATCTCCGAAGTAGATATTTCGGAACTAGATATCTCCGAGCGAAATAATATTTCCGAAGGTATCTCTGAGTCAAGTGATTTAGAAATAAGTGAAGTCCGAGTGACAAAAAAATATCCCCGAGTGAGTAGGTATTTTGAAGTTTTATTTAATTCTCCGAACATGAGATAGTGTTTCTGGGATTATTTCCGAATTATCGGAAATACTTCTAGTAGCTGAGAATTGTGTAAAATGATATTTTTGAGGCCGTATTTTTGTTCTCCGAGTATTACTGCGTATCTCCGAAAATATATCCGACCTTTCGGTGATACTTTTAGTACCTCAGGGTAGATTTATCTAAGTATACAATATGTCAGAGTGAAGTGTGGGATATCTCCGAGTGAAGTAATAGCTCCTGGAAAGTGCTATAATATTTCAGGGCTTATATGTGATGGTTTGATGTATTGCAGGCAACTGACGGGGAAATGTTTCATTGAACTCCAGCTTTTTATTAAGATGAGGCGAGATAATAAGAGGGTGTAAATATTAGAGGTAGCTTTGCGAAGCATTTCTCTCTCGTGGAAGTCAATTACCGATGATTTAACTTGAAAGTCTTCATATTTCTATATCGTTCTGGAGTTTTTAGCATACTTTTTGAAGATAAAACAAGTTACGAGGAAAACAAGTGATTTACTCTTAACTCGATAGCCTCTAGCGTAGGGAAATGGCACCCGTAAGTAAAATTACGTACAGATATTCTCTTTTAAGCTACTCTGCGAAAAAGGCACTTAAGGTTAACAAAGTAAATAAATCTCTTCATTTATATCATTATTTTATTTGACTTGGGAATTCTTCTTGACTAAGTATTATTACGTTACTCCAATGCTTCGAGGGTGTTTACAGTACATTGATGAATCATGAGTTAATTGTCTAAGTCGTGATGTTTTTCTCATATGGTTGTGACTTCAAGCTCAGCGAGGGGTGTCATTCGGGTATCATTTCCGCTATAGTTGAAACGATTTCGTGCTGGCGTATTCTTGTTGGTTAGGTTCCCTCCGTATTATCGATAATTCCTCGAAAGGCTGGGCAATAAGTGTACTACTTTCCTTATCTCACCAGACTGTCTTCTTTCGATACCGATAATCAAAATTTTCTTGGCTATTTTCCCCACCCCCGCCCCAACGCTCCCGCCCCAGCCTCGCAGGCTTAAGGGGGCTTACGATCCCATCACGATTCATTTTGTGCTGACGAATGCCCAACACACATCAGATCTGTCCCCCGATTGCTATTATTGAGCTAGTACTACTTAAGGGGACAAAGTTTCAATATCTACCTCCTGATTTCGCAATGATCGTTTCACAAGTTCCTTCTGATTGATTTCGAAATGCGAAAATCAACTCCGCGTTCGAAAACAGGGTGCCTAAATTGCAGGTAGGTTTGTACATACAATACCACTAAAAAATTCCCTTGATTGTTTCTGACAGTTCATCATAGGAAACGCAAAGTGAGATGTGGAGAAGAAAAGCCCATGTGTAAAAGATGTTTCCAGCACGGGTCCTCTGAGTGCATTCAAAGCAATGTTGCCCTCTCCGCCGGATCGGGTGGTTCTTTCCACACTTTTTCAGTCCATCATAATGGACCACCATCGGATTCTATTCCTACCCATCAAACTCGAATAAAGGAAATATTGAATTCCGAGAAGCCGTCAGCGTGAGTAATTAGGTGTTGCCGCTCTAAGCCTTAATGATTGTATAATAAAGTTTGATAGTAGTCATGGACTCTCGACACCTCTCTCGCGTAACCCATTATGGCCCCAAGAGCTCCAAGTACGAGATCCCAATTACCACGGAGAAATAACCAAGATATTATCACAAACGACACCGAGCCCCCAAATCACATTCCAAATTCCCGGAACTGAGGATGAACGTCGGTTGTTTCAATACTTCCGAGCAGAAGCTTTACCCGAGATCTGTGGGTATTCGAATTTTAGTTTCTGGGACAGTTCACTACTCTCTTGGAGCCATGAACAGCCAGTCCTGCGCTATGCAATCGTTGCTTTAGCTTCCTTCCATGAAAATCAAAAGATAAACCCCAAAATTGCACTCCTGGGTGTCGATCAAAATCCGATTTCTCTTCGACATTATAATAAAGCCATCAAAGCGGTGCAGAACCTTATAACCGCTTCAAGTAAACCAACACGTCAAATGGTACTTACTTGTTGTCTGTTATTCTATGTCATTGAAGGGATAAGAGGTGGATATGAGACTGGTGTGAAGCATTTGAAGGCGGGACTTGCGATATTAGATGAGACATCGGCACCGAATATGGATTCTGAACTTGGTGTTCTTCTCGCAGCCTATGATATCTCTTACAGCTACATGAATAACACCCAAAAGCCATCTCTAGTGTTGACTACGCCAAAAGAGCGGAGTGGTGAGGAGAATTTTGTTCCATCTTCCTTCTCCGACATTCAAGCAGCTAGGTCTATCGGCATAAAACTCACGAACTGGGCGTACCACTTCCTGTTGGCAGTCGGAGAACAATACCCGAAAGCACCCGAGAAGCTTTACCCCTCGTTTCAACAAGAATTGCGTTCCTTATTACTTGCAACAGATCAAGTAGACCTTGCAATTACAACTCTCAGAAAACACTACATAACACAAGCCATAACCCAAAGAATTTACTTGCGCGAAAGTATAGCGTCGATTGCCGCTGGAATTCGAATGCTACGTCTTAGAATTACTTTTAATTCGAAAATGACCGAACTAGCTTCTTATCACCCTTCAACCGACGCGGACGTTTATTTCAACGAAATACTGTTCTTAGTAGAGACGTTGACGGAGATATACACAATGAACACCCAAGGACCGCAAAAGCTTGAACCAAGGTCCTTCTTCTTGGTTCAAGGGATAGTTAGCACGGTGATAATGCTTACTCTTAGTACGAGAGACACATCAGTAAGAAAGAGAGGACTGAAGGTGATGAAAAAATGGCCGAAAGCTCCAGGCACGCCAGAAACGATATATGACGGGGATAAAATTGCTCTTGCGATAGAAAGTTTGACAATAGAGGAAGGACTCAACGTGCTGAAACATTGGCCAAGAGCTCCAGGAATGTCAGAAGCAAAGTATGAAGAGGACGAAATTGCTTTTGTGACACAAGCAGCAGCAGTGGACGCTCCGACTCGCGAGCCCAAAGATACACCTTATGGGAGAACCATTACGGAAGTTCTCAGTTCGATTTCAAGAAGATCCTTCTTAGGTTTTGGGGGCTGGTGACTTTGGACTTGGGAATTCGGGGGGTTACGATCTTTTTGGTTGGATATTACGAGGATAATGGTGTGCAACTGGAGGGGGTTTTTTGGACCGGGAATACCTTTCACCAGAACAGCAATTGACATTGCTCCCCAACTAATACGCCGATTTATTTGTCTCTAAAATTTCCCAATCAATTCATAGTCTAACAGGTAACACAGTCCCAAAGTTTAAAATGATTCGTGTAGCACCACACGCGAAAGTCAATCTGAAATAAGAAAGTCATTTCATACTCAGTTCTATTCAAGTTAAGTTATTATAGCATCCCGCTATATACAACCTTCTCGGATCGTTTCGAGGTTTGAGGAGAGAGTGCCTTTCTCTTTTATTGTTCTAGAATAACAAAGTTGAGGCTTTAGAGTCAGTCTTTTTGTTAATTTATATGTTATTTGGCAAAAAATCGGTAAATTCTGTGGTTGGAAAGTAAACGTCGGGAGTAAATATCGTTCATGGCTTCCATGTGTAACCAGGAGGTGAGAGGCTGTGGAAAATTATTGACCCGTGTCATCATGGGAAGTGGTATTAGAATTCATTTGTATAAAATCATAATTCTAGAATAGAATCTAAGTAGTATCAAACGCGAAATGTGGTTGGTAAGGGTCCATCTTGCTTCTTGAGTTAACAGTGACTATTTTCGGGATACTTCTCTTTTTTCTCTCTCTCTTTTTTGCCTCAAAGATGATACACCGAGGCAACTTTCCGCCTCGTGGAGATTGTATTGGCTTCATTCCTTCGAAAACCAAGAAGAATGTTGCATGCAAATCAACAACAAAAAACTCTTCGGCAGCAAAAACCTCGAAAATCCACTGTGCCCTCCTCACTTAGATCACTTTAAGCTTACTTCTCAGAATTTGCTCATTCGTTGCGGGGAACTGAGAGGAAGAAATCTCCTTCATGCATGAATTGAGATTACACCAAGCCCTGTCGCGGGGAACCGCATCGTTGCTGATTCGGTGGATTTACTTTGCCAATGTTAGGTTTTGGACTTCTGGCATTTATATTGAGTTGTACAATACCTTCTTGCCCTTAATGCCGAAGTGGATGAGTTACAGAAATAGTTTTTGAGTGAGGTAGTTTTGAAGGATTGGAGAGAGTGTTTTTGTGGCTCCTTTTCTTCTTGCCTCTTTTTCTCTCCCTTTCCTTTTTAGTAAGAGTTGCGAGACCTTTTGGAGAAGTGCTGAAGGGGAATTGTTCTTTGCTACCGTACCTGGGATATTCTTCTTGTACTTAAGAACCCGAGAATTGATTTCCTTTCCAGCATCTCATATAACAATTCTCGGTTCGGGTAAAATAAATACCATACCAAAAAGCAGAAGAATATTATTTGAAGTAAAAATCGGTGAGCTAAAATGAAGAGTTTCAAATTATGAGTGCAACCCAGTACTTACTCCTTTATAATAGCATGATACTGTGCTCGAGTACATATCCATAGTAGTCGTGAATTCTTAGGTCACGAGTCCCAGACACTTTCAAAGAGATTATTCTGTTTCAATTCGACAACAGGTCAAGTTCCGACAGTAAAAGAATGAACTTCCAGTATAAACCGAATAACACTTCATCTAGGAAATACTCAGCCTAGAGCCTAGGAGCTCTTTTACGGGGTGGCTTGACAGAGAAATAAATGTGGTAGTCTATGTTTTGAGACTACCCCCAGAAGTGTCACTTGGGAGTACCCCTTGGAATTCTAGCTATGTGTCTATTAGAAGACTTAACTTTGGCTTCTATATTAAGTTGAGATGTGAAGTGCCTTCTTTCTTTTGAGTATCGGACTATGGAAAAGAAATACCCTTTGTGGTGTTTTGCACCGTTCAATAATACCCTTGGAGTCAAGGTCAAAATAGAGCACCTTAAGTCCCCTATCTCGTTCACATTACTTCCTCAATCATTGGAAAGAGGAGTCCTTAATGTGAACTGGCTAGAGAAATCGAAAAATCTAATGCAATAAGCACACCACAGAGCAGACTATCCAATTAGTATTAGAAACCTACCATCATCGGGTAACATCGATAAGCATGAGAGACTCGGCTTCTGGGAAGGAACGTGTTTGGGTCTATTTCAAGATTCAAATTTTCCGCGGGATTTGTGGTATGCTGAGACTTTTTTATAACGAAACTGTGGGCGATTAAGTGAGAGACAGAAGAAAACATTGACGAGTTGGAAGATCTGGAACACGCCGACTAAACCAAGCTCCAAGCTCACATTGCCAAATCCAAAGAGTCAACAGCCATCATGGCCAAGAGTGATAACTGGTCGCCAGAGTTCGAAAATGCTTCGATTAGGTCCAAGACAATGGAAAAGCCCGCATTTGAATCGACAAGAAACAAATTTTCGGTGGTAAATGCTTGATTATATTACCCTAAACCTCCACTCTTCTGCAAGGTAAACCCTTCAAAGCCTCAGAATTCCTAACTTGAGAGAGCAAAAGAATAGCCACTTCAAGTTTTGAGGAGGTGTGAGGCATCAGTAATGAGACGGAGTATGCTTTTCGCTTTTTTGGATGGCGATTAAATATGTGGATAACGTTCCGTGAATTCGACTTATTTTAACTTTGAGTTGTTGGGGAGCATCGGAACATCTCTGGGAAGAAGCGAGAAACGGAAGTGGTTATGAGTGCGATGTCGGCCAAATTTCATGTATTTACCAAGCGAAATTCTGACTAGGCAGTGAGTAATCTTCAGTACAATATAATGAAGTGTCGGTTCCCATGAAATCCCACAAGAAACAAAGACAGCATGCCTCGCTATACGCAAGGAGATTCTCGTACCTGGAAAGAATCTAGTATGACTATTCTTAGTTCCCTAGGGTTCTTTGCCATAGGATGCAAGCTTCTGTCTCAAATCATGCAACCAAGAATGTGTTCTTTAAACTTTTATGGCGAGCTCATAATTAAATCGACAATGAATGACTTTTCGACAGTAAGAAGAATGAATTTTCCGAGTACCAAAATTCGCTACTTCAACTGCTCTTTTTCCTTTTTCCTTCCTGGTGAGCGTCATTTTGCTGCGCGCTGGGAATTTGCCATCTCAAGATCGACATTGTTCTCCATTGCCTTCTGAGGTGAAAACCTCGTAATTCAAATCTTAATACCCCGAATGTCATTTAGTATCTCAAAAATCACTTCTTATTTCAGCTTAGGAAAAAAAAGGATACATCCCCAGAAAATGGAAGCTACACAGATTCCCTGCTCTGGGGAGGGTCTGGGAAAAATCCAATCCATGCGTTGAAAGTACATTTAGGACTGCCGCTGGCAACATTCTACGAATATCTGAAGAGCTGGCTAAAAATCCAGGGTCCTTGTTTTGTTACAAATTACTCCATTCCTCTTTTCGTAGGGCTTTGATACACCCAGGTATATATTCACGAACAGAGTTAACAAAAATGCAGAAAAGAGATGGAAAAATGGCCAAATGCTCATAATTCTGCGAGGCGCCCGTCAGAGCTACTCGATTTAGAAAAACATCACCTAATTTCATTCTACTGAGAAAAGTAGAAATGAGAGATGAGCACGAGTCATTGAGTGTAAATTCCAAATGCTCGTAAAGATCAAAATTAAAACGACAACGAACAGATTTTCGACAGCAAAAGCTCAAAATCCCACATACAATAGGTGAAGGTGATTTCCCCTCACTCAACTAAAGCTGCAAAACTTCATTCGTAGGTAATCCGAGAGAGTAAGAACCCTATTTATAACAAGACTACCCCGATATGAAGAATTCAACTCCCAAGCAATAGTTGAGCCGTGATTTTGATTGTGATTGGGCAACGAACATTTCCCGGCAAAAATGGAAGAAGTCCGCTAAAAACCAAAACACAATGATACCTTGCGACTCGTCTAGACATACTCGTAGGTCAGAAGAATTTGATAAAAGGACTCTCTCAGTTCCTTCTTCTGGAGGTCATCGACGAACTTCTCCCAACAATCACGTAGAATCATGGACACAACCCGTTCCCGTCTCGCCACCGAGTATGCAAAGGCAAACGAAAAAAGAGGCGTCCAAATCGCTAGCAAAGTACAGAATACGATTTCTCAACAATGCTCCAAAAATCTGTAGCGAACTCATAGTTAAATCGACAGTGAATGTGTTTTCGAAAGTAAACAATGACAATTCGTGACAAAACTATAAGCCCTTCTCCCTTACGTAGACTCCTCGTGCCCAGTTTCTGCTGAACCTTTTTAGGGATGAAGGGATGTATTGAATTGAACTCTTGAGAACTGTTTCGAGACAAGAACAAGATCATTCGATCTCGGCTTTCAAGTTGGTCTGATGAGACTGATAGATCATGGAGCAATTAAATCCGGTAGAAGAACGAGTAACATGCGCAACACTCGAAGTAAAGATAGGATTTAGAAAAGAAAGAAAAGCAATATTTTCCTAAGGTGTCTTGTCTCGAGATCCAGTTTCCTCGCTGGAGGGCCTTTCTTTTCGATGGACAACAAACCAAATACTGAAATGACAAACAAAAAGGAAACACTAGGAAATAGGGAGTAAACTTTATCTTCATAATTCATCATCATAATATGTCCCAATATGCCCATCCATCCAACTCCACCGAAACCTAAGTCCAAGATCTCCTACACAGCGTCAACCATAACAACACACAAATGCAACCACCCATCCGCATAAGCCGCCTCCCTCATCAGCTCCTCCAACGGCGCCCTAAACGGCACACCCGCACCATGCAACACCGGCTCCGCCAATATCGGATCCCTCCGACTAGGAAATAAACTCGGCAGCAAACTATTCAACGCCGAGCCCAAAGTTTGGACTTCGCGATTCGGGGTTCGTGGTGGGAGGAGGGTTTGTATGATTTTGAAGGATGCGAGGGAGTCGTTGGGGTCGGTGGATGTATGGGGGACGTAGATTCGGAGGGGGATGTGTTTTAGTGGTGTGGAGGGGTTGAGGAGGATTGAGGATATGCGGTTGAATGTTGGGTAGTCGTCTGAACAGGTTAGTGGTGGTTCAGAGGGGGAGGGGAGGGGGAACGTACTGTCTTGGACTGAGTTCCAGAGGGTTGTGGAGTTTTCTTTGGACATGGACATTATTCCTTTTGCTGTTCCGTAGCGTATGAAATCTGCCTGTACTCCCAATCCTCAATCAGTTCAAATTACTTAATTCCTATCCATGCTCCTCATATGTCCTTCATCTCTTGCTGCTTGGTGGGGTGGTTGGTTGCCTACCTCTTTCACGCTGTTCATAAATGTATCATGGATATCAAACGAAGCCAAGTCCCCCAATTCCAACTTCCACGGTAACTCGGGCTGGTAGAGATCACACAGCAAACCAACAGGCAGATTCTTCAGCAGAATCCCCTCGTAGGAGAAACTCGAACATGGTCCGAAGAAGGTCGTTAATCGTGGTAGGAGGAGGGGTAAGTAGGAGACGCGGGGTATCTGGATCAGATAGGGTATCGAGGACGAGGGGTGGGAGATTTGGAGTGGTATCGTGGACGACCAGATTTGGGATTGCATGGTGGTGGTTTGCTCATGATTGTTGTAGGAGGAGGTAAGAAATAGTGGTAGAGAAGGCTGAGGGTGTTGGTGCTAGCGTGGGTTGACGAGGCTGCGTGAATAACCTGGAACAGGGGTTCGGTCGAGAGGGTCACCTAGAGGTGTGTTTATATCACGGCTCCGTCCTTCACCTCGCAATGAGTATCAACACTTTTCAATCGTCACGTTATACATACTCGTACATCTCCTATAATCCCTGGTCCGTCATAGTATAGAAAAAGCACTCAAGAACTTGATAATCTAGTGCATATAAAAGACAGGGCTTCGAACCCCCAGCTGACCTCACATATCGAGGCAGCCACATTTGCATAGCCTCGTCGTAGAGATACTTGTACTGTAGATTCTTTTCAACCCCAAGTTGACGATGGCTGGATCATTTTCCTCTTCTATCGCCTCGCGATCGTTCCTAACAAGATGGAACCGTTAGCCGCACTCTCTATCGCCGGCACGATTGTACAGTTTGTTGATTATGGAACCAGGCTGCTGTCGAATACCCGCGAACTCTACAGATCATCGGTCGGCACGCTGGAGGCCAACAACGTGCTTGAGTTGGTGTCAATTGATCTCCGGGCCTTGATAACCAAGCTGCGTGCTTCAATATCAGTCCAGGGGGCAGATCAGGAGCCCTCCAGCTTCGAGAAGTTATGCGACGAGGCAACTCAGGTTGCGGAGGAACTTCTTCGTCGGCTTGATAAATTGAAGAACAAAAGAAACAAACATAAAGCATGGAATAGTGTCCAGAAAGCGATAGCAAGCGCGTGGTCGGAAAGGGAGATTACTGACCTCAAAGCGCGCTTGCTGGGGTTTCGGGAAGCTTTGGAGACCCGAATACTATTCTCGATCAGGTATATATATGAGGTGCCCAGTGTGATCTAGAGATTTCATCAGTCTAACGAGGTATAGAGAGAATATAAATACCGAAGCAATCCAAACATCCTCTCGATTCGATACTCTCGACCGGCAGACTCAACAGATTCTTATCTCTATACTTGAAAGCAGCAGTGCTACAACGACCATAGTATCTCGAGATATACGGGAACAGATAAAAGCACAGACTGTTGCGTTTACACAAATGCTTAGTCGAATTGCCTCGCTCAATCAAAACGACCACCGCATAACTCGCAGCACAATATACAATGAGTTATCGGCCGAGCTCCCAGATGCATTTGGTTCCGACGACGAGGAAGGAGTACAAGGCATCACAGCAAATATTGAAATGCTGGATGTATCAGATGCTGCAGAACTCAAGGTTCGAAAAGCTGTACATAATAGCATACTTCAAAGTCTGCGATACCCAACAATGTCGAGTCGTTATGAGGACGTTCTGGAGGCACACCCCGAGACTTTTGAATGGGCATTGCAACGTTCGCTAGAAGACACTCATCATGAGTGGAGCAACCTTGCTAGTTGGCTTGAAGGGGACGACGGTCCTTACTGGATTAGCGGCAAAGCTGGCTCCGGAAAGTCAACACTCATGAAGCACATGCACGACGATCATCGAACTCATGAAGGCCTGGAGGTTTGGGCAAAGGGGAACCCGCCTTGTATAGCAACATTCTTCTTTTGGAACAGCGGTACGAAAGAGCAAAAGTCCCTTTGTGGATTGCTTCGTGCACTTCTAGTTCAAATCCTCAAGAAATACCCGGATTTAAGCCCAGTAATCTTACCATCGTTCTGGGCGAACTTATACTCCAAGAAGGTTAGCCAAGCGTGTGCAAACGAAGAAACACGAAGTTACTGGTCGGCTAGAGAGCTTATGGCAGCGTTCAATGCTCTCATCAACCAGAAGAGTGTCCCAATAAAGATCTTCTTCTTGGTTGATGGCCTTGACGAATTTGAAGGCGACCACGAGGAAATAGCGAGATTGTTTCAGAACATATCTAGCTTTCAAGATATCAAAGTATGCTTATCTAGCAGACCATGGGTAGTGTTTGAGCGAATCTTCGAGAACTCCTCGAGTCTCCGACTACAACATCTAACATATCCCGATATCGAGCGCTATGTTCAGGGCAAATTGATGAGCAATGACTTTTTCCAAGCACTTGCGAGGCGAAAGCCTGAAGAAACTTCTGCTTTGGTCCAAGAAATTGTGGACAAGGCAGACGGTGTCTTTCTCTGGGTTAAGCTTGTGGTGGCCTCTCTTTTAAATGGAATTAGGAACAACGATGAAATATCCCACCTCTGGACAAGATTAAGATTACTACCCCGAGAGCTTGAGCCTCTTTACAAGCGATTGCTGGATCTTATTGAGCCTGTCTATTAGCCTTGGGTCTCCAAAACCTTCCAACTCCTCCGAAACAATCGGGATCTGGGCGAGTTTCCTTTTGGACCAACGTCAACTGGTAGCATTGGTGTGACAGGTATCACTGTCGCAGCATTCTACCTAGCGATGAATGAGGATTTTGGCACCACAACTATTTTACGGTTGTCAGAGAGTGAGGCGCTCAAAAAGGAACTTCGGGCTAGATGCAGAGACACGATTGTCCATCTGACAGCACGCTGTGCGGGGCTGCTCGAAGTTTCCAATGTTCAAGGTACAAATGTCATGGGGCCTGATTCGTCTATTGTGTTTTTCCACAGAACGGCACGGGACTTTCTGTACACCGATCTGCGTTGGTCAGAATTGCAACTTGCAGCCGTCGAGACTCATTTTAATCCTAGCGTGAGCATGATGAGATCCTGTATCTCGCAAGCTCTCGTGAACTATTGTATCTATCAAAAACGACCTAGACGTCCAACATTGGAGGTCGAATTACCAATATGCAGGATGGACAAGGTGACAACCGACATTGCCATGGATTTTCTCGTATATGCGTTTAACGGAAATAAAGATGAGTCAGATGCTGCAACCCAAGGTACACTGTTCGATCAATTCGATAGTATTATGGATTGCAGCTGGATTAATTCTGTATTCACCAGCCTGAGAGGCTTTCTGAATCAACTGGAAATAGCCTCTCTTTTCGATCTTCGCTACTATCTCACGTCAAAAATCCAACAACTTGCGGCCGAGAGAACTAAAGTAATGGCAACAGATGTACTACGATATTTACTACCCGAAAAAGACTGCCATGTAAAATTCGGAATTCCTTTACCCAGTATTGAAATGGTTTCCCTTTTGCTAGCACTGGGTGCGGATCCTAATGAACGAGGCCCATCGCAAAGTCCATGGGAAAATACCTTACAATTGGTGATGGAGACCGATCAAAAATCAAACAGAGACCTGGACAAGACTTTTGATCTTTCGTTTGAGCTCCCAACTTTTGACCTTCAGACGCGAGACACAGCTTATGATGTGAGGCCACTTCAACTCAGGTATCTTGAAATTATGAAGATGTTGGTTGAGGCTGGAGCGGATCCTGGGTTTTGTGTGAAATCATATCGCAACGACCACAGTTATAGCGCTTTGAGTGTCATAGAGAGATCTCTGGGTAGAATATATCCTATAGAGGTTGCGCCTCTGCTCAACGTACTGCGGGAGAAACTAGAGGCTCAGGAGACAAGCCGAAGCCGAAAAAGGTCACGAAGTATAGATGACAAGTCTGACAAAGGTAGAAGTGTGAAACGGAGACAGACGAAGAGGAGACGTGCCAAGAAAATATGGTGATGACTGAGGGTTGAAACCATCAATCATTGTAGGCTTACAGCCTATCCATTAAAACGCGCTATTTACGCCGTCTCTGTCTCCCGTCGTTTTCTGCTCAGGGAGGGAGGAGAGGGGTGAGAGGCTCCCACTATCGCGCGTTATCGAAGTTGTTTGTGTTTATTTTCCTTCAAGCTTTTCAGGCCTCAAAATTTCACAACGCATCAATTGGGATATAAGGAACAAATGCGGGATCCTGGTGGGCTATATATACGGGTACTTCTATTTTTATAGTTCGTCTCTGGAGATTTCCGACTTGAATTCTCCGGCAATGAGCAATCCCGCAGCATTCCTCCCCATTCGACAGCCCATCTCCAGAGAAGAAACTACCTCCTCTCCACCGCCTAGATATAACAAGCCAGGCGCCAGCTCGAGGTCCCCGGGTATCCCACGATGTTTTTGATAAAGAGGGAAAGCACGGGGCCACGCAGCACGCTCCAATCGCGTCACACCTATCGAATCGAGTGTCTCTCCTTTTGCTAAATTGAGCCCAACCAACCTTGCAACATCTGGATCGCTTAATGCGTGTTGGGAAACGATCCGATGTACCCGGTGGTAGGTGAACTCGTCGCATTCTAACTCGTCATCGCAGGTCCGCTCAGATGCGAGAGAAGTACTGGCTTGAAAGAGGTTTGGGAAGTTGTGGGTTGGGTCCGAGTTATTGGTAAAGTAGACAACGCTTGCGGAAACAAGCTCATCATCCTGATTCGGGCGAGGGTGGTGCAGAAGTCTCTCAGTTGCGAAGTGAGTTACGTAGGCTTCTATATATTGTGGCGGGTAAGGAATCTTATGAGGGGGAAGTATATCCGAGAGCATCGAGGAAAGATTTTCTGGGATACTAGCGAGAATGACTGTATCAAACTCGAAGTCCTCATTCTCGTCGTTGGTTGTCTTGACCCGGTAGCGTCGATGAGTCCCCGGTTTTATTTGCTTAACTTGCGAGTTCGTTTTGACAACTGCACCAGATTGTTCGATTATTCTTTCAACAAGTCTTGCGTTGCCATCCCAAAGTGAGATGATTCGTCCCGGGTCGCTTGAGATAGCAATACCGAGCCCACGAAGCTGGTCGAGATTCTGGGAGAAAGAGGCACGAGTACATGGCTCAATTTGTGATTTTGCAAAGGTCTCTGCAAGATCTACATACTCCTGGGCGGTCCCGAGAGCACGACTAGAAAATCCGACTCTGCTAATCTCAGCATCCAAGTTGCTGAAAATTGATCCTTGGGCAAAACGCTTCCACTTGGCTATATCCCCAGCAACGGCTCGACGCAATTTCCAAGGAGCCAAGATGCCATATCTTTGGAATTTCCTCGTCCATGATTTGAAGTCCTCGGTTGCTCTGGCAGCAATTTGTCGCATCAGAACGGGGGGGAAAGACATCCTTCTTCCTTCCTCGACGAGATCCTGTAAAGTTCCGGTCTCAACACCAACACTACATCCGATGCCTTGACCACCAAGCAGAATTTCACTCCCATTTTTATTTCCATTCCAATCCCACAACGCCACTGTCGTTGTGCCTGAAACGTGCATGTTCTTACGCAAGTCGAGAGAGTCTACTGCGTCGACAAGACAGTCGTCATTCTCGGAGAAATGCGGTGCTCCTTTCTCAGCAACATAGTTGCCGATATAAGGTTGAGACTGGAGACGGCCACCGACTTTTGAAGAGGCCTCGAAGATTGTTATATTAATTTTTTTGTGTGGATGTAAGAGATGGCGTGCAGCTGATGCTCCAGTGATTCCAGCGCCTACGATAGCAATTAAGATCGTCGCTTCATCGTCTGAGTCTTGTGGTGCAGAATATTGTTGTTGAAGTGTGGGTAAAAAGAGGCATGCCAGAATTAATGCCAGCCTGAGTATGGGGGCCATTTTTGTCTAGTGAAGATTGTTGTGCTGTTAAAGATGCTACTGAACGGGTGGAGTCGTGGACTTTGGTCTAGTGTTGTGAACACGCCTTACTTAGGGTCTAGTCTCATCTTCTCAGTCAAGATACATGGCGCCTCCTAAGCCAAGTTGTCTCGCTGCATGTGTGTGGTTCTTGATAAATTTGATGTAAGTTGAAGGAATGTTAGAAAAGGTCAGGGAGGCTGTAAGCCAAATGACAAGGGAGCTGAGGAATACACGTGATCCTCAAACAATTCGCCTATATCTACTAACAATGGAAGAGTGAGACGATGATATCATCCAATCTAGTGCTATGAAACGAGCTCATTTGCTGATGGATTGGTAGGTATCATTCGACCCCAAAGCCAGAGTTTAGTGAACACGTGGTTGGGAATCACAATCTCATCAAGAAATAGACTCTAAGCATAAAAAAGCTTGTCAATGTGACCCCAGTTGCCCCTAAGTAATAATTCCTACCGCCACTGATATAGCCAAACAAATTCACTCATTCAGTACAGCCTCGACGGAGGAAGCAGAAGGATGCTCATTCTCACCCTCGCCTAATTTCTAACCGCTGTAGGAATCCCTGGTGCGAGACGAGTGTGGCACTGAGATCATGCGCGATCGAGCAATGGGGTTGAACGCCTCGTAAAATACTATATCCCTCAAATCCTTTTCGTATATCCAGTATGGTTATGTTGTGGCTGTACAAAAACCGGATGAAAACAAATCAAAACACAAGAAAGAATCAGGGCAGCGTTTCAGAAATTTCGAAAGCTATCTACCTAGTACGTCGTACAGTCAGATTCTCGAAATGAATCATTGGGGTTGAAATCATGCGAGATGCGAGCGACCAGTACCCAAATCAGCCCAGGCATTCACAGGAACGAAATAAATTGGGAGATATAAATCTCTACTACTCCAATTATTTCTTTGCTTGTAAACTTTCTCAAAGTTTTCGGACTCCTTGTGTGGTATTCTCTTTTTCATACAATACCCTGCAAATTGAACTCTTGCAACGAAAGCCAAGATGCGGAGGTCTTTGGTTCTATTATCAGCTCTAAGGCTTGCAGTTGCACTACCATCGGCTTCAATACCGTCAGCTCCAGATGTTTTCACAATCAATTGGAAGCGAGAAGAACCATCAGGGGGGGATATATTTAATGCGACCACAACTTTTCATGTATATGAATGCAACAGTACTCAAGTGAAGTTGCTTGAACAAGCACATAAAGATGCCCTGCTTCTGGTACAGGCAGCATTTTCTCGAAAAGACAAAGAACTCAAAGCGCTTGTGGATGATCCAAACCAATTTATTGATTTCACTACCCAGGCTGCCATTGATTACTTTGGTCCTTCAGATCACTCTCCAAGCCAACAAACGCGTATTTACGACACATTTTACCGTGCATCCCAAACCTACCCGGGATGGGGTTTGAACGACTGGTGGAACGGAAGATATATGGAGATTTACTGCAATGATTTTGCTGATGACTGTGTCAACAAGAAGACGGGAGGGAAATACGTGGGTTACACGAGCCAGACAGACCCGAAAACAAATACCCCTCGGAGATGGCCCTGGATCAACTACTGTCCCGCATATTTCGATATTCTCCCATCTCACGACGAGGCAGTTGCTGCTATTAAGAGTGATACTACTGGGAGGAAGAAGCTAAATACTAAGAATATGCGGACCCGAGGTTTGTGCTCTCTCCTTCTCCCCTTGAATTTAAACGAGGACCAAGCTCTGTAATTAATACAATAACAGCAACAACCTCTCTGCACGAGTGGTTGCATGTCAATAACAATTATAGCTCAATGGTTTGTGATGGAGGCTGTAAGTACATCAACACTCCGTTCCACCACTTGCGATAGACAGCCCAAAGCCTTATTGTTCCAAAATTTTAGAATAACTTAAAATATTAACCCAAATCTTTGAAACAATGTCCTTCCATTGTTCTATTCATCTGGGATAATACTTTAAATTGCTCCGGAAACGTAGAACAATAGAGTTAGTAGCTCCTACCTCTATTTTTCCACGACCATATCTTGAAAACTTTCATTCTGATGCACGATTACAGGTCTCGATACTAAGCAATATATCGGCGGCGTATCGTACAACACATACAAATCTGGCGCAACAAAACTACTAGCGAGACGTGACCCAGTATCAGCAGCCAAAACGAACGATAATTTCGCCTATTTTGCAACTTCCCGCTTCATGCAAAAGACCTTCGAAACTTACCCAGACTATCCGCTCGCCTGGGATATCAATAAAACACCGGCACAGAATATGGCAGACGAGAAGTTACAACCTGGTGATCCGGACTCAACACCCAACTCTCTCAGCGCTCTTCTGGCTGACGACCAACCTGATCCTGACAACAACCCACCACGCACAGTACCGTCAGATACGCCGCTACTCGACTCAAAGGCTTACCCTGCTTGGTATCAACCTGTGCTATCTGCTAAACCACCTACTTCAACACCGACACCACCTGTGATGCCTCCGGTAGCACAGCCTGATTTAAGCAAAATTTCATGCTCCGACTACCAAAACGGTCCTGTTTTACCTGCATACAATGATTGCGTTGCAGCCTTCACACCATCCTTCGTTATGGACGACAAGTGGGCCTCCAAGCCACCCGTGCCATCAAAGAGTACCACTCAATACACCGATCTTTCATCCGGTACTTGTGGGGTTGCTATCGCATACACCGGAGCATGGGATTCCAGTTGCAACGCGACGAGAGGAGATGTTTGGGCTCATGGACTCGTTGTGTTTGAAGCCTGTACACGTCATGGAGCAGGAGTCGTTGGAGGAAATGTTCCACTTAATGTTCATGGATGCCCGGCTAACATCACTATTGTTCATACTGTTGAAGCTATTCCTGATGGGCCTGTTGGTTAGAACATGGATTTGAAATTTATTTGTTAGTGGCGTTATTTGTTAGATTTACTTTTCGTTGTAAATATTTTCAGCAATGAATTTCCTCTTCTTTCATCGAAATTCTGAAAGCTAATCACCTGTGTGTTGTCCATTTTTATTCCATCAAGGCGACCTTGGAAACATGTTACAGTCAACCGACCAGGTTTTAAGAATTTAGGCTATTTGTAAATGACCTATCGATGGCCATCGAACCAACGATTATTATTTCTTGGTCGTCTATTTTTTGGGTAACCCAGGGATTGTAATGCTCAAAAAATTGTTGCAAATTGTTACATCATAGGCAGAATCAAATTGACAATCAATAATGTTTCCCCATCAACTCCACAAAGTAAGCATTTAATTAAGTGGCTGCTAAACTCGACCTTTTCGCAGGCAATCTATAAATAGCAACACGCGAATAGCACAGGACAAACACGTGAGGGATCTTTTCTTTTTGTAGGACTAGTAAAATTTAGATAGAAAGAAGCAGCGTAGAAAAGTAGAAATAAAGTGGGTAAATTTCCACGTTCAGGATTACAACCGGGATATGAAGTGGCTGGGATACAAACACAAAACAGCATCGAAACCACCATTCTACCACCATCTAATTGATTTACATAAACCCCCCAGTCCCCTATCAACACCAAAAAAAGACCACACGCAAAATCCAAACCATCTCAACTTATCTCCGCATCTTTACCCCTGCCATCCAACTCCCCCCTCTTCTCAGCAACAACCTCCTTCTCCACCGCCCTCTCAACCTCAGAATTGCTCAAAATCTCATCAATAGTCCTAACCGGCCCCGTAAAAAAGGTCTTCCCCCCAAACCCCGGAACATAATAATACCCCACACAAAAAACAAGCACGAACCCCAAGACCGCAACAGCATAATTCATTTCCTGTGGTCCAACACTCTCATAAGACGGAAAAAGCAACAAAATAAAGATAAATGTCATCCATGCGACGGAGTAGACAGCGGAAATGTAGGAGAGGATGTCGCCCATGTACCATACTCCAGGTGTGAAATGGCGGAAGCAGAGGCGGGAGATGAGGGGCATGCAGTAGGCGAAGTAGAGGCCCATGATTGCGAGGTTGAAGATGGAGTTTATGGCTATGGTGTTTACGAGCATGAGGAGGCCTTCGAGGAGGGAGATGAAGGCGCAGAAGCCGACTGCTCGGGCGGGGGTTTTGTTGGAGGAGAGGACGCGGAGGAAGCCCGAGAAGGGGAGGCCGTGGTCTGTGTTTTCCACGATTAGCATTTATTTTTTTTCTTCTTCAACGAAAGGGGGAAGGTTGGGGGAAGGGAAAAGTGGTTTTACCTCTTGCAAAAGCAAAGGTCTCTCGACTTGCGGCTACCATGAGGATGGAGCAATTGCAAATACTGCTGAACCACAAGAAAACCAAGAGTGCGATGCTTCCATTCTTGCCCAGACTGTTGAATGCGATTTGTGCCATTGGTTGTCCCAGGCTGCTTGTAACGAGACTGACAACATCTGGACCCATGCAAAATGCAATCGTAATTATGACAGCCCATCCAGTCACGGTGGCTACAACCAGAGAGCTGACCATAGCAAACGGCACAGCTTTTGCGGCATTGGAAGCTTCTTCTGCAATCGTAGCTGAAGATTCGAATCCAGAGACAACCCAGACCGGAGTGAGCAGAGACATCATGAAAGCCCATCCTCCATTTGTCCAAAACCCCGTATTCTCGAAATCGGTAAACACGAATGCTGCGCTATTCTTGAGTTCGCTCGGTGTGCCAGCTGCGAGGGCAATGATGAGAGCGAGGAGCATGACCAGTTGAACAATGATGTAGGTGAAGTTCAATTTGCTGAGGAGGTTGGAAGAGACGCATGTCATGGCGAAGGTAAGACCGATGGTAGCAACGAACATGCCATAATTGTGATATTTTGTTGCGACAAAAACTCCATCTGAGCCAATGCTACATGCGGCTCCAAGAATAAGAGTCGCGGCGTATATCGTCGAAGCATAGATCGATATATATCCCAAAACATTCATGTATCCAGCAAGCCAGCACATAAAAGCCCGTTGGCCCTTGGGGGTAAGACGTGCTACCCACTACATTATACCGTCAGCTTCCGCTTGGAAATTCGAATTGAGGGTAACATACATAGTACAGCCCACCAGATGTTGGCATACTACTCCCAAGTTCTCCCAAACTCAAGGCAACTGGAATCAGTAGTATACACCCCATCAGGTATGTCCATACCATTCCCACACTTCCACCACTCCCCAGTGAAAATACAATTGACTCCGCAATGGCCGGTGCAATACCCATAGCTCCGAAACTTTGTCCAAATACCGTAAAGTATGAGAATTCCCGCTTCAATTCTGCGCGATATCCCAATGAGGCGAGCAATTGATCATCCGCACTGACCATTGTTATCGAACCCTCTTCAACTCCAAGGACATCTTTCGCTTTCATAATCTTCTCATCGCGTGTGACCGAACTCGTCGTACTGGCATTATGGGCGCCTTCGTCGCCATAGCTTGCTTGAGCGACCATCTTGTCCGCCTTGAATGCTATGGACGTCTTCTAGAACCCTATTTCGAAATATTTTGGTCTCAATTGACAGGAAGTGAGGGCGACGCAAACGAAATGGAAAGACAGAAGGTTCCGCAAGGTTGTGTGGGTGGTAGCCGGCAAAGCTGGGGAAAGAGCTTGCTTTTGATTTTGGGAGACAGCCAGTGACATTTATATCCGTAGCGTGGCAGCTATATACCCTGCTTCCTCCTGCCGACAAGTCGTCCCAGAACCCAATTGTTCGATCAATCCCTCCCTGTCATAGCAGTTGATTCTGCATGAACCAGTACGCGACGAACCAATGATTGCGATCAGCTTTGATGTAGCTATGGTTTTGACGAGCTCTCATTTGGTGCGACACACCTGCAATGCAGCCTTAACTTTTCTTGCCACCCTTTCCAATCCAACAGGCCGATAAAGCGCTTGCTGTGTTACCTTTGCAGGTTGTTTTATGTCACAAGTATCTCTGCCTCCCTTGTCCAGAGATATGCACATGTAGGTAGATAAGCGATGCGGGCACTTGTATCCGGCGTCCGAAGATGTGGTGTGAGACTCTGACTGGCCGATTCCACGGGTATGATAAGGCAGCTCAGGGGGGTAATGAGGGGTTGCGCGGGAGTCGTAAACTTGAACAAGCTAAATAAAAGCAATCGCATAAAGGGGAGAGATAGAAACACGCAGCGCCGATTTAGGAGACCCGATATGATTAAGAGCAAGAAAACGGAACTTGAAAACAAAATTGGTGGGCGGGAAATTGCCAAAAGGCTGACGAGGAAAAAGGAAATTTCAGTGGAAATGTGATAGCTTGCATGCGAAGACCAATTGGGATCGTTTGACGAGAAAATATTCTGTAAACGTTGAATGTCCTACTGTAACCATGATGTGCCAATAACAGATCATGGGAAAAGTATTGAGAATATAAAAACGACGCCGGAATTGTAAGTAGAAATGAGACTCTTCGGCATGCCGAAAAATTACCCCCATGCTCCGCGTGGGATGTTCACGTCTGGTGGTCCTTGGCGAGAGCGAAAGGGGAATATAAAACTCGCCCTTGTCCTTTCATTGACGTTAAAGATTCCCAACGAAAGACACGGGTTGTTTCGAAGTCGAAGAATGGGAAAATCCGAGTCAATCCCGGGAAATCCAGGGAGCCGTCCTCTTCGTAGAGGTTGGAAGGCTTGCGTGGTGTTGCGTCGTGGGGCAGGTAGAACGGGTTATTGGCGACAAGGCTGACATGTTGCAAGTCTGCTCTTGAATTGCGAAGAGCCAGAATTGGGGGGGAGAGTTGAAGGTGGGATGTGTTGCTTTTAAGTATCAAAAGAAATTGCTGGATGTAGTGCTAGGTGTTTTTATGTGTCAAACGTGACACAAAGTTTGGCGTAAAATTCGAATGTGACGTAACAAACCACAACAGAGTGCTGTTGAAGAAGAGATCTTTGCTTTGAATCCTCAACTAAGCATTCTGTAAATGACAAGTCCGTTTTTTCTTCTTTCAAGACAAAGTTGGAAATAGGGTTTTATATCACGTGACTACGTGGATTTCTGATTTTGGGTCGCGACTCCAGGCCAGACGAGCCAGGGGAGAAACCAGAAACCGAAAAACAGACGATAGTCTCAATGATACTACACCTGCCGCCCCCGAACTTATTACACCATTCAATCCACCGTTCAACACAGCAACGCGACATACGTTACCTCCATCCAAACTCCCATTCAAGAACCGAGCTCTTTTCACGAATTGAGCTCCCCTCCCTCCTACGAGAACGAGGAGATTTGGTGGACTTTATTGATTGGCAGGACTTTGAATACACTATCCGAGAGCTATAATCGTAGACAGAAGCTCTGCGGGGATTTGCGATACAAGCAAGACAGCACTTGCTGTAAAAGAGAGTGGCCTTCTGGTAGAAAGACGGTTGGAAACAATTATTTCTCCGATTTAATTGAAGATATACCATGAATGGAGGATGGCCACGAAGGTAAGCCAGAGATGAGCGTTTTTGTCGGCGAGTGAGCCACTCACCCTCGTTTTTAATGACGAGAAATCATGTATATGGGAGGGCGAGGAGCGGGAGGGGTTATACTCTGGGAATGTTGTTGTTCTGATGCGTACTTTGTGCAAGGGGTGTTCCCTTGTCGCGGACAAGAGCGGGGGAATTACTTGATCAGTAATGCATTTTTACAAAACACGACAAGTAAGATCCTCAATGGCTTTCTCTGGGGAATTCCCTCTTTCCTCCTCTTTCTGTGTAACTTTCTTGTATAAATTATTTTGCGATGCCTTCTTTGCATGGGTTAATATCATCTTCCAATCACTGCTTCATATCACCAAAAAATGCCCTGTCTGCGCCTCATGCCACTCAGCCCCGCGAAATAATCACCTCAAATCAAAGACCTCAAGCCTTACAACATTCATCATTTTTCCCCCTGTATCTTTTGCTGAAATGAGAGCACTTGAAAAGTTCCCTGATCGCTGTACGATTAATTGATTTATTTTGCCTTGCCGATATATTCGGCCGGGTCAGAGTGATTTGGTTGACGTCTAAGCCGTGGATCCCTCGCATGTTATCATGATGAGTACTGGGGAGGCCAGCGATGTCGAGCGGCAAGCCATGGCGGAGGCATCGGGAACTGAAAATGAGAACGGCACAGAAGCGAAAACCAATAATGGCGTGGTCACAAACCCGAACAATGATATTGCGAACGAGCGGGAGGCTCATACCCCGGGTCCCTCTAAACAAGATAGATGGGCAGAGATTCGAAAACGGGCTCATGATCGAGCCAACCTGCGAGCGAGTGAGAACAAAAGCGAAAACGGACTTCCGTTCGAAGGGCCTGTGATGGATGATCCTCTAGAAGCCATTTTGCTCCAAAGGCAAATACTTGAGCTCGAGCTAGAAGAGCGACAACTACAGTCGAGCCAAACCTCACACCCGCAGATCCCAATGAAAAACGAAGAACAGCCAGCTCTTAACCAAACTACGAGGGAAAAACCAATATTTGAGACTTTTAGTCGTCCCAAGAATCCTCCTCATGATTTGAGACAAGAGGCATCCGAATCGGGACTTGAGGCACGCAAAGGAAAAGAGCGGCTTGTCGATACAAGTTGCGCTGAATGTCAGTCTAAAAAAATCAAGTGTAATGGTTCGAAACCTTGTAAAGGCTGTTTAGCAGCGGGTTCAGAGTGTATTTACTCTGTTTTGAGAGACCGTCGGGACTTGCACGATTCGATTCCTGAGAAAACATCAGATCATGTCGTACCTACAGCAACCCCGGAATTACCATCCAAACAAGATAGATGGGAAGAGATTCGAAAGAAGGCGCAGGATAGAGCAGCCCTACTAGCGAAGGAGGGGGAAAGCTCAATCCGGTCTGAGGATCGTCCCCAAACCAGACAGCAAGAAGCAGGCGACCGCAACCCGGAAATCAAGAACGGAAACGAAGAGAGCAGCGACGAAGAATGTAAGCTTTGGTTGTTCATTTGTATTGTCCACGAGCTAAGGAATCATAGCTATCGAAGCTAGGGTCGCAAGGATCAAGGCCCGGGTAGCAGAGTTAACCAGCGACATGCCAGAAAGAGTAGAGCAACAAGGATCAGCTCCACAGAACGAGAAAAATGACCTAGTATCTCATAACCAGAATGCTGCTAGGGAAGACCAAAATGATAGCGGGGAAGAACGTAAGTTTTCGCTGGAAATCTGTATGGTTTTTGGGCTGATGGATCACAGCTATTGAAGCCAGAGTGGAAAGAATCAAAGTCCGTGTAGCTGAACTAACCGGAAATGAGGAAGTGGATAGTGATTCTCGAGTTGATTTTCGGGTCGATGGTATCCAGAAAAAGAATGCTCGGTTTGATATTCCGGCTGAGCGAAATCTTACGAACATTGACCAGCTCATCTCTCAAGCTACGGACGAGCAAGAAATTAAGCAGCTGAAGCAGCAAAAGAGACTCTTGAGAAACAGACAAGCAGCGTGCGTATTCATAATGACAGCTTTCCTCTCAATTGACTGACCGATTTCAGTCTTGATTCGCGCTATCGCAAAATGGAAGACATGGCAAAGGTCCCGCACCTTGGAGCAGTAAGTTGCTTTTATGATAGATGCCATCAGTGCTTAGAACAAGATACTAACTTCATGAAGAATGATATACTAGAGTCATCTGCACCTGAAAATGTTGCCACACATCTCGACGAAGGGTCGAATGTTCCGTTAGCGTCCAGCCCCTTGGGGTTCCCACTGCAATCGGTGTATAACAATAATGACTTAAGAGATCTGAGTTTATCTCCAGATCCAGATGCACAGATTGATCAGGAACCTGAACACGAAGCTGTGTACAACACAAGTCGACCGCAATCACAGTATCCCACCCCTGTGGTCGGAGACGAGGATACACTGTCAAGGGGAGATTACCCAGACGAAGGATTTGGATATACTAATCCACGGGACTTAGTTCAGTACGATTTGAATCATACCCCGCAGTTTCGTGAACGAAGATACAGCTTCAAGGGCGACCGGACCCAGCGACGAAGGTCCGCAGATCCCACAGAACGGGGGCCACCACCTACAACAAGAGGTTTCGACAAAATTTTACGCAACGAAAAGAGGAATCTGGGGGACCGTAACCAAAATACTATCAAGGAAGGCGCAGAGAGTAGCGGAGAAGAAAGTAGGTCTAGCTGAAATATGTAGGGTATTTGGGTTAACGAATTACAGCTATCGATTCTAGAGTATCAAGTAAAGTCCGTGTCCCTGGGCTAACCGGAAACAAGAATGAGAATACCCCTTCTTGGGCGGATTTCATATCAAAGCGGCTGGCTAGTCCAACAGTAAGTAACGCTTATCCAACGTGTTCATTACGAGTGTTTGGGGAGATACTAACTCAACGGAGCACAATAAACTAGGACAAATTGATCCTCCCAAGAAGGATATCAGTGTTGGCGTCGGTTCAAGTGGACACTCTGGAACAAAGCCAAAGCCACCACAGCCAGAATCCAGTGGCTGGGGTTCAAGCTTCCCAGAGCTGGGATTTGAAGACGCGTCAACTGGATCTTCAAGTGGGTCCAGCGACGTTCGTCTCGAATCCAACGAACCAGACGATTCTAGTCGCGTTCTTGACCACAAAAAGGAGTATTTCGATCACGAGCTTAACCACGCAAAAGAGGAAAACAACAAATTGGGCACGAGACTTGCCGATAAGAGAGAGGGATTGGCGGAAAAACAACGCGAACCAAAGGGTGTTCTAAGTACACCCAAAGCGAAATTTACGGAAGATCCAAATCCAATGAGAGAAAGGGTGGCCCCATTGAAGGGTTCAAAGAAACGCGATATCCCTCCCGCTGCAAGATGGACTAAGATTAGCCGAAAGCTTGTCAACCCGGAGGCACTAGAACGAGGGAAGGAGAGGTATGAAGCGCGGGATGAATTTGTCATTGTTCTACGAGTTTTATCGAGAGACGAGGTTCAAGACTATGCAGAAGCCACTGAAAAGATTCGAGGTTTGTTAAAGTCCAAGACTTCAACATATAAGCTAACCTTTACCAGCCGCTCGTAGAGAAAATGAAAACCGAAACGACGGACGGGCACATAAGAAACCATCTAAAAGATCAGGATTAGGCGCAACCAATGAAGTTCAACCCACCCATACCTCAAAAACCGATCCACCCAAAATCTCATCACTATCCAATAATTTTGAGCAGCTGAGTCGCGAATTCGAAAGAGAGCGGCAAGAAGTCCACGGAAAACATGCTGTTGAATCACCAACTATGACAACTTTACGCCTACAGAGCGATCTAACCAACCTTGAGAAGCAGTTTCATCGGTTAGACCACACGGAAACGCAGTCACAGAGGACTGAAGCACATAAAGAAGTGATATCTGGGAAAATCCGTTACAAATTATCCCAGTACTGTATGTCAGCACCTCGATATTTACCTTTCCCAACTAACAACTTCAAAGACGATGCACTTGCTTTATTAGCTTCCAATCGATCACTTCCTCCTGCAAATACAAATGATGTAACTTCGCATCCTGACTATCCAAGGAACTCGGCGTCCATGGAATCACCCACACAACCGTCAACTCCTGCTTCTACAAAGCATCGCTTAGGACGCGAAGAAGTCGATACCCTTGAGCAAGAGTTCAAGACAAATCCCAAACCAACCACTCAGCAGAAACTAGCATTTTCGACTGCAATGAATGTAGACCTTGCGCGAATCAATGTATGTCAATATCACGTTAGATGTCCTTTTGCTAACAATATTTAGAATTGGTTCCAAAACCGACGAGCGAAAGCTAGGCAGGAAAAGAAGCAAGCTGCGTATGAAGCTGGTGATGAGACAGGTTATGAAGCCGAACGGGAGGCTTGGGGGCCCTACCAAAGACCTGAATCCCCAGAAGCCCTCGCTAACGATGGCTACCTGGGACATAACACCCAGGGACATGCCAAACACCAGCAAGCTCGAGATATTGATCCGAGTTTTCAAACTTCAGACTCGGAGGACGAGCACAGCTTTCATAGGAATTTTGACGGGAGCTATGACTCCCAAATTTATTACGGTTCGAAGGACGAAAGATCTCGACTCCGGCTGAAAGATTGTGGGCCATCCACTTCTGAACAATTTGATATCGAGACTTCCAACACTCCCACTGCTTTCAATAATTCTGACGCTTTGCCAACAACACGTCACCAGCCTTCGAAACCACACGGGAACTCAGAAGCGTACAATGATATTGCCACCGATATTGAACGATTAGGAATCGAAACCGCCAACAACGCTCGTCGAAGAGCAAGTTATTATGGTCAACCTACTGCACAGTCGGGCCACACGGCTTTTACGGAATCAAGTGGGTACGAAGACAAGATCTGCGAAGCGGAATCCAACCCTACTGAACTTTCTCCTTCGACACTTGGAAAGAAAAATGAAGTGGATCATTTGGCTTCAAGTGAGGTACCGTATTCTGTAAACCTCGCTAAAATCTTCCCAAAAACAGAGCTCAGATTTACGCCCGAAGATGACGCTCAGCGTGTGGATTTGAAAGAAAAGAAAGATCTTTCTTGGAAGGAAAATGAGGAATTCTTTGATTGGCCTGCGGAGACCTTGTATTCAACAAATATTGAAGGGAAGATCCCCAAAAGGCCTTGGTCCTTGAATGATGATCGCGAACTTGCTCGATTAGTTATTGAACACGGCCCAAGGTGGAATTTCGTGTCCAGAGAACTGGGAAAACGGTCCCCCGAAGACTGTGAACAGCGTTATTTCGATCTTTATCGACCGAAAGGTGAGTTGAGAGACGACGAATCAAGCATACTCGAGTCATCCATGTCCCATAAATATGGGTTGCGGGCGGAGGAGAAAATGAATCAAGATTTCCACGACAGCAACTTTCATAAGCCATCACGGTACAGATGTCAAATTTGCACATACGATTCAAGATATGAATCAAGCTGCAAGAACCACATGAAGCAGGTACACGGATTGGATAACCCTTTGAATGATAATAATCGAGGACAGTCTGAAGAGTGTCCAGCTGTTGATGATTGGAGGGGTTGGGGAAATGCGTCCAAGAAAGAGAAAAAAGGCAAAGATGGGAAGAGCATCGAGGAACCTGTCAGAGAGCAGAAATACCCTGTTATCTTAAAGGGATCCTCCTTAGATGCACAGGACAGAGTCTCTGGTGCGGCTGGCGGAGCTTCCAATGCAACGGTGGATGTAGGTGTCGAAGCCAAATTCCTGATTGCTGGTCAGGATGTCACCCAGAGTATGGCTACTCACGACACCACTCACAGAGAGGAATTCCGAGGAATCAAGGAATCTCTATATTCAATCGCCGCTACTATGCAGGCCAATGCGCATGCAGAACGCTCCATACTGACGTCTTATACAGAGGACGATAAGCTGGTGTGGAAAGAATTTCGCCGGGAGCTAATTAAGGAGGGGTTCTCAAGCTCATCAGTGAGAAAACATAAAGCAAAGATCAAGAAATATGTCACAGAACTCTACCAGAGTGGAGTTCTAGATGATCCAATCGAGGAATATTTAACTCGTTCTTTTGTCCCTGATTCGTTTGATTTAGGATTGAGTTCAAATATCCACGACTACGCTATAACAGATGATGGGGCGAGTGAGAAGGCAGATGAGGCCTGGAAAGCATGGGGCCAGGAGAGGCTCTCAAGCCCAACGGGAAGAAACCATGAAGAAAACAAGCCTAATGATGCGGAACTCTGCAAAAGTGGAGTTCTAGATGACACAATCGAGGAAAAGGACTTGCCTCGTTCTCCTGTGTCTGGTGCGTCGAATTTAGGAGAGAGTTCAAAAACCAACGACTACGCCAGAGAAGATGATGATATGAGCCTCGCAAGCAGCACTCATGACACCATGTCAATTGTGTCAATTGATAGTGTTTTCTCACTACTATCAGGGATCACTGGGTCTTCTGCATCATCGTTGCAAAGCTCTCAAGACGTGATTGAAAGGCTTGTCCTCTTATTCCTCGAGGACGAAACTATCCGCCCAGCATGCTCGAAAGCACTCGAAACAATCTCCCGGGAACGCTTTGAAAGAAACCTTCGCCGGCTATTGAAAAGCTTCGCCGTCGCCCTCCGTCAAGAAGCAGAGTCTGAAGACCAACGTGACACTGCTCGCTTCGTATTACATAGAGCAACGAACTCTGCTCACTTGATCTGTAATAAACTTCAACGAAGTCATACACCCAAAAAGCCAATCATTGTGGAGGATGATATTGATGAGCCCCTGGAAGAGAGCGAGTCTGACCGTTCGGAGAACTTCGACAGTTTGCAACATCTGGAAGCCTTCATTAAAGAGTCAAATGCAATGGACGTCTTACGGAAGAGCTTGGTAGAGTTTGTGGAACAAAACTCGTCTACGAATGCTATCAATAACGCGGAATCGTGTTCGGCTGAAGATCCGGCCGAAAATGATTGGGCGAACTTCGACGACGTGATTCCCTCGGTGGATGGTGAAACAAAAACGGAGCAAAATGCCAAAGTTATGGGCACCGGGATCAGTAACGAAGATTCAAAGTGGTCGGCATTATCTTATTTACCAGTCTTTACTGCTATGCGAGCTGCGTCTGTCAACCTACCCCTAGACTTCATCAAAACCAATCGGATATTTGATTCCGGAGATACAAGAGTGCTTTCGAATCAGGGCTCTATTCATGAAATCACAGATTTGAAATACATGAAATCTTTGAATTCGCTTCTCGTCAAGCTAGGACTTATAAGACCGCCTGTTGAACCTGGTAAAAAGAGGATAGAGTGGCGATGCGTAAGTCGTTCCAAGTAAATATTTGCAACATCCACTAACGTCCAAATAGAAATGCGGACACAATATTTACGACGATTTTACCGAAACCAAGTCTGGAGCTGCGGAAAGATTCCAGCTTGAAAGAATAACCAAAAACAACCAATCAAGTTTCAACCCATCTAAAAGCACGAGTGCAACTCTTCTCTCGGGTATAATAGCAAACATACGCGCTATCATAGGTCAAGCGAACGAGAAACCTTGCGCAACACTCCCAATGCACGAGCGAGGCAACAATTGTCCCACCTCAAGCACAGTAAACACCCCAAATCCACAGCCTCAGCCGCCAAAAGACTCGCTATATCTACTCCTCTGCTACAGCGAAGGACGCTACGCAACCCGTTTACTCCAAGTAGACCTCACAAGCAAAGGAGCAGGCTGCGACAAAGCCCTTTTCAAACTCCTCCGCTCAAACTACCAAAGCATGAGAGGAAGATTTATGTTCTACCTCTCATTCCGTATACTCATCAGTATAAAATTCGTATCCTTCGAATTATACCGCAGTCAACTCGTCGACGTGCGAAAACAAGACGACATCCCACCCCCCGAGCACACAGACTACCGCTATCAACCTGCGCCACCAGAACTCATCCCTCCAATTGGCGAGAGACATATGATGCATCTCTTCTCCCACCCAGATCATGCTGAAGATGAACCAATCTGTCTTGATCGATTCCCGAAGAAGTTGAAGGAGAAACTTTTATGCCGAGGAGGAAGTAATCCAGGGTGGGGATTACAATTCGTGGAAGGTTGGGATATGAGGAAGATTTGGGGATTGGTTTTCTTACTTTTCGGAATGGGGAGTTTATTGATTGGTGTTCTTTGGTCGGTTTATGGACATAGTATACAAGATGCTTTTACTATGGCGGGATATATGGTGGCGATGGCTGCGGTGAGTATGGGTACTATTCAGGCTTTTCTTGTTAGCTGAGGAGTGCTAGATTTTATGACGATCTTATTTATATACCCATCTTTCTTACAATGTCCAATGAACCCTTTTCAAACAAATCAAGTGATGAAGTTACCTCGCTTAATATTTGGGGTTGGAACGAGCCGACTCCCCATAATAATGAGAGCTGTAGTGTATAGAGCTTCATTCAATATAGTATTACATCTTATCCCGGAACTACGTGAGGTAACGCTCTTTGTCAAACGAATGACTATACTCTTCCCTAACCTTACGCCCACGGTCCTTCTTGCTTTCCAAGCAAAGTCCGATGTCGTGGATTCCCCAAGCAAAGAACAAAATAAACGCCTGTCAAAACCGCAAGGTACATCAATCCAACAAAAGCAACCATCCAACGCCGTCCCTCAAACTTAAGATAACTAAAATTCTGCCTTGCAGCCAAAAGAGAGGCTAGGTAGAAATAATAAAACGAAAGATTCCCATCAACATCCGTCCTATGTTGATTTACGGCAAAACTTGTACGTTTTTCAAAAAATGCCCTAGACTTGTCATAAAGTCCTTGTCTGAAAGCAACACACCCAAGTAAAAAGTAATTCTCAGCAAGATCAATATTGACATTAATAGTAGATTTCGAACGCAAAGAAAGAGTATGCTCAAGTATATCACGTGACTCTGTGAGGTTCCCACTGCACATTAATGCAAGGCCTAAGCCCTCCATGGCCTCTAAGCTTTTAGAGTGGTTTGGACCCCAGTCCCTTTTTCGTTCAGATACTGCAGTTTGTAGGAGCTTGAGGGCTTCAGATGTGTCGCCAGTGTAACATAGTACTATTCCCAGGTGGGATGCGACTCGTATACTAGCTCTGTTTTTGGTGCCAAGTTGCCTTTGGTATTCCATGAGAACTTTCACCAGCAGATTTTTTGACTCCACGAACCTTCCTTGAAGCCTCCAGACGACTCCAAGGTTGCTTAAGCTTTTCAAGTACGACGCATGCGTTTCCCCGAATCTTTGCCTTCGGGTTTTTGCAGCTATCTCATGATACCTTTCCGCTTGCTTGAGCTTTCCTTGCAGTCGAACAACCACACCAAGCTGGTCAGCAGAATCCAGCGTTGAAGGGTGTTCTGGTCCTTGGTCTTCGGTTCGAGTTTTTAAAACTTGGGTATGCAAAACACATGCTGTTTCCAAATCTCCTAGATCCTGTCGAATCATAGCAATTTCTTGTTGGCATCGCTGAACATCTGGATGACGTTCCCCCAGGATTGGTTTCACAGCTTCAATTGTTCTGCAAAACTCGGCCTCTGCCTCAATAACATGGTGAAAACGTCGCAAAGTAAATGCGAACGCGGCCTGGCTTTGCAGCGTTTGAATATGATTAGGTCCAAGAATGACCAATCTCGCTTGAAAAGATCTCTCCTGTAGTGGTGTTACCAATCGTACTTTGACCTAGAACTAGGAATACTTACGCAATAAGAGCGAGCGCACTCATAAAGACCCATAGTTTCGGCGATGAGCCCAAGCTCAAAAAGACAGGTCGCTCCTTCCAAGGATAGTGTCCCGAGAAGCTCTTCCAATCCGCGAAGTGTTGATAAGCCTAAATCTTTTGCTTCCTTAAACTGGCCCTTGCATCGAAGTATGTGAATCAGTTTCAGAGCTGTACCAAGGGTTTTGACGTGCCGAGAGCCAAGATTCTGTTGGCGATAAGATGCTACATCTTCTATGAGCTTTTGGGCCTCGTCATAGAGGCCCAAGGCACATTTGGACACACAAATATCTTCCATGATATCTGCTGCATTTTGTCCCAGCCCAAGAAGCCCGCCTTGTTTTTCCAAAAGGTGCTCTAAAAAATCCACAGCAGGTCTATGAACACTGGTCGACATATATAATCTTGCAACTTGTCTTGCGCTTTCAAGTGTCCGATCGTGGTTGTCACCGAGAAGCTGTTTGTTGAAATTGTACCGACGGTTGATCAAGCCCTCCAAAGAAGACTCTAAAAGCTCTGTGGAGTTTTGGTTTTTGTGTGCCCATGCCACAAGTTGACTTTTCAGAAACAATAAGTCCTCCACAGAGAGAAGTTGTGCTGATGAGACGTACTGAAGCCAAAACAATCCTTGTTGCGACTCAAAAAATGCGGTAACACTTCTCGGACTAATTTTGTCGATAACGCCAGATGTTGTCAGGTGCTGAATCCAATAGGTAGAGGCATATTTCAAAAATGGGTATTGGGAATCAACAATACTTGTATCAGTACAGGTTAGGTCGTTCAAAAATGCGGTCATTTTCAAGTAATGAAGTGATACGTCTGCCATCAAATGGTGGCTTTCCTCAACTCCAAACCCCTCCTTTTCTTCAGGGACCAAGTAAAGTTTAGACATGTCCTTGGAAAAGATGAAATCGCGTAGTGACTGGTGGATGAGTTGCATTGTACCATCTGAGTATATAGTAATGAGGTCCCCACATGCTCCGAGGACTTCCTCTCTTGCATCGAAAAGCAGACAATCCTGATCCAGATCTTCTTCTGGTGGTGCATTGCTCAAAGCATAGGCTTGCTCAAATTCGGAGAGGGTGAGTGGCCGAGCTGCGATAGCGCAGTAACGAAGGACCGAGCATGATAGACGGAGGCTTTCAGGGGCTAGATTTGACTGAAGGCGTAACAGAATTTGACTGTAGATTTCGTTCAGGCCTGCAGGGGTGTTTTGGAGCTTCTTCCGGAGGTCATAAATCCCAGGTGCAAGTTCTAGCTCAGCGAGCATCAGTCTAGCATACAAAAAGCTTCCTAAATTTGAGAAACAAGTCAGTCCCTTCTAGAAGAAAGTTTGCCACGAAGCAAATGCTTACCATTTGCGCTGCTAGATATTACCTGATATATCTCGTCTCGGACCGATTGGTGACTTAACCTTTTCGAAGAGCAAATAGTAGTCTTAAGCAATGTGTTGATGTCATCTTGAACATGCTCTTTAGTCAAAACAAGGCTTTCGAATGCCCCATCAGCCATTTGGTCGAATTCTCCAAAGTTTAACCTTGTAGTACAGAAAAATTTGAACCCGGCATGCATTTTCGAGAGGTTGTTGAGATGTTGAAAGAGTATCAATCGATCAGTCGCTACGCATTCGTCTATTGCGTCGATTAAGCATCGTATTTCTGGAAAAGTCCGAACAAATTCAGAAAATATGATCCACAAATGCTCGAAAGAAGGATGCTTTCGCCCATGACCTGGATATATAGCTTCCAAGTAATCATATACATCCTCACCACAGTAGTCGATCAGCTGAGAAACCATATCTTGTAGAACCACGGTTTTGTTCTGACCTTTGAGTCCAGATCGATGGAAGAAACTATACAGCACGGGAATGCCGTCAATACGAGATTCGGCTACCGCTGACCCTAGCAGCACTGATTTCCCATGACCTGGCCCCCCTGCCAAAAGAAAACCCGAACTTCCCATCTCCGAGCTATTTGATACCCAGTTATTGTATTCCTGGCTGCGAAATAGCCATTGACATGTCTCGGGTGATCGGGAGTTCGTGATGAACTCCAATCTCGAAGAGAAGTCTGATGGGTCAAGCCAGCGATTGATCTTTAGAGCACGCCTTCTTCGGCAAATATCTATGGGTTAGAATTAGTAACGTCTCCAGCTATTCCTTTGGCAATTCCACGTACCATTTTGGAAAGCCATACTATTTTCCCGAAAATCCCTTGCTGCCAGCATCTCTGCTTGCATTGCGATAGAATCGATTGATTTCAGTCCCGACTCAAGCTTTGATAAGACAGAACTGAATTCTGTTCTAATGGGTGGTTTAAGAATGGATCTGGCGAGATTTCCTGTTGAGGTATATTAGTAAAGTGATTTTCAAAATTCAGTCCAGCTTACTTGGCGTAGTCGACATTTCAAATCGTACGACGCGAATCGAAAATTGTAAAAACACACTGTATATATCCACCAGGCTTGAAATCACGAGGTCTGAATCCGGAAATATTCTCTCATAACGCTGTAGGTGAAGGAGACACTCCTGAACATTTCCGATCGCTTGTGCAATGACGGCTATCACTTCGCCATGGGCACTGGAAACCTATTTCTTAATTAGATGGCAAACCACAATGGAGAAGGGTCAACAGACCAGCATAATGAAGCGAAGAGGCCCCCAGATCGGGCATAACAAACCTGAGTTTATCTGTGATATAGCATCTAGTGAAGGTGCAATCTTGTTTAGGGGCTCCAAAATAGTCTCGAGCTTTCTGATGATTCTGCCAGACCACCGACGTAGGTTATTTTGACGTATTTCCTTGAGTGCATTCAATAGCTCCTGCAAGGAACATGGGCTTCGGCATGCTATTTCGAATCTTTGGAGATGTTCAATTGGCATGTCGTGCCTGAAGCGAGCCAGAGCCGTTTCGAATGCACTCTGCTTAGCAGAAGCCATTATTTGTTCAAAGTGAAAGGTCTGCAGTGGTAAATATGGTCCCCCGAGACAGACAGGAAGTCCTGAGCATTTCAAGGGTGCGAGATACGCCGCTCGTGATAGTTTGGCTAGATCTGGAGTACCTAGGTAGCTTGGAATCTCTCCTAGGATTCTCCCTCTCGTATTGGAAATAATGAAGAAGTGAAATGGAGCAGAAATCTGAGGTAATATAAAGCATTGGTGAGGCTCGAAGAAGAACGAGCTGCGTGTTGCAGGTACAAAGTTCTGGCACCCTGAGCGCCCGAGGCGCCCAGCTTGTTAGTAACTCAAGTGAGTCGCTGCTGCCTCACCGCCGATCCAAGAAAATCAACCGCTCTCAAATGTTTCAGCCCATTGGAACACCTAATCGTGTTTACTTTTTCTGCAGCCTCAGAGAATGAAATGCAAACTTCATAGGCTGCTTTGGAAACGCCTCTTCCAGACTAAGGCCGCGCTGCGCATCACGAGCTGACTCTAAAGAGACAACTTCTACCCGGTATTTTTTTCCTAAAAGAGACATCCAAATATTTTCCAAAGGGAATTGTTCAGCACCTTGTAATGATAATGTTCCTGGGTGGGGCGTTTTTTTATACCAGCCTCAGCGTTAAAATGAGCAATTCAACTTATTTGAATAACCGAAAGTTACTCGTGAGTAGTGGTTATCAGGCTGAGCACAGAAAGTTAGCAACTCTTACTCTCAAAGTAATTGCGAAGGGTAAAAACGAATATTGAGGACCCAGTTGAAAGTAAGGGAGGGAATGTACCAACCTAGGTAGGTATAGTTGCGAATGGGGAGGGGAGGGGTCGATCGTGATCAGGTGATGCCTTCTCTCCTCAACATCTTCTTGGCATGGCGAGGGAAGGAACGACCCCTTCTCCTTTTCTATCTCCCCCAAAACTCAAAAGCACTAACCCCTTTGGCTCCTGAAGCAAAACCCGAAAGACAGGGTGCTTCAACAGACTAGCTGTAGCTAGGTACGTACCTATGTAACTCCACAGCTAAGTACACTGGGGGTACAACGCTTGTTCATGTCTTCTGAACCATTATTAGCTTTAAATTGGTATGCACGCATCGAAATCAAATACTCACCTCTGTCTGCCGTAGTTTCTTTAGATACTCCGATATTCCTCTGGGGCCCGTGCAGACTACTCTCACTCGGCGACGGATGAAGTAGAATGGAGCAGAGTACGACAATCCAATCACTCTGTACTGCTCTACATAGGTATACTGCTAGGAAGTTAGCTAGGATTCCAAGAGAAGAGAATAGGGATATGGCATCTCAAATCGGGTTCTCGAACTAGAAAATCCATTAGATTTGAGAGCTTACCAATGAAAGGAAGGAGCAGAGGCGTGGGAGTTGTGTGGACCATGAATAACTGTAGTTTTTGCTCTCGATGAGAATAACTCTTCGCCTGTACTGCGAAAACATGTCTACCGAGTAGGAGGGCGACATGTCTGGTTAAAAGTGCTTCATAGAACGCCTGTGGTGCATAGAACAGATAGAGAGTCGCTCCTGCCCCAACACCGATTTTGGCCACGCCAAATCCTCGCCACCCAATTATGTTTCTGTCTTAGAGCGAACCTTATTTTTTCTAACCAATGATTAAATGCAGTAGTCAGCAACCAGCCAGACCTTGGAGAGAAGGTCGCGCCTTCCTTCTTACCTCGAACAGAGAAGCGAAGGCACAGCCCTTTCCGCTGTCGGAGTATAACACCCCCTCCCTGTTTCCATACATACCTCTTCCGGCCGAAAAAGTATCTGCGGCATTTCACATCAAGATTTCCTCCCACCAAGATTCTGGAGTTAGAAATTGATCGGAATACCGGTTTGAGATTCGGGAGCTTACTAATGGGAGAAGGTGGAAGAGACCTCTAGCAAATGCGTTTTTTTCTCTACAATCGTAGTTTCTATTTTTCATAACCTCCTCAGTAGTTCTAGCTCATAATTTGAAAACGAGTTGTTACCAAAAAAAAGAGTGACAAAAGAAATAAAAAGTACACTTAAACTTCGATGAATTGCATAAGCCTTGCGACGAAATTTTAAGAGGCGATCTATGTCAATTCTACATGACGGTCATGACCTCTAATGTACATACAGGGTAATTTTACAAAGCCACCATCAGGCACCACCAACTACCAAGAGTAATGTTGTCTCTGGGCAGTTATAGGTCTGTTTGGCAATTGATGCCAGACCTTACGGTTCCGGATCTTCTCTTGTCTCTCTTCGTGTTCACGGATTCGGGTCTTCTCTTCCTTCAATACTACGGTCAACACTACACGATGTTAGCTTCTTTGCAAATTTGAAAATGTGGAAATAACGGGAAACCTACTCGTAGTGGGATTCTTCATCATGTAAACCCTTCCTCGCGCCCTCGAATCTGGTGTTTGAGTGAACGTGCTCCTTCCAACCCACGCCTGCTCAATATACAACCTCGTCGGATCATCCACACGCACTGTCTTCTTGTCCTTGGTCTGAATATACATCGGCTTGATCTTGGCACCCTGAACGGCACCCAGTCCCATCGAGCGACGAACAATTGCCTCGTTCTTCGCATGTTCCAAGTGCTCCTTGACATCCTTCGCAGGTTTCTTGACTGAGAATCTCATCTGAATGATCGCCTCCTCAACAGTCTTTCCAGTAATCTGCTTCGCAAGCGGAACAAGCTTCTTGACTGAAGTCTTGAAGGCGTGTGATTTGGAAATTTGCTCCCTCTCCTGACGCCTCAATTCCTGTTTCCGTGTCAAACGTCCCCTTTTATGAATCTCCCTCTGCACCATCTTTGTCTCCCATCGTATTCTTGAATTTGGATCTGGGTCCAGGGCCTTGCGGGCTATGGTTCGGTCTCGGGGTTCTTGCGGTGGTATATAATCTCCTTCTGCGGTGTCGTCCTCGAACACAGAGCTACCTGCGAGGGCTCCTCCTTTTGGCCTTGGAGGAGCTTTGGGTTTGGTATCTTTGAGGTATTTAGAGCCTAGGGAGAGAGGGTTTTGGGGACGGGATGTAGGATCGACATTATCCTTCACGCCTGCGCGCTTTTCGAAGAAGCCGAAAAGTGTTCTTCGCTGATATCGGGGGACGAGGAAGGTGAATGAGGGTTGGGAGCTTGTCAGGCCAGATGCTGTATTCAATTAGCAATGACTTTTCTTCTGTTGATAGAGCATTGAAGTCGTACCCGAGCTCACAGCGCGCCGTATAGGAAGATGTAGACTCATTGCGGATGAATCTGTTGATTTGCTTGTCTCAAAGTCATGGTGAAGCCATGATTTCTGGAGATAAAAATAATGTCACGTGCAGACAAGATTGATCCCAAGGCGGTGACAGCCGGCAGAATCGAAGCTAGCGATGGGCTTCCAAGAAACTTGGTGTTGCAAGTCAACATCTTTTACAAATCACCACCTTCAAGTAATTTGACTTGCAAACGAATTTCCTTTCTTTTTGGCGAACTTGAGATGGTTATACGTTCTCAACACCATATTTTCCGGTTCGGGCACCTACGAACATCACCAGCACAACAATAGACCTTGTCGCAACCATGGTTGAACCGGTAGGAGAAGACGCATGGCTTGCTCTCGTCGACGAGCAAAGTCGTTTAGCAGGAGATCTGGGCCTGCGAATTGGAGTCGTGGAAGACTATAAACGGGCAACCGATGCGGAACCTTGGTCAAATAAATTATGGCTGGCATATTGCGAATGGGTCTGGTCGCTCTACACAGATTGTCAAAACGGCGACGCAGGATGGCCAGAAGAGGAGCAAATGATGGGCCAGGAAGTGTTTACCCTCAAAATGGCACTAGATGTGTGGCAACAGGGTGCTCTCGCTACGCAATACCGATTGAATGATAGCCATGAGCTTTGGAACCGTTGGATTTCGATTGAGTTAGAACAATTATCTAGTACTCCGACCAAGGAACGAATTGAGCGCGTGAAGGAATTCTTCTTGACCCGATTGCAGATTCCTCATGCGACCTGGGATGAAACTTCGCAGATGTTCTCGACTTTTGTTACAACGTACGACGAACCAGCATGGGAGGCCACTATGGTACGACTTACGCAAGTTGCGAAACCGGCAAAAGACTTGTACAGTCTGCGAGAGATATACGAGTTGAAGCTTGGGAAGGCGATAGAGTCGGGCAATAGAGAGGCTGTGATAGCCGTGTGCAAGGAATACTTGGATTGGGAGGTCGCACAAGCAATGCGAAGACCGAAAAAGGGACAACCTCAAAGTCCGCTGTACCTCTGTGTCGCATTATTTGAGCGAGTATTGTGCTCCACCAGCCTGGGTTTAGATCCGGAAGTTTGGGAAGACTACATCACATTCATTTCCAGTTCCAAGAAGGATATACAAGAGGGTTCACTTCCTGATATCCTCTCGGTGATTCCAAGAGCAACAGCGCATTGCCCATGGTCTGGAACTCTCTGGGCCCGGTATATACTCTGTGCAGAAGCTAAGAATCTGCACTTCTCAACCATGGAACAAATCAAGCATGCCGCAACGAGTACAGGCGATTTGGATCGAGATGGGATGGGAGGCGTGGTAGAATTCTATGTTGCTTGGGGTAGCTTCTTGAAAAGGAGGGCTACAGCTCCAAATGCGATAGACGAGGATGTTGATATTGCGGATATGGGGCTACCAACAGCAATCGAGAGCGTAGAAGAATGGGGTCAGAGACGACATGGCCAAGAAAATTGGAAGGGAGACCCAATGTTCAGAATGGAAAGATTGTTCATTCAATACCTGACCCAAAAGGGAACCGCGAGTAGTTTGGAAGAAGCGCGGGGTTATTGGAGACGACTTGTTCATAGCCGCGGTGACAGTTATGAATTCTGGCAACAGTACTATCTGTGGGAGATGACCATTCGAGGTGCGAATGAGCCTCCAACTCTTGCTACATCGGTTTTAAATCAGGCCGTTTATCGGCACAATCTGGATTGGCCCGAAAAGATGATGGAAATTTATCTGCGCCATTGTAACAACAACGAGGATGTGGATGCTCTTCTAAAAGCAATGAATGCTGTCCGCAAAATCTCGAAGAATGTTGCCAAGAGACGGCAGAAAGAAGCCGCAGAAGCGGCTGCATTGTATGCTCAAGCCCAACCTGAGGTTTCCGCAGCCACTGAACCACAAGATTCAACACCTGGATCAAAAAGAAAGCGGGAAGCTGAACCAGAGGAGGCTGATGGGAGTACTGCCAAGAAGGCGAAGAGTACTGCTGATCAAGACGCTTTGCGAGAGCAGCATTTGAAGCGAGATCGGGAGAATACGACAGTCTTGGTTACCAACTTACCACCCGAGGCTACCCAGACAAAAGTTCGACAATACTTTAAGGAATATGGTCACATCAACACCATCACCTTGAAAAAGGAGAAAGATGAGACATCCTCAACGGCATTGATCGAGTTCCGCTCGCCCCAAGATGTGCAATCTGCTCTACTACGAGATGGAAAATACTTTGTGGATAGGCAGATCAAGGTTGAGGCGGCGACAGGGCTTACTCTTTATGTTACGAATTTCCCGCCAACTGCCGATGATGCATATCTCAAGAAGCTGTTCAACGAATGTGGGGAGGTATTTAGCATTCGTTGGCCAAGTCTGAAATACAACACCACCCGTCGATTCTGCTATGTGTCTTTCCGTACTCAGCAAGCGGCTGCTGCGGCCACCAAACTTGATGGACAATCACTTGGTGGTATGTACAAGTTGCTTGCGAAGTATTCGGATCCAGGCAACAAAAAGGATCGCGAAGGTGCTATGGCCGAAGGTCGTGAACTTCACATCACAGGTATTGACTTTGCACTTACGGAGGCCGACCTCAAAGAGACCTTTGGAAAATATGGAAATATCGACAAGGTCCGGATTTTGAAAAACGCCAGTGGACAGAGCAAAGGCGCAGGTTTCATCTCCTTTGAGAAGAAGGAAGAAGCTACAGCAGCCTTAGATCTGGACAAGACGAAGTTGAAATCTCGAGTTTTGAATGTCGAGTTGTCGCTAGGCAAGAACTACAAACCAACAGCCACTGCAAAGGGTTCTTCAATGTCGCCGGCTCCTGATGCAGATGGTGACTCTGCTATGTCCCCATCCCCAGCTCCAGATTCTCATCCAAACACCCATACACAACATGCCCCAGGTCGCACGGAGATCACGAATCGAACCGTCACTTTGATGAATATCCCCGATACCGTCAATGATGCTCGAGTCCGCGCTCTTGTCGAGCCATACGGTGAGTTAGTCAAACTCGTTTTACGACCCGATCACCAAGGCGCTATTATCGAATTCGTCGATGCTACCTCTGCCGGTCGCGCAGCATTAGGCCTCGAGAACCACGAAATCGCGCCAGGCAGAAAACTCAGAACTGGCGGCCTGAAAGATCTCTTCTCCGAAAAGGGAGAGGTGAGAACCGATAAAATCCTCGTCGGAAAGGAGGCAAAGAAAGCTGCTGCTAAAACACCTTCTTTTATGCAACCCAGTGCTCCAATACGAAGACCTGGTGCTGGAGGAAGAGGTGGTTTGGGCACGAAGAGGGGGTTGGGATTTGTAGCTGCCACGGCGGCGAAGAAGGCCGATAGTGAGACTGAGGGAAAGAAGGATGTTAATGGGACGGAGGAGAAGAAGACGAAAAGTAATGCTGATTTCAAGGCTATTTTTGCGGCTGGAAAGTGAGAGGGTGCTAGTTTGGTGTAGCTAGATTGTAAGTTTTAGGGGTGGAGGATTAATACCAGGCTTTATGGCCACTTGGGATGGGAAGGTTGGTGGGCAAAAATAATTGAATCAATTTGCTCTGTACTTCTATTCAGTTTTCTGCATTCTCAATCATCAGCCAATCAAAATCATGAAACGCCCCCGTCATTTTCTAAGCGCCTGTGCACCAAGCGAATTTCAGCGACAGGCTTCAACACCACACTGATTGGCCACGATGGCACAAAACACACGCCCTCCCAAAACAGAACTTCTTGACATTGGTACATCTAGAGGTTGTCCGGTGTTTGTACAAGAGTCCACATCCAACATCTGTAACGACCAAGAGACGCTGTATCGCGCTTCGTGGTGGAGTTACAAGCGCTTTGCCGCAGACCTGGGTGAGCGAGCAAGTGCTTGAAATAGATTTGAGTGTACATATGTACTCTGTCACTTCTCTTGAATGTGTTCGTTTCTCCATTCGAGTCAGTGTTCGTTTTTCTTTTATTTCTTGCTTTTTTAACTTGTGCGAATAATAAGATTACTTTCTTCTCTAGGGATATTCATTTCTCCCTCGATTATTTTTCATCTTTCATTTATACAATACGACGTTGATCGTCGATAATCGACCCCCCTCAAACCCATCCAGTCCTCAAAATGGCATCCAAAAACACACAACCCAAAACTCTAGGCTCACGAGCGATGTCCCATCTCCGCACCCCACCACCTCTCCACATCCCAAAAATGCCCTTCAACGCATCCCACCCACCCCCTCAACAAATCTACCCCCACAAACCAAGCCATTCAAATTCCTCATTCTCAACAACCTCCTCCATAAAAACCTATAACACGAATTACACACACCCGACCCTCCACCCCGTTGGCACCTTCCCAGCTCCACAGACGGAATACATGCGCATGCTCCTAGAACTGGATTCCATACCTACATCACATAATATCCTCGCAGGTCTGAGCACCTGGCTCCTTCTCGCGGGATTTATTATTTTCCCGGGTACATTCACGACTTTATCGAAGACTACCCATTCCGGGACTACAGAAACTGTCATCTCAAATCTTCAACATATACCCCTTCTAGTCCTCGCTTCCATCTCCTCGGGGATAGGCATCCTGGGTATGCTCTGGGTATTCTGGAGTCACAGGAGTAACTACATCTGGCTCTGTAATAGGGTTTTCATGCCGGGAGTGATGAATAGTGCAGTTGGTTTATTAGGGACGTTGGTGGGTGTTTATGGGAGTCGGGAGGGGGCTTGGGGGAGTACGGCGAGGATTACGGGGGGTGTGACGGCAGGGGCACTTGTGGTTTGTGGGTGTCTTTATGGGATTTATTATTTTGTGCTTTTGAGGGGGGTTAGGAGGGTGCATGAGAGGGATGCGGTGGAGGGGGTTGTGCATCATGTGGGATTGGGGATTGGTGAGAAGAGGAGAGGGAATAGGGTGTAGCTTGGGGGGGGGGGGGGGGGGGGGCGTTAATTTATTACAATAATTGAAGAATTTATATTGATAAAACAGGTCCTCAAACTAGCGCCTCGGCCATCTCGTTCTACTACTTCTATGACCATACCAGGGGTTGTAGGAATTCGTCCGAGGCACTTGCTATTCTATACTTTTTCCGAACTTTTCTAGAATAATAGAAGCAACATAAATACAATTATTCGAGCTTTATTTGGTAATCGAAATCGAATTGATTTTCTGAGTCTTGGTTGAACAATTAAAGAATTAGCAAAGAGGCACTACTCTCCTTTTGACCAGTTTCAAATTGCTGCAGCCCATGGTGGCCCTAAATTGTTACTAATAACGAGCTACATATTCTGCGGTCAAAAAGTATAGCAAACTCCAAGGCTTATACGAACCTTACCAAGTATCCTCATCTCACTTCTTATCTATCTCCATTTTATTAAATAAACAAGTTTAAAATCAAGTTGAGGAGTGTTCTTCTCAAACAACTTTGTAGTAAATTTTACAACACTTTATCCTACCCTCATCAAACAATCTCAATAATCCTCTCCCTATTCTCCTCGAAAAACCCCACAACCGCCTCCTCAATCGCATCAACATGCCACCTCGGCCCCGCCCCCAGCGTAACACACCTAACCTTCAACCTCTCAACAAGCCCATCAGCACTAAGTACAATCTGACTATCCCTCCAAAACCCCGGCAGCAAAGTAGGCGCAAACATCACGCTCTCATAATCGGGCCTCATCCTATCCCTCTTAATCGGACACAGCGCTTCTTCCGGTCGTCGTTGGATGCGAACCGCATTACTATCCAATCCTATCCCCCACCGGTCTTTGATGTATGTTTCCACTTCCCAGGTTGAGAGGTAATCTTTTTCGTTTAGATTTTCTGCGTGGAGTGTTTCTGCTACTATCGCTGTTGCGTCACAAGGGACGTTATGGCCTGTTTTGGGGTCGGGGAAATCGGTGTCTGGGTTCGCACCAAGGGGGATCTTGTTCGTTCCCAAGAGTAGCATTTCTAAAATCCCAGCTATAATTTTGAAAAGGTCGGAACGGGTGCAGTAAGGGAGCTTGTAGCGGAATATACTCGCTGCGTAATCCCATGGTTCGTCGCCACGGAGGGAACGTACCGCTAGAGTGATGGTATCGAAGTAAAGACGGGAGGCGAAACTGTCCCGGCCGGAGAGGATGTAGGGGACTATACTGTTATCTGTGAGATTTGGTTTGGGTGACCAGATGGTGTTGATGTAGGGGTCGAAGGGTTCGGTTATTTGGATTGTTTCCTGGGGATGATGAGTGTTGGGATGAGTAAACACTTCCACAGAGGTTACTGGATCTTCCATCGGATCATCTCTCGAGTCCTCTTCCTCTCCTTTCTCATCTGGGACATCATCTCCACCATCCCCAGCAGCCCGTCTCCCTAGTTCTAAAAATCTCCCTAAAACACCTCGAACATCAACAACGACCCCATCATCCACTCCCCTACCTCCCAGTTCATTCCTATTTAAAAGCCTCTCGCTGAACCCCACAAACTCATTTGTCATCTGTTCAACTACATCTTCTAAATCTTTCACCCTTTTTTCCGTTTGCGCTTGGCGTTCTTCTTTTCGCTTGCGGTAGGCTATTTGAGCTCGTCGAACGCGAGTTCTTTGATTCTGTGAACCCCGATTAATATCTAGGTTTTGAATATGAGATGGGGTTGAGATGAGAGAGAGGTGAAAAGGGAGGGGGGGGGGGGGGGGGGGGGGGGGGGGGGTGTTATGAAGGGTGTGAGAGGAAGATGGATGGCATAAAAAAGAAGCATCGAATATGAGAGAAAGAAATGAGAACTGAGAACCTTGGATGGAATGAAAAGGGAAACAAACATCAATATCCACATCCTGACTCTCCTTCTTCGGTCTCCCTCTCCCCCTCTTCTTATTTGTCTTTTCCTCAATCTCCATCTTCCAAAGCCCAGACTCTTTCTATATCTTTCGCACGTCTGTTTCTTGTTTTACATATCCTCTGCAATGACGATCAGAACCTCAAAATCTCAAATTTTCAACGTCAACTCAAGTCAGAGAGGCTCACTGTTTCTTGATGACTGTGCCACATATACGATCCAGAGTCCCCATTAGGAAGTAGTGGGGCTTACAAAACTCTATCAAGCCACGATCCCGAATAATCCAATCATATCCCCTCATTTAATACGAAGAAATTCATCTCATTGGTTCCTTCATATCAGTAATCATAAAAGACGGAGAGTCTTTGGTCCATCGTCGTCGGCGGTAAAGGAGTTTGTAAGCAGAATATCTCCGATGTTCTCCCCTAAACAAATCCATTTTAGTAAACAACAACACCACGAAACATCACAAACTCAGTGCCTACCTAAATCTTCGAACCAATCCTCCCCGTACTCAGCGTAAACCCTCCATCAACAACAACCTCCGCGCCCGTAACATACCCCGCCTCCCTACTACTTAAAAACAGCACCGCAAACGCAACATCCCACCCACCCCCCATCCGTCCCATCGGAACCTGCGCATCCCTAACCCCACAATACCCCTCGTAATCCCCTCCATTATACCTATCAGCCAACCTCTTAACAAGGGGCGTATTAATCAACCCCGGCACAACACAATTCAACCGCACCCCCTTATCCGCATATATAACAGCTGTCGTGCGTGTAAACGATAAAATAGCAGCTTTAGCAGTCGAGTAAGCGACTTGAGGTTTCCCGATATAACGGAGTGCTGCGACGGAGGAGATGTTGACGATATTCCCTCCTGTCTTCTGGGCCACCATGATGGGGAGGACAAGGTGGGTGGTTAGGTAGATGGATTTGAGATTAATGTCTATTTGTGCATCCCAGATTTCTTCAGACATGGAGGCTGGGTCGCCGGGTTCGGAGCGTCCTACGTTGTTGATCAAAATATCAATCCGTCCGTATTTTTCCACACAGCCAGAAACAAATCTCTTCATGTCGGAGGAAGACGTAGCATCCGCCTGAATAACTGTGATTTTTGTCTCGGGCGTATCAGCGAGGATCTTGGATTTTGCGACAGTAGCAGCTTCGAGGGAGATGTCGCAGCCGAAGAGGGTAGCTCCTTGTCGAGCGAATAATGTCGCGATTGCTATCCCGTTTCCCCAACCTTCTCCTATGCAGCCGATTCCTGTGATGAGAGCGACTTGACCGGTCAGATCGTGCATTTTGCGAGATTTGGGGGGTGCCTGAACGTTGGCCATTTTGTAAGTTGAGGTTCGAAGATTGATCACCAAGCCCTTGTACATTCATCAGATTCTAAGAAGGTATCAACGAAGAATTATTTTCATTGCTCCTCGAAAATATACCCAGACATTGAAAAGTGTGGGGTATCGCGGGGTTATCAGCAGCACCCCCCAGCAGATGGAGAAATTGACTTGACCCCCATTTATACGCCATGAACCCAAACTCGAACGCCATCGCTATGTAAATACACAAATATAAGAACTCAAGGAAGTAAATCAAGGCATCGTAGTCATCAACATCTCCAACATGCCAATAGTTGTACGCGCCTGTTGCGATCTTTCCACCTCTGTCCGCACCCTGATGTGCAACGATTTGAAATTTTTCTCCAGCTCTGGGGAACCAGTAATATGCTCCGAATACAAATCCAGCAACAACAATGCCGCATCAACGCAAACAGTAACATATCGAGGGTCCTTGATGTACTTGGACACCCATTTCAGAATCGGCTGGACGGTGGTCTCATCTCTTCCTTCGAAAGCACTTTTCAGAGCACTTCTGTGCCGTAGAGCTGTAAGGACAGTAAGAACGATGACAGGAGGTAAATTACGTTCCAAAACCTCATCCAATGCTTTTTGGTAATTTCCTTTTCGGAGATGTGCTTCCCAATTCGTTTCGTTCTTCCTCTTGGGGTCTTTACCCTCGATAATAACATCTGCGCTTTCTCCCACAAAGTTCAGCCCTCTGAGTTTGGCTTCGACTCCACGGCCCCTTGCCCTCTTCTTGTTCTTCTTATCGTAGTCGTCCACTGTACCAGCGATAAGAGCTTGCATTTCCTTTTCGCGCTCACGAGCCTTGACCTTTTGTTCCCCAGAAAGTTTTGTTCGGATGGCTAGTACGCCGGAAGCCATTCCCACGACAAGATGTTTGTCCTCGCGATTTGCTCCAGTGCTGATGACATTGACGGACAATACCGGCGAGGGGTACTTTTTTCCAGCAACAACGTTCCAACCCGAAGTCTCGAATATCTTGACATGCCCATCGAGTCCACCACTCACTAACCTTGTGCCATTTGATGCTAGACACATCGAAGTGACCGTCTTTTGGTGGTTCTTGAGGATTTGTAAAGGTTTTCCAGCAACGAGATCCAAGACTGAGATTTGATTATCGGAAGCGGCAAGAACCGTAGTACCCGAAGGCATTGGGAGTACTTCTTCAACAGGTGCACCATGCTTGAAAACCATCACCGCCTTACTTGGGGTTCTCGGATCCCAGAGTCTGACCGTAGAATCGTAACTTCCAGTGACAATCAAATTCGACATCGTCCCCGGCATAAAAGAACCACTTCGCACATAATCTGAATGCCCCACGAAAGTGGTGGTGCTGTTCTGACTCGGCAGATCCCATAACCGCACAGTCTGATCATCACTGGCGCTCATCAACGTCGTCAGTTCAGTCGGTGAGAACTTGGTCGTCCATACAGGCTGCTTATGCTCCTCCCACGTCTTCAAAATAGCCCTCGAATTGATATCAAACACCTGTAACTTTCCCGTCTCATCACCAGCCACCATAACCCGTCCATCTCGTCGAATCTCTCCGCTATGCGCAATGTCGGAAAATCGAGTGATGGTCTTGACAAGTTTCCGCGTTCGAATGGAGTAGAGTTGTATTCGAGTACCAGTAGTTACTGCGAAATGATCGTTCGTCGCAGGCAGGAGGGGATTGGTTGGTGGTGGAGGGAAGGAGATGTGGGTGACGGAGGATGTCGAGGGCACATTTTGCGCCGACTTGAATGATTTCCAGTAGACTTGTTCTGGAGTTAAAGGCGCAGGACCGGCGGGCAACTTCACCAGAGGAAGTTTGGTGACGGGGGCTGCCATAGTGTTTGTTGGATTGCACAATGGCAGTGTCGAGTATTGACTTTGGGGGAATTGAAGCTATCGCGAAAGCTCTTGAAGGTCCTGCTACAAAAAAAAAGTTGAGAGCAAACGTGGTGGAGCAAACACTGCGGGGGATATTTTTCCCGACCCGCGTTAGGCTGAAATGGGTTAAGTGCCCGCTTATACCTTCACTTTTTGCTTTTTCACAGCAGACGGACTTCACTCTCACTTTTCTAGTATCACGAAACAATGCTCTTGGTTTAGTACATTTTCAGTCCATTCTCCCAGACTTAGACTTAATTTCTTTGAATTGTTGACGTGTTTTTGTTTCCACTTTCTCGTGCTGTTAAACACTTTGTTATTCATTCCATGGTTACAAACACCCATTGAATGTACCAATGATGTTTTTTCAAACATGCTCGTTCTTCTCGCTTTGTATTCTGCTATTCAAAGTCTATTTTTTGTCACCAGAGTTGTTTAGAAGTGTAGGTGGACTGAAAGGTGGATAAATGCCACCAGCTTCATATCACTGTTTCCCCAAAACACTCTCATTTTAGCCCCGAGCAATTATTCATACTTTTCAGCGTATATGACGATCCCAATTCAACACAGTCTTGCTTCTATGAAGTTGCTTGTCATCGTCAGCCTCAAAGGTGGCAAAACCACCTTTTTTTATTTCACTTTTTTGCTCCGAAAATTTCTGGGATGGAAACGTCACGATTTTTAATTTCATCTCAATTTCTTTTTTATTAAATTTTCAAAAACTTCAAACTTTCAACACTAAACTTGCACCGATGGGCGGTCCTCTGACTCCGAGTCGTACGCATCTACACATGCCTGACGCCTCGCCTCATCATCCGAATCCCAACCCCCCTCCATCTTTTCACAAAAAGAAGGCATATCAAGCTCGACATTCCGACACTCAGCATCAACCCTCTCAACATGCCACTCAAACGGCAGTATCAAATTCGCAATAAAACCAGCAACCCCCTCGGCTCTCCCCTTCCAACCCTGAACATGATCATCCCAAGAACCCCTAGCCATGGTATGAAAATTCCTCGCCCGGAAACTCAAATGGTAGACCCGGACATCTCTCTGATCGGGGAGAGGAAATAATTTATAGGTATCTTACGCCATGTACCACAGGTGGTAGATTGTGTATTTGAATCCTGGTTCTTTGGACTGGTCGAGGATGGGTTTGACGCGGGATTTGAAGGCTTGATCGATTTTTGAAGGAGAAAACTTCTTTCGCTTCATTTTGTACTTGCCGTTGCGTTTTTGCTGGTCTTTCATCCTGTCCCATTTGCAAGGTTGAGGTACGGGTTCACGGGGAAGGTTGGGCATGGAGGGGTGGTCGGCTATTGTGTTACACATTGCTTGAAAGTGCTGGTGTGCTTCTATGAGGGCGCGGGAACGGGATTCCCTTTGCTCCTGGATTTGTTCTATTCAATGAGTCTTAGTGCTATACTAGGATATGGATGGGGGGGAAGTGGATGGATTGGTTGGATAGAAATATAAAGGTGAACATACGGAGGATGTAAAGTGGAATTGCACCAGTACCCCTACCAAACTCCTCAAATTCCCTTTCGGAAGCTTCTACAATTGTCTTTCTAGCCTAGTCTTTTACAGTATCTAACTTGTAATTCCAGGCAAGACAAAGCCGATGTACAATCATCTCTGGATCCTCCTCATCACCAACACTTTTGAACTCTTGAATCCAAGCTCCAAGATACTTTCTCACAGGCTCTTGCATTTTATATTTATCTACGGCCAACGAGAATTGTAGGAGAGTATTCATTTGCTCTTCCTTATTCTTCTCCTCGTTGACATTGTAGAAATCTACCAAGGAGGTTGAGACCTTACTCTCATTTTCATGGATGACATTCATAAGAATCTCAAAAGTCAGTGGTTCCTCAAACGGAAGTTTGAGCGGCTCTTCTTATTTGGCCTCTTGGCTCTTCTTGAAATCTTGCCCTTCGCGGAAGTCGGGTGTGAGAAGCATTGTCTTGAATACTGCGGAGTGTTGAATCAGGGTTGCCGAGGAAACTTGTAGGTGGTAGACGATGTTATAGTCGGTGAAGAGAGAGTCTGAATCTGAATTGCTGTCTGGGGGTTACTATCTGTCAGTTGAAGATGAAGGGAAGGACTCTGCTTACAGGGACTGGTCCTCATTTTCGGGTTGTTCCCTCAAGGCCAGCGTTAAGTCGCTGCCTAGGGTTGATAACATGACTTGTGGACACATATTTACAAGCTTTACTGAGGAGACAGATATATGAAGATGAAGTTCAGAGAATTCCAATGGTCTTTGGTGTGGTTGTTAAAAGATATATTTGCACTTTTGGATTCTCAGTGGGAAAGAGTTGGTTTTGCAATTCTGAGGTACGCTAAGTTGGCAGTTTTACCATCATAATTATAATTACTTACTACGTAATTTTAAAAATGAGATTCTGGCGAGACTTGTCGGCAGTCCTTTTGGCTGCTTAACTCGCCCCTTCCTAGTTGAAAATAATGCTGCGCTAAATTGATTCGTCGCTCTTGCCAGAGTTTAGTTGGGGCTCGATCCTTCCTAGTTCTTTGTGAAACATAATTATTTGAAAGTAAACTTCTGGGTTGACTGACGGCGGGAAGCTAAAATTGACAGTCACGCTTGCCAGTTGAATTCGTTCCTTCCTCGCCAAAAACAATGGAAGGCCTAGACGCCCCCGCCAGTGATAACCGGGATTCGATCCTTCCTCAATAAAACAACCACCATCTGGACTGACACAGTGTTTCTTCGCATGGTCACTATCTTCTCAGAACGGTGTTGAATTGAAACGATTGATTAGCAAACACCATTAGGTTTCCCCCCAAATGTACGAGAGGGACGTAATTTTCTGAAACTAGTTGTTTTGAGGACACAACTAGCTTGAACTAAAACTTCAACAAGTGTCTAGGTAATTTGAAGTGACATTGCATAGTTTCCTCTCGACCATCCTCTAGTCTCGTAACCCATTATTACGAATTTAACTTCTGTGATCTGTAAATATTGTGTAAGGGGACATTGATCCATGTCATTCAGCAATACAAATGCCAGACTACGGCCCCCTTTGGCACCGCGCGCACAGGGGAATGCTGCTTTTCATGCTGTTGAGAAGAAACAGATGACAAGGTGGGTATAATTTTCCGTGGAAAGGGAAGGGTGAGGCGAGAACGTGGTCGATATCAGGGATAATATTTAAGGGAAATTCGATGCTATCTGGCTTGATAAGGGGATAATACTGATGGCACTATGCATAAAACACGGTGTTCATTAAGAAAAAAAGGCATGAGAATATAGTCATTACCACGAGATGGGATTCCTCTACGGGGGTTTGCCAAGGGGATTAGGGGTGTGTGCATCTGTGTTCAGTCTCAAAACGAAGAAGAGGGAATGGTATACATGGCGGATCCTTCAAAGGCTTGGCCACATTGATTTCCTACTGAAGCCAAACACCACCAAGGGGAAGCTAGTATACATGGACCATCTGATAATACAATTCCCTCTTTGGTTGGAAATACCCCTGTGTCGTCTTTGTCTCGCCAACCACACTTTTCAATTTCTCCTTTACTCAAAACTTAATAGACCGTGGCGAATCTGAACTGTTGGTATCAGAATATCCCATCCATATATCGCCCTTAACTACCCATTCTTCATCACATCGCTCCTCAATCTCCTCCAACTCCTCCATAAGTTTTGCTTTGCATCGGCGACCAGCATCACAGTCGTTGATTTCAAGATCAAACTCTCCAATTCGACTTTTGAGTTGTTCAAAAGACAGATCTTTAGAAGATGGCAGTTGACCTAGTTGGCATAATCCAGCATTTCGCGCTTCGCTCATCAGGCGATACGCCAATCGATTGTTGCATGTCTCATAAGACTTTTGCCCGTATGTCAATTGATCTGTCGCAAAATATTTGCAGTTTGAAGAGCAAAAGCAACATCTCTCCCACCCAAGAGCACCGATATATCCGTCGATCATTCGAAATGATTCTTCTATTGCTTTGGAGCGGGTACGTTGGAGAAGTTCTGTCAGGATGTTAGCTTTTATTTTTGGGAAAGAATTTCGGAAGTATAGTACCAAGGAATTCGTCTGGCATTGTTGGAATAGGGAGGCTGTTTAACGATGGGTTTGGTGAATAAAAGTCTTCTGGCACAGCCCCTTGAAAATATGGCCAAGCTACTTTGAAATGAGCCCTCAGGTAAGCTTCATCGTGTTGGAAACCGAAACAGCTACCGAAGAAAGAGAGGATGGTTCGATCGTTCGCACAGAATTTGCAATCGCCATCCAACTTTTCGAACCATGATATTCTGAAGTGTCCAAATATTGGCTCGAATTGATATTTATCAAGAAGAATCGCGATGTTGGCAACGAGTTTGGGCGTAACATCCCTTGGGCCTGGAATTAGGTGTGGTTTGCCGTGTATTGCGTTCATGATGACCCCAAAAGCTTCGTGGCAGTCCTCCGGGAGTGGTATCTCGACTTTGCCGTATATTCTCAACGCGTCCCCTTCGCTGAACCCGCTGCTTAGCATGGCTTTGAAGACTGGTGATGCAAGGCTCAAATGCTTGGATGATACCAGGTGTCGTACCTCCCCGACCTTGGGCATTTTGATCTTTGATTTGATGGATACAAACATAGAAGGACCTTTGGGAACGAAAGCTCGAGTAAACAGTAGGGTGATATTGCCATCAGGGTCGAAATATCGGTTTTCAGGGGCGAGGCGGCATGAACGTTGCTTCTTGGCCAGCGACACCAGATCAATCTTGAAGATAGCGCACTCCTTGTTGGCAAGATTGACTTCAGCCATGGCGAAATCGGTCACTGTCTTTGGAGTATGATTGGGGAGGTTTGCACAAAAAGAAACGGTGGAAGATCGAATTGGAAAGTGGTGGTGGAAAAATTTAGAGGTTGAGGTGTCGTGCTTGTTGATAAACGCGCTTAAAGGCTGGCCCGCTATTCACCTCTACACCTCACCTTCATTAATTGCTTGCTCCAAAATTGACTTTTAGTGAATTATCATTCTTGAATTCTACGACTTATATGAATCTTTCCAACCCTTTATGTCACATCATTGAACATTCTTTAATTGATTAGATTGTTCAAAGCACTCAGAAACAATTATTTTAAGCAAATAATGTTTAGACGAGTCGTAAGAACCATGTACTACTTGAGTTTCCTGAACTTTGGTTCCTTAAATTTATTATTCCAATGGTTTCAAGCAATGTAATTTAAAAGAGAGTATTACGTTACTAGATATTTTTCTAGTATTATTAGATCTAGGAAATCTCGAGTAAACCCTGTCTAACAAATTGATTATTCTAAAAGATTTCGAGTAACAGAATTTATGAGAGAGCATTGCGATACATAACGAACTCGTTTGAGACTATTGAATTTTGAGAACCTAGAGTAAATTTAGTAAGTTAACTTGATTGTTTCAAAGAAAATAAAGTACTGCTATTTAAAAGACAGCTTTACGATAAATAAGAATTCTTTTTATAAGTATTGGACATGAGAAATGCATACACCAAACTCCAAAAACGACTCAAGCAAATCGCAAAATGGTTAAAATTGGTTAAGGATTTTTCAAGCTACTACTTAAATTGGCCTATATTCACTATGCATCCCTACTACTACATCTTCTCTCTTATACTCGTGCTCTCACACCTTCTCTTTTCACTCGCTTCCTTAAATACATAGAAGAGAAGGGAAAGAGTAGCGAGGGCGGGGAAATAGTAGGGAAATATATTTGCTTCTCGCTTAATTTCTGGCCATTTCCTAAAGAGGCTGGATGGTAACATTATAATATGACTATTAATTGTTTGCTGGGCCTTCCTCCCCCCGAGCCGCTCGCAGCATTCCCCTTTCTTCTTCTTCTTCTTCTAGAGAGGGCAGAAGAGGCAAAGAGGGGGGTTGCGACCATACGGGGGGACGCGAGAATAAGTGAATACGCTAGTGAGGGTGCGACAGTGAGATTATGGGAGTGCGATAGGATAGTAGCTTGAGAATCTGTAATAGCTACGAAAGTGGGAGAGCGGGAGACTATATGATTATTACTCTACCTTAAAAAGTGACACTTTGCGATTTACGATTTGCGATTTTTGGAGTTTGGTGCATTCAGGATGTCGTAGAAGCCTAGAGTAAAGTTTATAAACTAACTTAATTATTTCAAACAAGGCAGAGTAATATAATTCAATCGAGAGTATTCAGATACCTAGAGTTGTTACCTCTAGTATTATCACAATAAAATCAAATGATATACTACTAGAATATTTCAGTAGTACATAAACTGCTCGGCTTTTGCGAACAGTGACATATAGTAATAGAAGTAAGTATTAAGTGGTTTTCAAAACGCATTTTTTGGCCGACTCGCTAAGGCTCGTCGGCAATGGCGACTTCACCCCCCCCCCACTTAGTTTCTCACGAACCACAATTCAAAAGTCTTATTTTGCTCTTAGAATATACCTTTAGTTGATAATTTATCCTTGTACCAAAAGACTATATAGTTATAAGTCGTGGTTGTTAAGTCGCGAATATATTTAGCAAGGGTAGTCGGTGTTAATGTGGGAGGCGCTGTAGCCAGGCCATGCGAGTCGGCTAAAAACAATCGATGAATCTATCGCTATCAAAATCTCACTTAATCATTGAAACATCACGCATAAGCCGACGAGTGTATTTTCGAACCTGTTGCCTGCAAAAATTAGGTGTGAAATGCTATTAGGAGCTTGAATTACAGTTCTCGGCATCTGGAACTCCATGGAGAGTCCAGGGCTATGCCCTGGGTAGCCTATTCCAGTTCCAATTTGCTTTGGCTAGTTCAAGACTAGTCCCCCGATTCTAGGAAGCGTCCCACTAGAATTCCACTGCGGCCTTTTCACGTGTTTCTGGGCGGTAAATAGGTCATCCGGTAGTCGGAACGGAAGTGAAGTAAAATTATAGAGTGAAGAAAGATATTTTAGAGTGAAATACGCTTATGTAGAAAGTGAAGCAAAATGGAGGCTAAATGTATCAATCAATTCTACTAAGAAATTGCTACCTATTACTCTTTATTCGCTACTAAGCGAGGCATAGGTCTAAAACTCCTGTTTCCAGCTAAATTTTCTCTAGATATATATATTCCATCTTATGAAGTTCTAAGAATGTTCTATTTTACGATATTTCTGGAAAATTCCACTGAAACGTATTTCAAATGCCGAGGTCTGTTGAATTAGGTGGTTAAAGGTACCTCTATATAGATGGGAAAGGGGGCTAGTTTGTTTGTGTACGTACCCATATACGTGATTACATAACCGTCTACCTTCCTCGGCAGAACCTATAATTTTATCCCTATTATACCACTTAATAATACCGCGAAAGCTTTAAACCTTCAAGGCTTCTAGTAATTAGGGGGAGGCAGGTTTTGTATTGAGGTTAGGTAACCTCTCCCTCCAAAAACAAATATGCCCGGCCCATGGATTCGTTTTGCTCCATTGAGCAAAGCGTCGCTGGTAATTTAAGTTAAAGATTGCGTATCTACATCTCTGTTCTCCTCAACGTATATTTCGAAGCGTGTCCACTTAAGGACTTCATCCTCCTCCACCTACAAAGTGTTAGTAGGTACTTACATGTGAGAATTTACTGCAACCGCCATGTGTCTCATCGGTCAATTGAATAAGCTCCACTTTGGATCCTTTCCCTCCTACTATTTCTTGCAATAGGCCATGGTGGCCTTCAATTCCGCCGCGGTGATATTTACTAACCTGTACATATACAACCTTACTTAGAAGACAATCTTTTGGTATCTCATCTAGACGTGAGAGGACGTTTTTAAACATACACTCCAAGGCGGAAATAAATTAGGTACTTTTCGTGGGCACCAACTGAATCAAGGTAGGCATTGCTCCGACATCTTATTTACTTTTGATTCTATGCACTGGTTTAGAACTGTTGGTATGACTTGGTAGTCATAAAGTGTGATGCAATAAGTGGTTGTATTCCTATATCTTTATTGCATGAAGAGTAAAGGTAAAGAGGGGTCGGATCCTGTGAGCTTAAGTATGTGAGTGGCAAGC
>LKUV01000122.1:0-173045 GCA_001414455.1 Hymenoscyphus fructigenus | reverse complement strand
GCTTGCCACTCACATACTTAAGCTCACAGGATCCGACCCCTCTTTACCTTTACTCTTCATGCAATAAAGATATAGGAATACAACCACTTATTGCATCACACTTTATGACTACCAAGTCATACCAACAGGTAATTTTCACCTCTAAACCCGATAAATTCTTAAGAAAGGTGTTTAAAATAAACCACCATAGAAGAATATAACGGCTGGTACATAACTATTTGGAATAATAATTTAGATTTAAGAAAGAGAGTAAGAAGTGGACAATTTAGGTGGCGTCAATTGTACCTCGCTATAAATGAACCAATACCTACTTTCAAGCTTGCACCAGTTATCAAGTGCATCGACGAAGGAGGATTGCGGCGAGAATCGTGATTGTACGGTGACAAGAAAATACCCAAATAATATTGAGGCTGGAGATTACCTCACCGTCCACTGTGTTTCTTTGAATATATGACTTTGAAAAAGTGTGCCAGTATCAACGATTTTATTTGTATGGTAAAGGTTGGGGCTGAGGGAATGGAAAGGATGGAAATTATAAAGTTAATGTGTGCAGCTGCAAGGCAGTGTTTCGGGGCTGCTAACCGGTGGTTTCCTAAGCCCTAGCAAATGAAGTGTTGTGCGAGTCGTACTGAAGTCATCGCTGACCTAGAAACAAATCACAGTCTCCGTTTCTTTAATAGAAGAAGACTAGTTGCGACTCAGAAACCCCCTGAACCATATCAAGTAACACCAAGCACACTGGTATGGCTGTGAACCAAATGGACGAATCGTGGGGATTCGTAAGGGTGCCTCATACCTCCCCTTTTAGCGAATTCTTCGGTGATCGCGCACCCATGAAGGGTAGTTTGCAAAGCATGGTATGGTAGTACCTGGATAATTATAAATAGCATAGCTGTTCGTCTACTATCCCATTAGAGTGTTTTAAAACAATTGTAGTGCGCTTCCTTCCGCTCCCTGCAAGTCTTCGCGTATCTGGACATAAGGCTCATATGAAGCTTATTTTATCTTTGCTGACAGTGACACAACAGAAACAAGGGGTCTTGACTAGGCATGACTTCAAGCTTTTGACGAAGGATTGCCTGTTCTCTAGAAGCGATTAAATAAAGGGCAGAGGCGGATACGACTCTCGACGTGCGTGTAGCACTCACTTGGCGATTGACCCACCAACTTTTCTTGGATCAAAATTATTTTATAGGATGTGCAGCAGAAACGTATAATTCTGGAAGAGGTTTGAAACTCCGTAAGTCCAAACGACGCACTGCCCAAAATGAAGGAATAAAGAGGACAGGCTTTAAAATAGCCAAATATCCACAAAAGCGTGTCTAGATATTTTTAGAACATAACCATATCCAAAACTTGAGACAATCAAACAGCTATTGTATTAAACTATTGTTGAGAGGAGAACTAGCATGAATCGTAAATGCAATTCTAAAGGTTAAATTCTACTCTTGAAGGGTGCACCACAGAAGGAGAGAAGAGTCACACATAAACCAAAACCTCCTTTTCTGCCCGATATTCGCCGCAATTTCAGTACTTGAGTTTAGTTAAAGTGATATTCCTCACTCTCGGACTCTCCTAACTAAGAACTATAGAGCTATAAGATCTCAATGATTGATACCTGTACCTACCGAAGCTGAGAAATCCAACATATCAATACTTCTAGCGTGAACACAAACTACTCTACTACTCACTACTACTCGAGTAGTACTCTTGAGTAGTATAGTAGAGTATGAGTAGCGGGTTAGGTGAGTAGAGTAGAGTAGTGACTTGAGACTACTCGAGTAGTCTTGAGTAGTCTTAGTAATATTTATATATTTGCATTTATAAAGCTTATAAAGCTTATTATTAGTATTATATATGAGAAGAAAAATATTTATAATTAGATAATTAATAGCTAGTTTATTAAGGCCATTATTAAAAGAGGTTACGTAGAAATAGTACAGAAAGAAGATCTCGCTTAAGCCGCCGGAAGCCCTGGAACGATACTCTGATGCCACTCCTGCACCACTCTGGAAGTCCGGACCGACTCGGCCTGTACTACTCTACTACTTAAGAGTACTGTTTGAGTAGTGATGAGTAGAGTAGAGTAGAGTAGTGGTCACTACTCTACTTCATTCTACTCATTTTCTACAGTGAATACTTCTTGCGTGTTCAACATCTTAGGCCTGCAGAACCTGAATTTTCCAATTCTTCCGGGACCCGATTAAGGATCGCTGCGTCGATGATCATTAAAAAAAGACTTTGAAACTTTAATTTAATCAAGGAAATGTAGCATATGTTTCAAACCATGTTTTTGTAGTACTCAATATGGGTAAACCAAGCTAACTGCTGCCCCCGCAAAGAAGTTACTTTACATAAGAAATTGAATAACTTTGTACTAAAGCAATCAAAAAGAGAAAGAGTGTAGGGATTAGAATGCAAAGCCCTGCAGTATTGACCAAAACTCCTGTCAAGTCAGTAAAAGGGGGATCTGGGGTTTCAAGTGGAAATGGCTTACGGGCCAATGAAAGTTATTCTGAACCATTCCCCAAAGTCCACACCACTACTTATATAACCACTGATTATATGTCCATATTGATCTGTTTAATCTTTGGCGTCTTAGTTCTCAGTCATATTGAGGTTTTCCACTTACGGTGTTGTTCGTCTTCCGTTCTGGGGGATAAGCAGACCGGTTCTCCTTCCTCCCGGTTGATGCTTGCCCATGGAAATTCCTTTGAACTAACTGTTTCTGAATTTATTTGCGCTGTGTGACGCGAAGAAAGTTCAGATGCATGAAATGGTTCAAGGACAGCTCCAGACGTTCGTCGATTTGGCCGTCGTTCGTTTGTGGTGAGTATTCTCCGACTATGTTTTTGCTACATGAGTATCCGCGCTATTAGTTGGTAAGGGCTAAATTTACTAAATTCTTGTATGGAGCAAGCATATCATTGCATAGCAGTCTTGTTCTGCAATATTTGGCCAACCGTCGGTGCTGAAAGTCGCGTCAATGGGATTTTCTCTGCTGTCGCCAGGTGCTCGTTTCAAAATATCTGCTCCATTGGGGCGAGAAATATTGGTTCCAAGGGGCTCAAAAACAGGGATTGCAAGTAATGTGGAGCAAAGAAATAAATGCAAGTGCATATTTCCAAAGAGTTTCTTGCAAAAAAACATCGTAGTAGATTTGAGCAGCTGGCAGTTGATGTTTAATATGACTTTAGATGACTTTAGAACAAGACTAAATAACTAGTGCAGAAGAGCAATTTATACTATCTTTCCTATTGGCCTCATTCTAGTGATAGGGAAGTTTCCTCACATATTTCTCATTTAGATTATTTTGTGGCAGTGTTCATTCCTTCAAAGACCAACAAGGACTTCCAACTGTAATTTTGTTATTCTCTTGTATGAGATAAAGGCATCAATGATCTGGGCCAACTGACATATTGTCATAAAGCAGTCTATTTTGAGTGCCACCCAAAGGGATGATTTCTTACCTTGCCCAATCACGATGAAAGTTACACAAAACATCGCCACTAAGACCCTCAGTAGTTAGTGACGACTTACAGTTTGTGGTTCTTCATTTTAGCGCTTTAGAGACAATGAATAGGGGTTTACTGGATGGCCATGAGCATGGTGTTACGTAGCAATATATAAGAAACAAGTTTTTTGAAGGATTCGATAGATATGGAAGGATCTCTGGTTTATTGTCCATAGGAAACTCAGAGATGATTCTCCAAAAAATGTGGTTGGGTGGCACAACTGTTGTTGGTAGGAACGTTGTTGGTGAAACAGTGAGTAATACGTGTTAGCGAACACCTTGTTGACTATTAGAATTGGGAGAACACTGTTTGTCAGATAAAGAGAAGAAAATATGAGTTATTCTTTACTATCTAACTCCGAGAACTTAGTTTGGGAGAAGGAGGGTTTCATCCATCGCAAACAGTGGTAATTGCTTCCTTTTAATTTAGATAGCTGAGAAGGGGGGTTTGGGAGGGACGGGGAGCTTTGACATGCTTCAAATTGTGGAGCTGAAAATATGTAGGAATGCGAATAGTCCTTCTCTTAGCCAGGCGCAAACTCCATGAGTTTTGGTTCCATCTGCCGCCGAAAATGACTAATTTATTTGTTGGAAATAGGCTGATCTTTCTGTGCCGGTCTCGAATATATGTCCTTGATTGAGGTCCAAGGCGCTTTTACAAACAAGTGAAACCTTCAGGCCAAGCCAGGCGAATTAGATTAAATGGATGTTATGTTGATGGGATAATAATAGCTAGAAATCATTGCCACATTATTCAGATTTACGTCACCACAACAGTTGGTGGCATCATTCTGTAAAGGTCACTAGAACTGGACATGCTTTCTCATTCACTCGTCATGAAAGATCCTACCACTCTTTCGCTAACTGTAACTCTTCAAACATCGCTTTCCTTCTACTTATTGTAATTGAACTATAGCTTTTTTTAAAATACTGGAAGCACTGTTTTTTCGCTTTCTCATTCGGTATACAATCCTAAACAAGATAAAGCTCATATATAGTTCTCTGCTTAGCTGGATAGTATAAGTTGGACTCAAACTACTGGCTGGCTGTTGGCATGGCTGGGTTCTCTAAGGTTCTAGTAGAGAAGGAGGATTCAAACATTTGAATTCCAGGCAACTTACGTACAATAGCATGAATTTGATAATTCCTACAGGATTCCAACTTTGACGAGGTTAGGCTTATAGACTTCCTTGCAAATTACCACCAAAAACACCTATCAACAGCACCGCCACGGCTTCAAGAGAGAATAATAAGCGCATGATGGGGTGTTCAAAAGCAAACCAGTCTATAAAAGTCAGAGAATTCATTCCTGTCTAATAGTTTCTACAGAAGAACCGTGGTTTTACACATCTACCCATCTTCATCAAATTCTTTCCAGAAACATACTTGGTTCGCAAATCGTCTATTTTTGCCTCCACAACTACCTCTCCCCCCCAAACAACGAATACTTTCGTACAAGATCATTAAGTCAAAATGCAACTAAGTTCAATCATCCTCGCCCTCGCTTACGCTACTTCCCTGTTGGCACCCCCATTGGAAAACAAGGAGGCTGCCACTGATTTGGAAGAACTCAACCGTCAAGCGGCTGCGGATGGAAAAGGATCTCTGGCGTTTTATGGACTTCCCAGCAAAGCTCGCTCAGAGATCAAAGAGGTCGAAGGACGCGACGACTTGCGAAGAACTCCACCGCGAGGATGTCTCAAACCCCAACCACTCGTTAGTTTACTACGGCGTACCCACGAAGATAACTCGAGCAGAGCTAGATCAATTGATAGAGCGTGCTGATGCTACAACGCCGACTTGCACAACCACCCCTACGCCTGCATGTTCCACGAAACACACTGCACGCAATGACATCTGCGACAAACTAGTCACTAAGCTAGACAGCAATTCCAAAACCACAGTTCAAGGTTCCCCCAGACAAGTCTGCTATGTAGGTGAAGCTGCTGCAAAGAACCGATATTGTTGTGTTTTCTGGGTGGAAGAGGTAAAGGATCTTACTAAAGGGGATTTGGGAAAATGGGCTCGTGAAATCCTGAAGAAATGCACAGCTAACGGGATTTCGGGAAAATTGACCAACACCTTAATGCAGAATAAGTGCACTCAGCTATGCCTGTCCAACAGAGGCACCCAATACTGAAGGAGAAGCGATTTTCATAGAAAAAGCGGCTTCATTTATCAGTTGACAGCGTGGAAGAGAAGCTATGGTTTCTAAATTTGGGACACTAAACTTGGACTTTGTCAGTCGTTACTATTTGATAGAACACGTACTTTCCTTTGCTTGCCTTAGCTTTGTTTTGTATTTTAGTCGTACAAATCGAACAACTTGTTTGTCCTGTTTGGTATGACTGTGGGACCGTTCCTCATTGGATAAATCCATGTTAGTTACATGTTGGTTGTATATCAGAGATATAGCTAGCTTGACGTCATCGCATATCTTGTAACGTTCTATCAGGTCCTTAAGCCAGCACCAGCTCATTTAGCTGAACTATCTCTGATTCACTCTCCCCGATTTTCAACAACAAAATTTCAGCCACAACCATGACTAAATTTTTACTGTTCTGTACTGTGGAGGAGGCTAAGCCAGTAAAAACTCAAATCCCTGAACCTCACCAGTTTGCATATCTAACAATTTATTGCAGTTTATCCACAAAATACTCGACGTCAGAAATTTAGGTTCGACCCCCAAAGGAGCTAAAGACCTAGATATATTCTATGTTGTTGGGTCCCGCGACTGTCCCAAGTACCGCTGATGGTTTCATACAAGAGCTGGAAGAAAACAAGACTTTCGAAACCGATTTTATTGGCGCCACGGAACCGGATTGTCAGAACTGGCTCCTAGAGAACCAACTTAGCCATTTATTTATGGAACAGAACATCATCACCATTGCCGATGAACGAACTGCTAGAGACAACACTGTCCTGATACAAAACTATATCTCTCTGCCATCTGATTGGGAGCCCTTGCACTTCGGAGAGTACGGCGTACTTCCGCGAGAAAATAACATCTGGCATTTATTCAGAATCGATTATGGGATGGTCGATAGGGTTTTGGCCACGCTAGCAGAGGGGAATGAGGAGCTCGTTTGGCCGGTATATTTGGGCTGTAAGGAGAAACTTACAAATGAGGATGAAATTTTTGACGCTGCGAGAACTGAGCGTATGTGTGCTGGCAAAGAAGGGGAAGTTGTTAAACATCGGAAGCCACTCGATGAAAGGTTACATGATGAGGTTGCTTGGGGTGAGTTGCACGACAAGAAGTCCTGATTCTGACTATGTGCAACTCACCTTGTTCTATTGCTTCGAAGTTCCAAGTCAACTTTCAACACCGGGATGTTTGAACACAACGGTATTCCATTTGTATTTTCTTAGGCCCATGGTGAAAAGTACAACTCCATCCCAGCTTCTTGTATCGTCTCTTTTGTCCGAGTATATACAGAATATCCCTGAACTCCAATGATGCCCTTTCTCATTTATCGATTCAAATCCTTCCTTATACGCCCTCATACAAATCCATAACTGGCTTCACGGCATATGGCCAGAACATCACAATTCCGACGACAGGCCCGTACCTATTTAACAACAGGCAAATTAGCACTCGTCTTTCATCTAACTCCACTTCGTACATGCCATCCCAGCAAGGTGTAGAACTTACATCAAAGCGGTTCCTCCGATTCTCTTCCATTGACTGCCCCATTCTGCTTTCGCCCTGCCACTTGTCTTTGTAGAAACCATACTCTCGACGAACCGAACTTGTGTTGGTTTTACGAACCGTGGGGCTTTAACAAGGAGACGGGTTCGTGTCAAGCCTAGGAGTTGAGAAGTTGGTGCCATCTTGCTGGTGTTGTTGTTGATTTCGGAAGGATGGATTTCAGAATGAAAGCGGGGTAAGTACTCGTAAAGGAAGGCTGTGCAACGACTTCGGATGTTTGTAGTATATAATTTAGTACTGTGCGAGCAACAAGAGAAGAGGAGAAATATGTGATATATCTGAGAAAGACACAAGTTGTATTTCCAAAGAAGAAAGAAGAAAACAACACAGTTCACTAGTTAAAAGGATGTCCGGTCTCAAACGCTTTGTGGTACCTGTGCCCTCTTCTCCAGGTCATACCTTACCATCTTTCCCGTAAACATCACACCACTAGCTTCCTCTCTGCATGAATAGGCGTCAAAATAACCGCTTTTCATTCGTGCCTGAAATCCCCTTCGTTGTTATTGGCGGGGTTTGATGCTTGTGCTGATGAAATGGAATGGAGTGATTGGATGGAGGGTACGTGTGGGGCAGGCTTATGCACCCCGGACTCGAAGAGGTTTCGGGGTCCCGTTTCGGGGTCTCGATACGACGCTGGCGTGCGGGGTTTGAACATCGTGATCTGTTCTTGAAGGAAATAGAATCTGGATTGGAAAACTGTTTTCACTGGATTTAGAGATAGCAAATCTGAGCACTAAAAGAAATTCAATGCCTGAATTGAAAACTTTAGCGAGTTTTAGGGGGTCGAAACTTGGGATTGATGAAGCCGGTCACGTGTGGTTCTTGGCAACTTTAGCCCCTCATCACCAACCACCCTCCTTTTCAAAACATCACTCCACAACATATCGACAATGCGAGAGCCACACCTTTATATCTCCGCAGCGAACCCCCACTCCGTCTCGGAGGAATCATCGCGACATCTCAGCAAGGTACATCCGGAAACGCCGCTTTACACACAATTAACCTTTCGCACGCCATCATCCTTACAGCCCCAAGTATAGAAAACCCCCTCGGTCCCCCACCGATTCCAAGTTTCAAGATGCTCAAAAAGCTAAGTTTATGAGATAGACTCGGTAAATCAAGATCCTTTTCTCAATCTACCGAGCCCAACGCTCCCATCGAAGCACAACATCTTCCTTTGTCTCACAACATTTTCCCATTGCGGAGTCTCTCCCCAACCGCGGGGATTCCCGAGCTTGATCCACACCCTCCTTTTCTTTCGTTTATCAATGATTTTCAGGTTTTGGAGACTCGCATGATGTATCTGCAAGACACAAAGTCGTCATTTGCAGGATTATCATTTCCAATGTTAAAATTGTTGGCGGAGTTGTTTTGGTTTCCCTGCATGCGGGGATGATCATCTGCAGCCAAGAGCGAATATATTTCGAGTACAAAGAGGCATGTCTTGCAGAAAGGCCGAAAACAACCTGGTGAGGTTGGACTATTGAAGTATGAGGTAGGGTATGTTGCCACATGCGAGTCTTTATATAAATTCAATGGTTTCCCTTCGTAAGTCTGTTGTTGGATCAGCAGCAATTTAGTTGTTGTCTTCTTGTCTCTTTTCCCCCAGCCTCGCCATCTTCGAGTATCTTGAAAGTTCTTCAATTGATACTGTCAAAATGGGTACTTTTAAAACTGTCTTTACTTTTGCTTTGCTTTCGATCGCCGCGGTTGTTGAAGCTACTCCATTATTGAGAAGAGCTATTCCGGAGACGGAGTATGATGTTTTAATCGTTGGGGGAGGACCTGCTGGTCTGAGTGCTTTGAGTGGATTGAGCAGAGTCAGACGCAAGTCTCTCATGATCGATTCTGGGGTTTATCGAAATGGCTTTACAAGACATATGCATGATGTCATTGGCAACGATGGTTTGTGCCCCCTTTCCCAAGCCATGCTTTTCCCCTCTTCTAGAAAATCTAACCAAATCTTTCAGGAACCGTCCCAGCAGTTTTCCGCGCCAAAGCTCGAGAACAAATCGATAAATACCCAACCGCCGCCTACAAAAACGGAACGGTAATCTCAATAGCAAAATTAAACGACACCTCATTCGTCACCACCGACTCAAGCGGCCAAACTTACACATCCCGAAAAATCATCCTCGCAACCGGTCTCCTCGATGTCCTCCCCGACACCCCCGGACTAAAAGACGCCTGGTCTCGAGGAATCTACTGGTGCCCCTGGTGTGATGGTTACGAACACCGCGACCAATCCTTCGGAATCCTCGGTTCTATCGTGGACGTCGTAGGTTCAGTCCTCGAAATGGAAACCCTGAATAAAGACATAATAGCCTTCACAAATGGTACCTACACCGACGCCAACGTCGCAACCCTAAACAAAAACCGTCCGGGCTGGGAAATCCAACTCCCAAAATACGGAGTGGCTCTTGAAAACCGGACGATTTCATCTATTGAACGTGTTCAAGATGGTGCGGTAGTACATAATGTTACCACCAACGAGGAATTTGATTTATTCGATGTTGTACTTGAGGATGGGGAGAAAATAAGGAGAGCGGCTTTTATTACCAATTTTCCTTCGGTGCAGCATTCGTATCTGGGTCCACAGTTGGGGGTGCAGATTTATGGGGAGAAGATGGATGTTGCTCCTGCTAGTATGAAGACTGCTGCTGCGGGGGTTTTTGCGGTGGGAGATGCAAATAGTGATAATTCTACGAATGTGCCGCATGCGATGTTCACGGGGAAGAAGGCTGCGGTTTATGTTCATGGTATGTTATTCTCCTCTGTTCTATGAAGAATTTGCTAATGGTTTGATAGTCGAGCTCGAGAGGGAGTATGCAGCAACCTTACTTGAGAAACGTGACGAGAATGATGTTCTTGATATTATGGGTCGTGATGTTGAGGATCTATGGGAAGCTCTTAATAAGAAGTAAATTGGGCCCAGAATTTCCTCGGACGATGGTGTATGATATGATGATGGCAGTTTGGTGAAACAAAAGGTAACTGGGTCGCGCTTGGAATATGAATTAATAATTAGTTGAAATCATAACTAATGACTTGTCACTTTGCGTGCTCTCGGCAAAGACAGTAAAATCAATATTTACACACTACGCTTTGTATACGAACAAACTACTGACCAACTCAAGTATTAATTCTAGCCAGGCAATACATATTGTGCCGTTTCCTCTCCGATATCGGGCATATTATTCCAGGAGATTGGGGGCGTGATATCCTCGCCCTCTTTCCCTCTAACTCTTTCTTCCTTTGAGTAAGCCATCAAGTAAGCTACCAAGTAAGCTACCAGGTTAGCTACCAGTAAATTACCAGTAAGCTGCTAGAAGAGATGTATTAGCCACTCATGTGGCGTCTACTCCTCTCTAACTCCTCTATTCCCCCAACTCGCTAACTTTGTCGTGGTACATTTATGTGCCAAAGTTCATTTACTCGAATCAATTGTTCGATCAAGTTAAGACAATAACAAGGGATGATTAAAGTTCAGATGATCAATAATTATCGTGAAACTTTATTCAAGTAGTATATTTATTTAACAAAGTTCAGATAATTAGATAGAGAATGAGTGAAGTTACGACGAGAGACTTGAATTGAAGATTTCTCAAAGCTATCGTTTTACTTGAAACTGATCGCTTTAAGATGACAAGGTGGCTGAGGAGGAACGAAGCCCTAGACAATTAGAGAAGTTATCACGATAACAGTAAGACCAGTTTAGATGCCATTTCTGCGAAACAATTTGAGTGAGTTAATTAAAGTCTAGCATTATAGTAACCTTGAATACCACGATATCATAAAAGGCCCAAAAATGACTACCCCGAATCTCATCTTCGTAGCACACAATCACTACCTACATCAACCCCAAAACCGAAATATGAAAAACAAGAAAGTAGAAGTATGTTCAAAGGAGTTCTAAAAATGGCAAAACACCAAGACAACCCGCTCGAAATCCATCTCTTATCACCACCCCCCACATCATTAGCATCATCAAACAATAAACTCCAAAATTGCCCCCTTCCCTCTCACTTCGGCAACAAATGAATAGGCGGAACCTTAATATAAGTATCCGGTCGATTAGCCTCCAAGGTCAACCTCATAGTCTGATACCTCGCCTCAATCTCCCTCACCAACGCCCAAATATCCAACCCCTCAATCCCATCCCCATGCCCCTGCATCCGGAAATCAATCTCCCTCTCCTTCTCCTCGATATACTCCCTCAACTCTCGCCATCCATTCCAATCCTGTCTCAATCGATTCGGAAGTCCTTTGCTTTTCATGACTGCTAATAAGCTTGCAAGAGCGGTATTTGCAGCGCCGAAAACGGTGACGATTATGTTTGAGGAGTTCCCGGCGCCTAGGGCAGTGACGGCGGCGCCGATGATGATTTGGAGGAACATGCAGCCGGTTAGGAGCCAGTCGCAGAAATTGTAGATGTAGCGGGTGTTTCGCTCGTTGGTTAGGACCTTTTTGTAGATTCCTTTGTTGGCGCCGGTGATTTTGGGTTGTGGAGGGGGGATTGGATCTGGTTTCTTCTTTTTGCCCAGGAGAGTGCGTTTTGGTTTTGGGTTGACGGGCTTTGGGGGTGGAATTCCTAATGCTGTGTCTACAGGTTATCGGAGTCAGTATGTTTTCGTGGGGATATTGGACGAGACCCGCATAGAAATTTACTAACGAAAGGTCTTGAGAGGATCAGCGGTGTCACTCTCGGGGATTTGAGTGAGTTGTGAGTCTTCTGGTGCATTATGGACTTCGATCGTTATGTGATCACCAGATTTCTCATCACCATGATCGAAATTTGGGGAGAAGCTTGATGATGGCTGGATAGATGGACGAGACATTGTGCCATTTCCTCGTGGACTTGGTGTTCGAACTGGGCTCGGTACTGTGATTGAATTCGAGGATGGTGGTATGCCGGACAACCCAACCTTCAACTGTTTCCCTCCAACAGACGCCATTCTGGAGTTTGCAGAAAGTAGACACAACGATGAAAATGAAAATGAGAGCAAAAAGCAAAAGCAAAAGAGCAAAAGTTCCGAAATTATATCGTGGTGTTGACAGTTCAGCGCAATACTTTACGCCACTGGGCCGAAAAGTGCAGGACAGCGAGAGGTTTCACCTGCACTCTGCAGAGAAATATTGACAACTCAACCCAGTCACAACTTCGCAACGCGCCTTCCCAAAGAACAGTGGATCGCCCTTTCCATTTAAGGTTACTCAAGAACGGCCGAAAGGTCATTTTTTCAAAGATAAAAATGAAATCGGAAAGATCTTCAAGAAGTCAAGAGCTACATGCGGCCTGGATACTCTGTCTCTCTCCATCTCGCCACCACTTGGTGTAGGGAGATGTAGTGAAAATCCGGCAAAATTATTAACAAATTACTCCGTACTAGCCAACGAAGAAATACTCCGAGATTTTGCTGAAGAGAGGTTGACGATGAAGTTTGTTGATGTGGTGTGAAGGAAGGAGGGATGAGGAGGGGAGAACTGACAGTGGAGGCATCCTCATTGGCTTCCACGTGAGCTCGCGGAGGTCGACGTGCCTCTTTCGCGATTCCAGGCGCGATGCCTAACGTCTTCCGACCTTGACAACAACTCCACCCAGCTACCAGCAAGACCCATCCTCGACAGTACTGCCATCTCAAATAAATTGAAACAGCCTTCTTGCAATTATCCCACCTCGAACGACAAGCGCTCGGGGAAACTGCCCATTGATTTGAACAAACAGGATTCTGTCATACAAGGCAAAGTAACCTCGACCCGTTACGAAACTCAATCTACTGCCTCCTAATACATGCCTAGTAGATTTATACTACGCGCGCTTGAGAACCTACAACCACACGAATGCCACAGCCCGCCTCGATTGAATTCGAACGCGCGAATTACCCCGCAACGCTTCGAACGCGATAAATTCACATCCCCCCTATCAGAATTGCCCGCCCCATTCCTCGAGAATGGCTAGAACGCAAAGGAAACGTCGGCATCAAGGTGCACAGAGGGAAAACAGGTCAAAGAAGTCGAAAGCTGTAATCTCTATAACTCAACCTCCGACACCGACAGGCCCAACATTATTATCACTACCTCGAGAAATACGCCAAATGATATGGGACTTATTAATCGAAAAACGAGTAATTTCCCTCGCCTATGACCGAGTCCTCAACGGACCAGTCCAAATATTCTTCGCCAAAAAACCACCCTGCTTTGTCCTCCCCTCCCCTCAAACCCTCTCCATCTGCACAGATTCCAGGGACTACGCAAAATCAAAAGGCTATCGACCCTGGATTTTACGAAATGCTCTTGGACAAACACTGAGGTTGATGTTCAGTCCTGATCTGGACACCATATCATTCGTGCATACAGCCTCCCTCGGCTTCCACCCCGATTTTCTACTCGCGGCTTTCCCAGATGTTATCTTGCATGTCAAGCAGATAGCGGTGCCGTCAAATTTCTGGAGGAAACCGTATCCGTATTGGAATGAGAAGAATGATCCGCTGAATACTAAGTCCATGCAGCTTTGGGATGTTTTTAAGAGCTTGACGGATGTATGGGTAGTGTTTGAGGCCGATTACGAGAGCGACCATTCAATCGTGCGCGACACAAAGGGGTGGTATGTGCCACGCGATATTCAGGAGGGGTTTGGGAAGGAAAAGACGAAGGAAATATGGCGTGACCCTTTTGAAAATCTTCCCGTCCCTCAGGTTCGGGTTGTCTTGGATGAAAGTGATATCATCGAGGGGACTGAGTGCTGTTTAATTTTACGTTCTATCCAAGGTTATGAGATGACAAAGTCTCTGTGTCAGTATGTGAAGGAACGAAGGGGTAGTGACGATTGGTAGATTTGAGGTCGGATCAGCTTTGGAAATTATTGTATATGTGTACTGGGCTGGATGTCATCATATTACCATTATTTATCCTTTCTGGGGTTGTTCGTCTTTATCCTCAATTCTGTATTAAATTCTTCTGCCTTCCTCTAACAAATGCAGTCGCGTTTCTTGTAGCTTTGATCCTCTCGCTTCCAGCAGTTTCTCTCTCGAGGTTTCCACTTCCCCTGTTCTTTCCCCTTTCCCCCACTTTGGCTTGGTTACAAGTATATCGTAGAACTTGGTCGCGGTGGTTATTAAAAGCGGCAACCTTGTCGTCCTAACTCACTAGAAGACTTTAACCTAGGTAGTTTAGGACAATTTATAAATCGCTCGTTCCAACTAGTGCTTAGGCCAATTTACGTGAATTACCCTAGGGCTAGATAGGCAGGTACGAACCCGAAGTATTTTACTGCTACTACTCATCTCTTATCGCGAGACTTGTTAGATGGCCAAACTAGTTTCCTGTTTTGCAAGCATATGGTATGTTGGTAATGTTGAAATATAATATATTTACAATACAAGGGATCGCGATTGTCAACCATCATACCTCCCCATCTAAGTAGTACTGGCAGTGACGGTGGTAGTAGTAACACCCACACACTTAGCACCAGTAGGATCAACAGTCAACTGAGCCGCGCCATCATGACCACTCTGACACGCCTTTCCAGCGATCAACTCCCCACCAACAAGACTAACCATCGTGACGCCTGTAGCAGCACAATCTTCTGCTTTGAAAGTGGTACCATTGAATCCAACACAAGCTTGCACACCAACGAGATCAGGGCGGAAATCAGCGGTGAAAGAGCGTTGGACGAGGAGGACATCGGCTCCGGCTGCGTTGGTACTAGGTGTTACTTGTCGGTCGGCTGCGGTATTTACGCATGCGGCGTCTACCATTTCACCTTGATTTGATGTTAGAGATTGATTTTAGGGTGGGGAGGAGGGAGAGGTACCATTGTTACGGAAGGTAAGACATTCGTTTCCAGCAATCCCACCAACTTCCTTCATAACGATTGTGGATGCTCCTCTAGTAACGGTTCCAGCAACTGCAGCGGTTCCAGCTGTGGCTCCGGCTGCACCTGTGACAGCGGCAGCGTTTCCCTTTGCTTTCTTTCCATTTGCGCGCTGGGGTGCGGCGGATACGGAGACGTAGGTCGCGAAAGAGGCGAAGAGGATAGCGGAGAACTTCATATTTGCGGTTTTTGATATATGGTAAAGATATTGTAGAAATATAAATTATATATGCTGATAAAGCAGGAAAAGAATGTGATAGAATTGAATAAGTTAAGGACCTGCCAGGAAAAGAATGGAGAGTATTTTTTGGATGATGAAAAAAGACTAGGGAAGGGGACCGGACTCTTATGTATGGAATGGAGATCATAGAAACGGACATGAGATGCTGGGAGAAAACGTGCGCATGTTGAGCCCGGGGTTCTGGAGAGGGAAGATCTGGCGAACGAGAACTGAGATTTGAGATCAAACGGGTTTGAGGTTGGCGATCATGTCGGCTGCATGGTGAAACGGGTTGGTCAAATTTCTCCGCTCGTATTTGGGATTGGACGAACGATTCTAGACAGATAACTGAAGAAAAGATGAAAGAACATTATTAACCTCTACCTTCATCACTTGATGATGTTTTGCTATAGGAATAAAAAGAATGAATGTATCGTGGTGAAATTAAGGTCAATGGTTGGCGTCGTGGTAAATGCGGGGCATTTTGATCTGAACTCAGGGGTCGCGAAGTTAAACTAGGCCAAGTGAAAGCAAGCGCCAAACATGGCCTGCCCCTGAAAAGAAAAATGGAGAAGCAAAATAATCTGATCTGATGTTTGCATTGGTTAATGAAATCAAATAACGCGAGTAAAGTTGCCTCATCTCCCCATAGAATCCAAATTCTCGTCTCAACATTTCAAACATGTCACTTCCTTCTTTATGAGAGCTTGTCCCCCATTTCAGCGGTTGGCCGTGAAGTGAAATTCAAAACTCAAGCTTCATGCATTCTGACTTTCACATCAGCGGCGGCAACAGTCACCCCCAGATTATAGCGCGGTTCAAGGATGGGGTCCATATTTTCCAGCTTGTCGAATTTTTGTAGAAAGCGAACGATGACATAGCTTGCCTCAGTAATGGCATATTGTTGACCCAAACAGATTCGAGGACCACCATTGAACTAAATAGTCAACATTAGTCTTCATCCAAGGCAAGGCTAGGTATTCGAAGTTACTCACCGGCAAGAAATCCCATCCCATTTTTCTTCCTTCCCATCTTTCAGGCTTGAATTCAGCAGCATCTTCGCCCCAGAGATCCTTCCTTCTATGCATTACATGGACCGAGTAACTGACTTGTCCTCCTTTTGGAATGAATATTTTACTCTTGCCATCTGGGCCACCTCCGGTAGGCAGAGTTGTGTCCTTGTTTGCGTCTCTATTATTCCATGGAACAGCTGGGAAAAGCCTGAGGGTTTCGTTCAAGGTGTGTTGAAGATAAGCACAGCTCTTCAGTTTGTGGAATGAGATATTTCTACTGGGTGCATCCGAGTATGTTCCAAATTCGTGAAGGATGATATTGCGCAGTTTCTGGTAGATTTCGGGGTTGCGAGCTAGTTGATGAAATGTCCAGCCCAAGGTGGAAGCCGTAGTATCTCGTCCCGCAAGAAGGATGTTGAGAATCTGGGAGCGCAGTTCGAATGGGTCTTGTGTTTCTTGAGTGAGTGCATCGAGGAAGACGTAACGATCCTTCTTCTCATTTGTCCCTCCAAGAATTTTCTCACTCTTAATTTTGTCGAGATGCTTACCGATAATAGCATCAATGAATCGATGGCATGTAGCGACCGCTGCCTTGTACCCTTTCGGATTCAGCCACTTCAACAAATTAGCACACGTTTCCCTCCAACTACTAAGAAAAGACGCCCAAAAGGAAAACAAAGGGAAAGGTTGCATACTGTGGCGAACGGACCGTAGGAATATTTCTCGGAAAGTCCACTCGTGCAGGCGTCGAAACATTTAGCAAAGTCAGCGACCCCCTTCTTCGCGTTAGGATCAAGTCCGAGTAACTGGCTATACGTTGACTCGCCTAGCAAAAATTGGGAAGCTGCATCGAGGGTCAAGTTGAAAAAGATTGGTTGCAAATCCACTTCAGAAGTCCATCCATCGGCTGACGAAGGGGGTAACACCCGAAGTAGATTCTGAACATGTTCCTCCTCCAACGCAAGGTTGCTAACTTGCTCTCTTACAAACTGCGGCCTCAACATAGCGCGAGAATGTTGCCACTTACTTCCATCCTGAGTAAAGATTCCTGATCCAAGAAAAGGATTCATGATATCTGCTCGTCTTTCTCCAAGATCGTAGTCTTCGAACTGGGTGGCCAAAATGGCTTGAATGTTGATTGGTTCCACCGTAAGGGTATCAACCTTTCCGAATACGGTTGTTGAGAAGGTATGGCGGCCACCGATTTCCTTGAAAAAGTCCTCAATCACCGTGAGAAAAGTTCCAGATTTGAAGGCATCGATGGAGACCAGAAGATGATCGATTCCAAAGGGGTATTTGTTGGGTCGCATGTATTGTGGTTTGCAACCGAGGGCTTTTCCTTTCCGTGCCTCCTGGAAAGTGGTGTACTTCGATTTGACAACGTTGTACAAGATGAATGAAACAAGAGCAGCGAGGACGCTCTTAAAGTTGATAAAAGAATACATTTTTCGTACTGGCTAATATCAAGCAAATGTAGAGTAGGATGATTGGGGATAAGGAAGACAAGATGACCAATGGTTCGTTGACGTCTAAATTAGGAATGCAGATCGTGAGCAGTATCAAGGTCGAGACTCAAGACTGATGCGACGAATAGACTGGACTGTAGGTAGTATATATATGGATGAGAAATTCGATGTAACTAATATCAAATTCAAGAATCCTCTCCCACTCTATTTCAATTAAGAAGAGTCTTCGCAGTCGTGGTTGACCATCGGTCCACACACCCACTAGCGTGTGATCATGCGCCAAGCCGAACAAAGCGGGAGGTAGCGGCACAGCTCACACAACACCAATTGCAGAAAGAAAATTACGAGGAATGAGAGAAAGAGGTTGGTAAATTGAAGAACGTTATGTGGGTACTTGCCGTCGTTCGCTGCATCGTGTTCGCTTATTTCAAACAAACCTCGGACCTCGGACGCCAAAATATCACGAGACATCGTGTTCTTTTCGCAGTCGCCATGTTAACCCGTCGCGTTGGCACAGAGATAATTTTGAAATAGAAACAATAATTTTTTCCCTCTCAACAATGTTCAGAATAAACGACGTACGTTTTCATCTTCCTCTTCTTTTCCTGCTAGGGAAAATTCGCAATGGATTCCTCCACGAAATCATGTATTCGCATGACGGCATGTAGTTGGGAAATAAACCTCTTTCAAAAGACCTGCTTTTTCCGTCGCGTTTTAATCTTCCAATGAGCTCCCTTTTACAAAGTGCCTTTCAATTCCCTCGACGCGGTGATTCCTATCATCAAAACTATCCTCGAGATCCACTGTCCTCTCGGCCTCAAACAATTCATCAACATTTACGAATCCTCCGACAATGGGAGCCTTCATCCTTTGACAAGCTTTGTCCACATTCATTACCCGTTAGAAGACTGGGGTAAAGCTCTAGTCTCTTTGGCACAATGAGGAGAATACCAAAGTGGCTGCTCTTCTTCCAACTCCTACGTGGGTGGTTTCTTGTGTTGAATCAACACGATACCACGACCCTGACGAGTCTCCACCAACAGGATTTGGTATCTGACAGCTATTTCGAAATATTATATCATCTTGACGACCCTCTTCCAGATGGCAGCACTCTCATTACTCATATGAAGCAGCAAGAAAACGGTAAAGTCGCAGCGAAGCTACCTGATCCTATCTATAATCTTATGGTAGCTGAAATGTTGGAGTCAAAGGTTTCAAAACTTCATTCCAAGGTCTGTAGAGGTATTTCCGGTGAGAGTTCCTCTCTCAAGCAGTGCAGCAAGTGTCGAGCCGTGAAGTACTGCTCCTATGAATGTCAAAAGAAGGATTGGAAAACCCACAAATGGTCTTGCGGTATGCCTGATTGTGAAATCTCACAGAAGTGTTTATCTCTTGAAGGGCCCTTTCTTACTGGTGACGAAGCAAATGCTGCAGGGAGAACCATTGTCGAGAATATGCTAAGTGAAAAAATCATGATAAGTTTGATGGAACCATAGTCATCCAAGGAATAACTGATGACTAGAAGTGACAGGTGGAAGTGCGATTTGAGCCTGGAACTTCTGTTCCATAACTCTCGGAGTATCTGTCATCTCAAAATTAATTTTGGATAAGAGCGTTGGTTGTAGTTTGTTCTGCTAGAGTAGTATAAGACGGTAATTCCATATATCTTTTACTTCCACTGCATTGCTGTTTGAATCTAGCCAGTGTATCTTCTAACCCTCAAACCACCTGTTGACAAACTATCTTCCATCTTACATGCGAATTAACTCAATTTACATCAAAATGTTTACAGTATTCACGAACCAAAGATTCCAACCCTCAACACCAAACACCAAACACCAAAATCTCAAATCCAAGTTCCCAAGCCTCCTAACCGGCTTGAGCAGCCTTTATTTTTTCAGTAAAAAAAGCCACCGCTGCCGGAACCCGTTTGGCGTAATCCAAATGAGGTAGCAAAACCAGAAGCAAACCAGAGCAAACAGTATCCCCATCGTTACAAATAATGAGCAACTTCTCGGGTGGGAAATTAGGAATCTGACTATCATCTTGTTTCTTCTGAGTATCTCCGTAGGTGATTACTCCCACAATTTTGTCTTTCACTGATTGGTCTAAATTTTCGATTGCACGGTGAGATACTGCTGCTCCTTGACTAGCGAGGGTGTTAGTCGAGAGAAAATATGAAGATAGAAGCAAATAAAATCCAAGTAAACCAGAATATAAGAAAGAGGAATTACCTGTAACCACCAGCAACAATAATAGAACCCGGACATTGACTCGCGGCACTCTCAAGCAATTCCTTCATTTTCGCCGTTCCCGCGGGATCCGCGCCACCCAGGAGAGCATTGGTGAGAAGTCCAGCGTCGTACTCCACGCCTTCCACGGCAACCGAGTCCCCAAATGCGTCTTTTAATCCATTGGCTGTTGGTGGACCGACTGATTCTCCCTGAGATTATGTGAGCTTTTACGACGGGAGTGGGGGTCGATGAGTGAGGGGTGCGGGGAAATTTACCATGTTGCCATTTTCGGTCGAACCTCTAGCGAAGGAAAATAGAATGTCTTTGCAGCCACCTTGCGTGAACTCATTGGCAGTTGCTCCAACGCTTTGACGCTCTATCAAAGGCGCCGCGAGAGAGTGACCTGTAAGACAAGCGAGAAGGCAAAGAATGGCAGTCTTCATATGGAATTGATGTTGAAATAATTAACGAAAGTGATATGGAAAAGAGTGAAAGCACAACAGGAACTGATTAAAAGTGAGAGTAGATAGCGAAGAAAGATCAATTGAGTGCGTAGCAGTTTTATATATCTTCAAAACAGGACAGAAAAGAAGACTAAGAGTACCATAGAGAAATTATCTCCATGTCTCGCGCATCGATCAATAGTTTCGATTTTTCGCAGATTTTTTGCACCACCTAGGAGGCGAAAATCTCTCTTTTGTTTTTTGACAACACTCTGTCTCTAATTTCTCCCAAGGAATCTGCTACTTTTTGGTGTACGGGAATACCGGTCGACACAGTAGATGACAGCTCTTTCGCGATGTATTTTGATATTATTTCGGATGGCGTGCTTCATACATGAGATGGTTCCTGCACTAGATGAAGGAAAAAGAATTTACAGGTGCTTGAGAAAAAATGAAAATACTGCAAATCCATGGATCGCCTTGTGACATCTACTTGATAAAGCTCTATGGCTGGGAGTTGCTGGCAGTGTGTTTTAAATTGATGAAGTTTCGCTCTATGATCTTTTGGCGTGTCGTCATTTCTAGGCGTTGTTGAAGAGTTAAAAATGCCTTAAGAACCTCGGCGAGATCAGTAGACACGGTTACGAGAGACTTTTGATTTATCAAGCATATCCCCGTGTGTTGGAACAGTCGCGGTTTGAAAAGTTGCGAGCTTGCGAGTGACTATCGGACGTGTCACAGTACATAAGATGAGAGATCACTGTCTGATCTTTATAACCTCACGAATCGATCCAACAATATGACTTTCCTCGTCTACTAACTAACACTCTGGATAATAGAAATTCATGATTGCCGGTTTTTATCTTAGTGGAAATCTGTTTTTGGGAAACGAATGACTCGCAAGATGATCAAAGGGGTTAAGCGACATATTCTATATTTGTAGATCGTAAACAAAAAAGAGAGGAAGTAGAATCCACTGACCTCAATAACTAGGAGAATATTTTCAAATATTTTCAAATGTCATACGTACACATAAAGATTTGCACTAAAAACGGGGTACTTTTCAGCTAGATGCCTAGAAATAAGGTTAATTTCTCCCCACTTTCTCAACGGTGAGCCTCTCTAATCCACTTTTAAGTACACTTTCAAGTGGACATTTAACGCCTGAAATATATACCCAGCTACCTCAACCTCTATGAATCTAACGTTAACATCACCCATTGAAGCATCAAAAGCTGTAAAACAAAACATATAGCGAGCAAGCGACAGGAATAAATATTTTTGCGACCAAATATCTACAGTCTTTTTGTTCCTTCATCCCCCCTGCTATGTACATTCCTTTCCTTCCTCAAAAACGAAAGTATGCGTCTCCATCACCCTCTCTCATGACTGCTTCCAAAAATAAAGAGAAAACAGAAAATTCGCATATATACAACCTCCTTCCACATCATCCAAGCAACCGTGTTTACCTTAGCTTCATGCTGGCTGCTTAAAGGTCGACCCAATAGGACCAAACTTGATATTCGAATAAATAACACTAGCACCCGGACTCTTCGACTCAACATCTGCCGGAACACCACTGGTGATATCACAAGTGCCTCGCTCAGAACCTGGTGTGGTAGCAGTAGTAGGATAAGTAGAATCCAACCAAAGCATATTCGAATAATGATCATCCCAAACCGACATGACAAGCGTCATTCCAGCACCAAGAGCAGAACTCATAGATGGGAATCCACCTTGATCCTTAAAGGAGTAGTTATCTCCGAAAGCTGCCTTTTGGGCATCGCACCATGCTGGGGTAATCGAGTTACCGGTGACGTTGGGGATGAGAGATTGGGAGTTGGGAATGACGACGTTGTTTTGGACGTAGAAACGTTTGATTTCGGTAAGAGGAGAACCAATGAATTGGGTGACGACGGTGAACTTCTTGCTGGTATCGACTGTAAGGCCTTTGCCGTAGAAGGTCTTGTCTCCCATACGGTAGGAGTTGAAATCACATCCGTCGGGGTCGCAGATACCCGCGTAACGGGTAGCGGAGTAGGTACCTCCGCAGTCATCACCCGTGCATCGGGTTTGTGTTGTTGTCTTGCAGGAGTGTGGGGTGTAGGCCGTGGATACCGAGTTGGCTTCCCAGATATCCATTTCGGCGCAGCATGAGCCGTAACCACCGACACCAGCATTTGGATCGTTGCTGGAGGCCTTCCAGCCAACGACATTACCCTGTATATTGGTTAGCTAATTGTTTGACTACTGAAAATGATTACTCGCCTCTCCATTGATGAACTTGAGATCACGCGGGCATTGCGCATCGCAGTATCCAGCACCGTACTTAGCACCAGCCTTGTTGGTAGAGTACTTCTTCATTCCTCCATCGGCATCCATGGAAACGAAGTAGAGTGCACCATTGAGACCGCATGGCAAGTTCGAGACATCGACATCAAAGGTAAATTCTTGATTGAGAAGCTTGAATTGAGCGTATGAGGTATCGGTATCCATAAGATACAGACGAGAACCAATGTTAGTGGCGTATGTGCCCTTGGTAACGAATGTGAGCTTCAATTGATTTCCGCTTGCTTCAGCACCGTATGTTGCCTTGTAATCAGCACCCTCGAGAGCACAGTTCGCTGCACACTTGACGTTGTCTGGGCAGAGAGTGGCGTTCCATTCGTTGCCGGTGTAGCAATTGGTGTAGCTGTTTGCTGTCTTGTCGTGAACCCAACGCCAATTCGAATCAATGACCACCTTTCCGTTCTGGGTTGTACATGATGTTCCGCCAGTACCGGTACATTTTTGCCATGTCATCGAGGGGTGGGTTTCAGTTTGTTGAGTGCCAACCTGTTGGCCTCGCACGGCGGCGGCGACCAAAGAGGTGGCGAGAGCTAGGCTGGAAAACATATTGAAATTAGAAATCCGAGGTGTTTTTGGAAACAAATGCTTACACAACGGAAGGACGAAACAGTTTTGGAGACGGGTTTGGTTATATACCATTCCTCAAAATTTCTGAGCCCAACCGATAGCTGGTCATGGCCTATGACTTGCAGCTCAGAAAGCCTCAAATCATCATAAGGCGGATCAACGGGCTGTACGTCCTTCTAGCCGTCGTCAGTATTCTCAAGATAGTCAATTAGATTGTTCACCGCGAGCTCTATCCTCGTAAAGGCCGAGGTTCGCCAAGTTTGCCTCCTTGGTGAAAGTAGTATCTGCGGGGAGTATATGCCGAATAGAATCAAAACGGGAATTTTAGAACGCCTTCTTCCATATTGCCTGTATTGGAATGAATGGGCTGTGTAAGGAATCTTCGTCAATCCTAATATCTGAGCAAGATTGCAACGACCAGGTGACGTCTCCATTGAGAATCTTTGTCCAAAGCAACTCGCACAAATGACTCGGCTGGACTGTTATTCCATCGAATCATACCATAAGCTTAATTTGGAATGAGAAATTCTCCGTACCGAGCGAACTGAGGGAAAAAAGTAGGTTCAAACTCGAGTGACAGGATAAAGGGGCAAACTGATAATGCCTACAAACTTCCCCGCAAAGTGGCTGCTGTAGGACGCTTGCCACACCAACCGTGAGCCAACCCCTGTGACTGACGAGGGTCGTGGACAGTGCCGGAAGTTCAAGACCGCATTCAAGTTTCCCAAAATTTCCCGTGGCTTGAAAAATCATGTTGACCCTGACATGGTCGAAGAAGAGATTTGAATCTGAAACACTTCGCCGCAATGGAACCGGAAAGATATAGAAACTTGTTGGTTGCACCGCGTTGCTGCGGATTTGAAGAAAGCCCTTTTCAACCACACTGCAGAACTCCAATGACACTCGGCTCTCCAAGGGTACCCCGAAAAGAATGTTCTCTACTCAAAGCTTCCTTACTTCTAATCGTCATGGCATGCAATCTAGCAAACCAAGAGCAATTTAAAAGCTTGGCTACCAAGTCCTTCTAAAATATTCGTATATTCGATGTGCATGGTAAGATTCCCAAAGAGCTTTCCTCAGCCCAAAGAAGACGCGTAAACAACCGAATAGGAGAGAAGCCATATTGGATGAGCTTGGTTAGCATATCTATATAGACCCGTCGGTATATCAGGGGGTTATGTAGTGCTCTGCTTTCGCCCAGACAGAGTAGATGGTTCACTGTCGTTGGTGGCAATAACTTGCACACGGGAAAGCCGTCGCAGTGAGAGCTGCCGAACGAGCATAGCATTTCTTTTGCTTCAGACCGGATAAACGATATATCGTAAAAGATGAATGCCTGGTTCTGGTATAGTATGACCGAGTCGGAACAAGAACGGCGATGAATCAGGTGAGTTCTAAGAATGCCAATGGCAGAGACAATGGCAATCGCCACCAATTACAGAGCACCAAGATGGAATTGGAGAGAATTTGCCCGACGTACCGGGAATCCATACCCCGTGGGGAAGTCTAGAAGGCGGCAATGAGTTGAAGAGCCCCGGTCCTAATGCGGCAGATGGGTGGCCACGACGGTATCTAGGGGCTACAAAGTTGCCCCCTATTGGTTGTTTATACCACCATCTGTTCTTGTGGTCAATGAAGACTCATAATGGGAATGGTTCGAAGACGGCGAAGGTTGTCGTTGGACTTGAAATCGTGGAAGCGAGAAGAGAAGGCGGGGAAGCAATTTATCCTCAAATTGCCATCAAATCAAAACCATTAGTTACCAAGCGGAGGACACCCACGTCTTCGGCAGCTGATCAGCGATTTCGTGTAATATGCGGGGAAATTACAGATTTCGTCCATGGTAGACTCCACTGTAACGTGGAAATACATTGCTATCCACTCCACTTCTCACCCAAGCAAGTGTACCAAGGAGTACCGACAGGCGCGTGGGAGAATTTGAAATTGGTCGCACCTGACAAGTCGCTTCAAATAGAACGATGAAAGCTTAATCGCATGTCGTCGTAAATGTGAGCCGAAGTTTTCTGTCGAAGGTCTGCCTTTAAGTGTGGTTTTATGGCTAAACATTCCAGCGAACTCGTCGAATCCATGTCTGTGTGGGTGGTGCGAGGTATGGAGGACATGAACTTACGATTAATGAAGTATCTTCTTGCAAGGACTACCCCACCATGAAGATGCCATTAAAGTTACCCCTTTCCGTCGGCTGAATCGGGTATACCTATCAAATCAACAATGCAATATTGCCATCTGTTCCTACATGATATCGGAAACTTCCAACCAAAGAGATTCGCTCGTTGACCACCCAGTAATTTATCGGTCGTGCGTATTCGCTAGATATTGTACTGACTGATTGATGACTAGGAGATGGAAGGCTTGGAGAAGGATTCTGACGCACGAAAGTCAGCTTGGTCCGAATGTAATGCAATTTTCCTGGCTGGCAACATAGGAAATCAAGAAGAAAGGGGAGCTCACAAACACGTAGATGCTGGAGCTACACCGTGGTGCATGGGAAATCGCAAATCGACTCCAGAGTTTCCACGGACCAAGGCGTCATGATTTTCGAGGGAAGTTGGGAAGATAAATTGAAGAGACCCAATCGATGGGTTGGGTGTGACCTAGATGGAGATGTATGGAGGAAGTTCGTTCGTTCCTCTCCAGAAAGGGGAATAGATAGGTAGATGGCACGTGAATGGCTGTGTATACGGAGTATTGGGCTCAGATTTTTAGCGGCGTACTGGTGGTTTACTTGCAGAGCAACAGCTTATCTAAGAGAAAAACAGCTTACTCAATAAGAGTTAGACAGTTTGAGGGTGTAAATATCCCAGCCTCTTGGATCATTCAAACCCGATTATCGGTTCCCTAACCTCCCTTATTATTCGAGGGGACTGGGACACTAGCCTTCTTAAGTTCTTATCGTGGGAAGGGTTTTGTTTCCACGGGGACCCAGTTCCATTTTTGCATCCCTCAAGTCGTGCTGTTTTCCGTCAATCCTTGGGAACAATATTAAACTAGTACGACTATGAAGAAATCAATTCGGAAACAGTCTATATTTTTTGTATATTTTTCCCATTGCTGTGTCGCATAAGAAATACCTTTCCGCACAGAGTATACAGAGTGCTAAAAAGACCTTTTTCCATCACTTCAAACAAAATTGCAAAAAGAAACCAAAAATCTGACAAGACATTTCAGCTGTTTGTTGACGCTCATTTCATAGCTGGGGTGGTTTTATTGCCGTCTTACAACTGTCTCTCATGTACTGAAATCCGTCGTTCCATCGCTACATGTAGAGCTTGCCTCGTGAGCTCCAATAGTAAGCGTAAAAATACCCAAAAAATGTAGAAGCATTCCTCTCTTACTACTTTCATTTAACACTAAGTGCTGTCTATTTCGCGGTCTTGGCTGTTGTGTATTATGGTCTGATTTTGTAGCTCAGTTGGGGAGAGGGGAAGGCATCGATCAATTTCGCATCTGGCCTGCTTCAAGTCGAACCCCCACGGCTCTTCCTTCCCCGACTTAACCTCATCGCTCGACTCGACTACCTACTTCAGCCAAGATTGCTCTTCCCTCTTACCCCCTTCTGCGTCAACATGGATATATGGCGGAAGGAAGGACTGGACCACAGCCAAAGCAACACCCTCCCTAGGATTTGGACCACTTCTCTTTCTAAAGCTGCTACCTATCGCATTCAAAGTTCGCCATTTTTACCTCCATCAATCCAAACCAATGGTTACTTTTCGATGCGATTTCAAAAAGATACATGGGTGTTAGTATTGTTATTGTTAAAAGGATGGCTAATAGGTACATAGTCACCGAAGTCATTTCTTGGGATAGACAGACATTCGTGGTTGCTTCATCTCATCGGGCTAGGAATGCGATGGCAGAATAGTTTCTTTATGACTGTGACGAGACCAGAGAAGAAGTTGAGAGGGTAAGGCATTCCACCCCATCCTGACTCTCTGCGATCGTTCCTTCCTTCCTTTAACACAATCACCCAAGAAGACGGGGACTCGAGGTTGCGCTTGCCCCTTCCCTGTTTCCTCCCCCTTGAGAACACTCTATATGTAGTTTCCCAGAGGTCCTGTCAGGACTTTACTCACACGGTTGAATTTTCCTTTCCCTTTTTATCAGGACCTGTCGTTACATATTCTTGGTGAATAGCACCTTCCACGACAGCTCAGTTGATCCACGTGCTTCGGCTCATGTGAGTGGCTTGCTACTCACATACTTAAGCTCACAGGATCCGACCCCTCTTTACCTTTACTCTTCATGTAATAAAGATATAGGAATACAACCACTTATTGCATCACACTTTATGAATACCAAGTCATACCAACAGAACCGTAACCTGAATTTCATCCCACCCATCTCCTTAGTCTCCTCCACCATCCCCCCACCACATCGCTTTTTCTTTCTTTTCGCTTCAATAGTCCTATAGAGCTCACTGCCGTGGAGGCCGGAGTTCCTCCGCCTTGACCAAAGCAAACATCCATAAGTAGATAAACAACATAGATTTGTTTGCTAGTATATTACTCTCCCTTCAATACCCTCTTTAAGATTGGAGAGTCCCACTTTCCAATCTGCATTTAGTTCTTGTTAAGTGATCAGCACGCTAATTATATCGAGAAAAAAGTGTAAAGAAGATAGAGAGGAGAGAGGCGCAAGGGTTTTGAAGATTTGAGATGGGCTGGCGTTTTTGGTCGTTGTGTCGTTCCTTCTTTTTCATACCTAGTGGTCGTTCCACGCTCTTCCACCCGCCGCCGACCACTTCAATGATCTTGCTCACTGGCCCATGCACCCCAGGCATGTAAGAATTGTGTATGGCACTCTCCTCGTCTCCTCGAAGGACAGGGTGGGTACCTAGATCACAAGTGACCAACCCGGAGAGCTCACCTGCAACCTCGAGCAAAACGAGGGTCGACCCACACGCCAACATTGTCCACCAACCGACCACACACTTCTCTCGGCAGGAGCAATTCGGCTCTGAAAAGCAATACGCAAAAAGAAATGACCGAGACAGACCATAAGGTTCAAATATCTGCATTCTTTTGTTTATTCGCTTCGTTCTACGCCCTTCCTATACTCGATGCAAACACTGCATCCATTCTATAGAAGCCCCGTCTCCAACCCGAGACCAATATTCTAACAAGAGGCGCTCCCAACCACAAATAAAAATCGGCCGTTCTAAACCATCAAACTTTTTAGGAAAAAAATGCTTCCCAACTTGACCTAAAATCAAGGGGCACTCAGATTACCTCTAACACCCCCCTTAGCGCCAACCTCTCTAGCAGTAATAGTCACGCTCAAATCAGCAGCAACATTAATCATCACCTCAACCTTTCCTCCCTTCTTGGTACCCTTGACCGCCGCCTCGGCAAGAACATTTCCGATCTTCCAAACCTTTTCTCTCTGCTCCTCGGGCTCATCGTCGCTGTCTTCCTCTTCGCTGTCGTCGGCGCTCTTGCCGTTCTCCTTTGGCTCTACCTTAGTTACCTTGATGTGGCTTCCTCCCTCGACAACCTTGATCAAAACATCACCACCCTCCTTTGGAACTGCTACGTGGACTGTTCGTCGGGCTGGTACAGCAGTTTCTGCCGAAATAATTGGGCTGAAGACTCCTTTGGTCTCATCGCCAGTAATGGAGAGAACACCGATGGCGTTCGTGAGATGCTTAACGGTGGTAACAGCGGCGTGGGTCGATTGCTCAATGTCCTCGGACTCGTATTCTTGGATTAATGAAGCCTGCAATGCGGCACCTCGTGCTTGGAGCTCTGATGGGTTGACAGCGGTTGGTGTGGTTGATGGTGCGAGTACAGTTGTGGTTTCTGGGAAGATTGCCTGGAAGTTTGCGGCGATTTTAGGTGTGTGTGAAGTCCCTCCAGAAAGAATAACCTCGTCAATATCCAAAACATCAAGACCCGCCTTCTTAACGACCCCCTCAACTAGTCGGTTGAATCCCTCGAAAACCTTTCTTGCAATAGTCTCATAACGGAGTCGGTTGATGGTTGATGTAAAGTCGATCCCCTCAGCCAAACTCTCAACACTGAAACTGGCGTTGGTACCAATGCTCAATGCTCTCTTGGTTGCCTCCGATTCCAACTTTAATTTGGCAAAACTTCTGGCCTCCTCTCGCGGATCTATAGCGTTCCACTTGATGAATTCCTTTGAAAAATGGTCTTGTAGGACTTTGTCGAGGTGTACACCGGCAAACTCGTAGTCGTGGGCGGTAGCCAAAATGGTATACATGCCTCCTCTTGCTGCGATAACAGTGACGTCGGAACGAGTTCCTCCAAAGTCTGCAACAACTACATTTTTGTCCCGTACCTTGGATTCTGCTCGAGAGTCATATGCCAACAAAGCTGCGACAGGCTCGTTGATGAATTGTAGGACTTCAATGCCGGCATTAGCTGCAGACTCGGTAAGAGCAGCCTTTTGCTTTTCGCTGAAGTTGGTTGGGACGGTGATGACGGCGGAATTGACCTCTTTGCCACTGAAATCGGAAGCTGACTGTTTTAGACGACGGAGTTGGCGAGTTGCAATCTCTGAAATTGTGACAGTTGATTTTTCATCCCCCTCCTTATCTTTTATCGTGAAGGCGATTGTTCCCTCGTGCTCGTGTGGGTGGGCGGAGGCGTGGCAGTGGGTGGGGTCTATCGACTTGAATCTAGAGGGTGTATTAGTACCAGCAAAAGCAGACTGGGGGTTCCGGGGCTTTGTGCGACTTACTCCTGGCCCAGGAAATCTCTGAAGTATGCGACAGTGTTGCTGCTGTTTCGAACGAGTTGTTGCTTGGCTTGCTGACCGGTATATTCCTCGCCATCGACATAAGAGATAATTGCTGGGATTTGACGGTCTAGAGGAGCAATTAGCCTCTGTAACCTCCCACCCTGATTATAGCATTTTTTCCATCTCAAAGCTAATACATACCACCATCCTCATTTGCAATAACTTCAGCCTTGTCGTCGGTTGTGATGGCAATGCTGCTGTTGGAGTTTCCAATTGAGATACCAATGGCGTGACGCTCTGCAGGAGCGGTAGTAGTGGAGGCCATCTTGGATGGATATGTGTGAGGGGGAGAAGAGGAGAGATGGGTCGGGTGGTATTCGGGGTGGTGTTGAGGGTTCTCTCTGTCTTGCGGTAATGGAAGTCAACACTCAAGGTCGCAACTTTTTTTTCACTAGCGCCTTTGGCCCTCCATGCCAGGACCCCACCATAGCACTGCAGCTTCAGTACAAGGCTGAAGAACCACCACCAAAAACACCACCAGACAACATCCTCTGTGTAGGAGATTTCGCTATTGACGATGGCAGCTGCTGCGATTTTTGTTCTTCCAGGGGACAGACTGGATCCTGAATCGCTACCCTCACACCCAACATTACCTTTGAAGCTGGGTCCTGGGCTACGGCATATCCCTCCAAACACCATCACGCCCACCGTTGCAGGACAGCTATGTACAGATAAGAGGAAGAATGCGGTCTGGGTTGAATTCAATGGTGGTCGCGTATGCAATAAAACTTAATTTTTTATTTGAAATAATAGCTAATTGAATTTTCTTTAGTACACTCCTACCACTGGTGATCTAGTTATCGCAACCATTCAAAACTCTGCCGCAGATATCTTCTATGCTAGCATCAGCGACTACACCCCTAAAGCTACCCTACCACAACTCTCCTTCGAAGGTGCGACGAAGAAGACACGCCCACAACTAGCATTTGGTGCCCTAGTATATGCGCGAGTCACGCTCGCGAATAAGCATATGGATCCAGAGCTCGAATGCATGTCACAATCGACGGGCAAATCAGAAGGATTAGGCCCGCTTACTGGTGGAATGGTTTTCAATATCTCACTTGGCATGGCAAGGCGGCTTATGTTGCCCAAGCCAGTCGAACAAGGAGCGCTGGTTATCTTGGATGAGCTAGGAGGTCAAGGTGTTGCATTTGAGATCGCCGTGGGACGTAATGGAAGGGTGTGGGTGGATAGTGGGAGTGTAAAGGGCACTATGGCTATTGGGAAGGCGATCCAAGAGACTGATGAAAAGGCATTGAAAGTCGAAGAACAGAGAAAGCTAGCGAGGAAGGTTGCAAGAGAGTTATGATTAATGATATTTACTTGGAGTCCGGATTTGTGCATTGTTGGCGTTTAGAATGGGGTGGGAAAATAAAAGCATTGATTTGGACAGGTCCATCACTTTTCATTCGGTGCCAACGAAAGGCTTCAGATTTACAAAATATATCTTCAGCCAACCAAACTCCTAGGAGAGAATTATACGAATCACTTGCCATGTCCCTATGGAGTAGAACGATATCTGATTGGAGTTGGATTCATGCCCCTAAGCCCCGTTCCCCCTTAGATGCCATCCCCAATGGAATCATCAGACAAGCATCGCATTTGATTTCCTATCTATATTTCTCCTGTGGCGCGGCAGAAATGCGTGTGGGGCGTATGCAACCGTCGTATATGTATGTACGAAATGGTGGTGCTTACAGACGAGTCAAGGATTATGAATCCCAAAATGTCGTTCCTTTCCCCCTTCCTTTTCAGCCCTATGGAATCAACAGAGATTTTATTCCTCTGCGACCACGTAAGCACTAGCTCGAGAGAAAGATTCCATGTCTTTCAAGGATCGAGTTGCAAGCTTCACTTTGAGCTAAAATTCAATAGAGATGGCTTATCCTAGTACTCTAGAGGATCTTCATTATCTTGTGGCCTTTACATACACGTAGTGAGATTTGCGGGTTTTCATATGACACCTCCCCGTATGTATCTGCTTGTATATATACTTGAAGGCTCTCGCTGAAAATCGAATCCAATTCCAACACACAGCATAGGTTCTAGTTCCATCACTTCTTAAGTCTCTCTTTCTTATTTCAAATTCCATATTGCTTTATCCCGAACCAAAACCGGCAATGTCTTCAGTCGTCGAAACTATCAAGAAGATCTTTACCCGAAAGAAGGAGATACCGTTAGCATGTTCAATGACTCTCGAAAATGGGCCAGATCATGTCCATACAGACGCCTGCTTCATTGATATCCAACCGCTTTCCATCGTCGAGTAAGCAACCACCTCTCCACCCTTCCGTTCTACTCTCTATTCCCCTCTACAGACCTCCTGAAAGCTAACTCGGAAAAATTCTAGACTCTACTCCTCCCAATCCTGCCAATCCTGTCCCCCAGCAATCCCCAAAATCCACGAAACAATAAAAAAAGACTTCAACCTCCTTCTCCTAACCTACAACGTCACCTACTTCAATAACAACGAATGGACCGATACCTTCAGCAACAAAAACTGGGACCAACGACAACGAGCTTATGTCACGAAATGGGGAAGGAGTAATATCTTTACACCACAAGTTATTGTCAATGGTTTCGCTGATGGGACGGGATCTGGTGATAATGAAGTTCAAAATATCGTCAGTGCAGCTCGTCAAATTCGCAAAGCCATGTCATGGAACATCATCATCGACACCAATGATGTGGAATTAAGAATAGACTCGGATCTTGAAAGGGCCGAGATGCCGTATGATATCTTGCTTGTTATGTATGATCCTACTCCTCAGACTGTTAAGGTTAAGAAGGGCACGAACAAGGGGAAGAATATTGAACATCGTAATGTGGTTAAGAGTATTAGTAAAGTTGGGGAGTGGATGGGGGGAAACTTGACTTTGCCTTTGCCTGAGGGGGCAAAGAGGGGGGAACATGAGGGGTTGGAGATTGTTGCGCTTGTGCAGGGGGGACCGGGAGGACCTATTGTTGCGAGTCAGAGGGTTTGAGTTTGAAGTTCTCTTATTCTTTGTTTACTATTTTTCAAGGTCACATCTTCCCTAAAACTCAGACTCTGACACCTCAAACTTCTGCCCCTTATACCTCCACATCGGATTTTTCATCCTAAACCACATTCTCGGCAAGAAACAGCTTTTCTCTTCTAATTCTTGATTCCTCCAATCCAAATATTTCTTCACCAGCTCCCCTTGGGATTTCTTCATTTCCTTCCAAGTTCTTTCCTTGATCTTTAGACGCGCCCCGATGATCTTTGTATCCTCGCTCTTGCCCTTCTGATTGTTATTCGTTTTATCCTGCAAACAATTATGTCTATACAACCTCCTCTGCTGCCCAATACAAATCCACAAATTCTCCCTCTCCTTCAACATCCTACCTCTCTCCTCCTTCTCCAATTCCTCTTCTGTCATCTCAAGCGCTTGGGTACTGAAGCCCTTCAAAAAGTGCCGAGCATCTGCTTGGAGGCTGGAACGTATTTCGTTGGGATCGACTGGCCTTTCTTCTTCGGGTAAGGGGATCAAGGCTGCTTTCTGCGCTTCTTGGACGTGGTCTGCTGTTCGCTTTGCTTTTAGGGCGAGGAGTTCCTTGGTGAGGGTTATGTAGGCCCGGTTTATGTAGTGGTCTGCTTGTGCGTAGTTTTGGGCTTGGAGTTGCCAGATTGTGGAGTGGGGAGTTACGGGGTGGTTGGAGATGTACATTTCGAAAGCTTTTTTCTTGTTAGCTCGTTTTCTTGCCTTATGAAGTGGTTTGATTTTTGAGTTGGGAGGGGAGGGAGGAGAGGAAGGGAACGAACCTCGTATCTGTACAGCTTTCGTAGCTTTCTTGATTTGCTTTCTGTGCTTGTAGTAGGCGTGGTCTATATGCTTTTGTGCTATTTCCAGATTGTGAATCTCGAGTTCTTCGAGGTTTCCGAATTTAGTGTTTGGAAATGCTGCGACGTAGAGGTCATATGCTATTTGGGAATTAGCATATGAATTGGAATTTGGGTTTGGTAAAGGAATGAGGAGGGAAAATTACCTCGTGCTCGAACTGCTGGGAGGTCTTTTTCTACTACTGATTTGTAGCTTGGGAGATCGGGGTCACGGTTTCTGACCCGCGGGTTGTTGGATGTCCATGTTGAATCCATTTTGGTGAAGGGTATGGAATATGTGAGGGAAAAGAAAACTTATGTCTTGTGGAGGAGAACTCTTGTGGACATGGTTTGAAGATATATCGGATATGGAAAAGGAGGAGAGAAATAAGGACACAATTTTCGAAATTCTTAGTCTAGTGTGGACTCATTAACTAAGGCCTTGGTTGGGACTAGTTTTTATAACAACTGTCAATAATTTTGATTTCATCCGGTAATCAATGGTACTAAAATGACCTTCTGATGATGGTTTTAATTAGTATGATAGCGTAAAGCCGGGGAGAAATGGCAGTTAACGGTCTCAACGCTAGCTGAGTTGAACCCCGGACTAGTTGGATTATGGTAGTTAAAATTTAAGTTGCAATTAATTTAAAATGTTTGATGACTTAATGCTGCAATAAAATAGATTTAAGAATGAATTACGGGAATCTTTCACGTGATGCTGTTGTTGCGACTGAGCTCAGTGGGGATGTACCTTTGTATCTCTCGCCGCTTTAAATGCCGGAGGTGCCTCCGGTCGTCGGCTCTTGCCTCCCCAACTCTCTTCCCAACTCCAAACCTTCTCACATCAAAATCCCAACCACCATCCAAATACGTATCAAGCCGACGAGACCTACAATTTCACAAATACATGGACACTTTGATCAATTGCGTACTTGCGAAATCCGCTTTCTTCGTGTATTGATAGGATGCTTCGCATCCGCGATCTCCCCCTCAGGTCACGTCACGTCGCGCCACGGGAGCCCTGCGATGGGTGCAAACACTCTACGGAGTGCCTAGGTATTCTTACATCCTTTGATCTTGCTGAAAACAGTCTGCTCTCGTGCAATTCTTCAAAACTCTTTTATTCTCGTCAGTTTCAACTATCGGAATGGAGCTACCAATTTCGTAGGTACTTCGATCGCACTTTCCACTTTGAGGAATTAAGAACTCGGTTTGCAGGCGTGGGTCATCGGACTAATTTTGCACCTTTAATGTCGTTACATTAAAGGACCGCAGCTCAGATCGAGATTAGGGCATTCGCCCCTCTCGTCTTCGACCACTATTTTGTTCATCAGCCTTGCCATCGACACATCGCGTTCGAGACTGGAGCACATCAGCCACCAACAACTGGAAGCAACTTCCCCTGATCTTGGATTTCTAAGTTTCATATCTCTTGCAGTCGCACTCCCGAAATGATCTGTCTTCAAGGAGGTAAGTTTTGCGAGCTTCATTTCAAGGTTTGAAATATGCTAACGTTGCTTGCGTTCAGTTTACAGCAATAATGGAACTCTCTTTCGCGCCATAGAGCTTCTCATCACCGCCATGTCAGTTCACCACCGCCTGCCGATTATTCAATCTTGATTCCACGCTAGATCTCTGTTTCGGTCGTCTTTACATCACACTCTTTGGGGAAGCAATTTTCATTAGCATTTCTCAGCATCTGTGACCAGATTCCAATGCTTCCTTTGCGGTCAGTTCATCCTTCGGATTTGCCGACCCTTTCCATTGCTGTCAATATGATGTCTATTTATAAATGTCCAACGCTGAAATATCAGCTGTGAGGTCACAATGTACTCATTCTGAAAGACAATTACCCCTATTCATTAGTCGCATGCAGTTTTAGGGTCATTTACTGACATCCCAAGGGTTAAAAAGCTTGCACTGAAACATAAGCCCGGAGGTATTTCCACTAGAATTGTTCTTCCGCCAATTATTGCAGCATGTTCAGTAGTTCCAAACTCCTTGAGCGGATCTTGTCTTGTGGCATGCCATTATTATGAGACTCACTGAACTTATGGTAAGAACCTCTCCCTTTCTCCTTTTTCTCTTTGCAGCATGATGAAAATACCCATATGGGGAAGTCGTAATAAGGACCATTAATCATTATATGGCTATAATGGGAATATAGCCAGAAGGATATCAATGGATAGGGGCATAAAATCCGACCACTATCGAGTTCCACGCCACTGTCACTGAACGCCTTTCATTCACACCACTATTTTTTAACGTTCGTAGCAAGGATTCAGCTGACAACTTGAGAACCTGGAACAGATTCAGTCGGACCGGACCAACCGTAGCACGAGAGATTCAGCACAACGGCGACCGAACAAACACAGTATTTTTATGCATTCAAGTGTCCAAAATCTTTCTCGTAGGGCAGAAAGAGGGGAGGAGGCTTCGGGTGATTTTTACTCAAAATTGGGTAAGTTACAAATTTCTTCAGCCACTAATTCTAAATTTTTTCAAGGTGGGATTCAGGGGTTCGTAAAAAATTCCGCATGGAACAACTTTAGAATATACTAACATGGGAATTCCAACCTGCGAACCTCAGTCAAAGATCGCCGACCCTCTCTTGATTCTCTAAGATTGGAGATCTCGACGAATTGAAGGCTATGGTGAAACCTTTTTGTGAGTTTCTCCAATATCATCCCCCTTTCCATATTATCAACACAGCAAGTATGGTGGATTGTCTTTCACTGGCCGTGGCTTGCATGGGAACGCAAGAGCGGTATAGACGTCCGGGCTACTACCCTTTTGGCCTAGGGCTTAGTTATCCTTACGAGGTAATTAGGCCTGAGGGTAGTGCCTCTATTGAGAGAGTAGCGAGACGACACTGAGCTTGTTCTATCAGCGAATTCTGGATCTTCGGGATTGATGAACTGGAGAGACATGATGTTGACTGCAGAACTCTTTTACTAGGTGCTGCGGTCTCGGACTTATATTTTGACGCTGATGCAAGTCCTTTTACGTTTCCTTGCTTCTGATGAGCCGTTGGCTCTTTTCTCCATGGGTTCGTGGCAACGGCAACAAGCGCAAAAAGATGGATTTTGAACTAATTGACGAGTGCATTTACTCTCGGCGATGTTCTGCAATTCGATGCTTACTTGGGAGGGGAAAGCTCCAGCTACATGTCAAAGATCTTTAGTTGTTTATAACGTCAATATTCTGAACAAGTCAGACTTCATACTTTCTAAAGCTTTCAGAGAAGCATAATAAATCTCGAATATTGTTTTTCTACATAGGCACGTAGTAGCAATATCAAGAGTACTTAAACTTTTTCCAAGTATGGGACCAACCGTCCTAATTGAAGACGGCACTGAAGTTTACTTCAACAGCAGAATCTCTATCTTTCTGTTCACACTTGCAAATGGTGCTAATTGAAACATCTTCCAGGTTGCTCAAGTTTATGTGTGATGAGAGGGGAACGATGCTGATTTGGAAAGAAGTTCTTTGCTCGTGTTTGTTTTCATTTCTCTTCAATAAGTTCGGTTTTATACCTGTTGAAACCTTTCAGGCCAACCATGATGAATTTCGGACAACATCTGACGGGTCTTTGCCCAGACTCCTGTTTGTTGGGCACGTAGCAAGATAACGAAGGTGTTTTACAGTCGCGCCACCCAACACTGAAGCTTACTTGCAAAGCAGACTTGCAAAGTTTACCTTCTTAAACTTGAATGATGGCAACCAATTTCTCTCCTAGGATGCTGTCTTTTTCCTGAATCTTTATCATTTCAAGTGAGTTCTCATTTTATTTTTGCCCACCCTTCAATCCCTACACAGCATGTATGATGAATATGGAGGTGGTTATAAGTCCCCTGGTACATGGGCATATAGCAGGGGCGATGATGCATCGAATCAAGGAGCATCACAAAATATTGAACTGACCCTTGCTTATATATTATTTTCTAAGAGCTCAATTGTGGATCGATGAAAGGGTTTGCTGACCTGAGAATTTCATAATAGTTACTTCGCCAGCATCCAACAAGTTTATTCAGCAGGTATGTTCTTCGGCTTTTCTTTATGTTAATCCTCATCATACTTTTTACAGGCATGATGAACAGTCGGTTCTCGTGTGTTACATCAGCAAGTAGCATTGAAAGACAGGATTGTTCTTACCCTAGAGTATCGCTGACGCTTGGTTATTCTAAAATCTGTATTAGGTTCATTATCGGGTTAACAATTATGCTGACTTTGGAGTGGAATATAGTCAATCAAGAAGACTCGTTTCAGCTTCTAGGTTCCCTCACAATACCAGCAGTCCCAATAAGGGGAGGAGCACCGGTTCCGTTTGGCCTCATTTCTTTCAGGTGTCGTTGGTGATGAGGCGTACAGTGCGTTCAACAATCTATTGTTGTATTTACACGGCACTGGTATGTTCCGTTGGCGTGAGTAAGAGTTTTATTCATTGAAACAGACGTGGTAAGTTTTCATTCCGTAATCATTTTCTTTGCTATTCTAAAATGATGAAATTGGGAAAATAAGTTAGTGTTTCCAAGCACTTGCTTATGGGAAAAGCGAGTTGCTACAGTTTCCACCGCTGTTAGCCCTGAAGCTCAGATATCTGCACTTTCAAGCTATTCATCCGTTATTTGGGAATTTGCATGCTAATTTGTTGGTTTAATCAGGTATTTTGATGTGCGAAATAGGAGAGAAATATCCATGTGGTAAGTTTAGTCTCCCCAGTTGTGTTATCTTATTTTAAAATGATGAGACTGGGAGTGTGCCATGGGTTTCCCGAGATCTTGCCTATGGGAATAGGTTTGAACGCTTAAAATACCAGGAGGTGTCTTGCACAGTGGGTTTTTGCATGGTCTCGGGCAGTTGGGAATCGTCGACTTGAGGTTCCTTGAGTTGTGTCATACCATCGTCGATATGGTCGTCTTCTCCGTCAGACTGGCTTTGCTTGAGTACGGAACTCTCTTGCTCTTCATCCCCTTGGCTGGGGTCTCTTCTGTCTCGGGGGGAGACCTAGGACCGCTCTGACCCGCGTCTGAAATGCAGGTACCTTTCCGTTGACGCTCTTATCTTGTTGTTTTGGAGATGTATGCTAATTTATTGGCCAATTCAAGTGTCCCCTGTACGAGAAAAGGAAGCAAAAATTTACCTCTAGTAAGTATCCTTTCCATACATCTCTCCTTCTCTATTCTGAAATGATGAAGTTGAGAATGTTCGTTACCATTCTAATACTATGCACTCGCTTATGGGAAAGGGCATGCATCGATCCGCATCCTGAAACTCGGAAGCTTTCACGTGGACCTCTTATCTTGTTATTTTGGATTTTGTATCCTAATTTGTCGTTCCGATCAGGTATTCGATGTGTGAAAAGAGGAAATGGGAAATTCTTGTGGTAAGCCATTTTATTATTTATTTTACCTATTTTGCTATTCGAGAATGATGAAAGTGTGGAGCATTTGCTTATGGGAAAAGCATGTTCGCACGTTAAACCACGGTAACCTTCAAAGGGAACTTGAACATTTCAAATTCGAAACTCTTATTTTTTTTCTTGAGGAGCTTAGGTGCTAATTTCTTCGTTCAATCAAGCTTCTAATGTAGGAAAAAAAGAAAGAAATATGCATTTGGTAAGCTACTTCTTCATTCACTTACTTTGCTATTCTAAAATGATGAAAACGTGGAACAGTTGTTTATGGGGAAAAGCATGTTCGCACGTTAATCAATGTACCTTTTTGAGAGAATTTGAACCTTTCAATTTCAAAGCTCTGCTTTGGTTCTTGTACAGTTTAGATGCTAATTTCATTGGTTCAATCAGAGATTGAATATTCGAACACAGGCAAGAAATGTATATGTGGGAAGTCTCCATCTTTCTTTATAATGATGAAATGGGGATGGCAGTTCTTCGCATCCCCTGCGCACATGCCGATGGGGAAAAAGCATGTTGGCACTAAGCTTACTTGATGATCTGAAACTTGAATATTTCCTTGATACCGCTCTGATTTTACTACTAGATTTTGTATGCTGATTCATTTGTCAATCAGGCATTCACTTTACAATAAAAGTTGAGAGAAATACACCGTAGTAAGCTTTTAATTCTCTATATCTCCGCTTTTCTCTGACATGATGAAATGGGAATGTTGCAGTCGTCATTCTATGGACATGCTTGTGGGAAACAGCATGTTTGCCGTTGCTGAAAATTATAAATTTCCTCGTCGCTGGTCGAGCTCTTGTTTCTTTGTCATGGAACTTGTATGCTAATTTGAACATTTTATTTGCAGGCAACTAGGAGATTTACATCTTGCTATACGGGTGGATTAATGTCGGCTCCAAATGGGGAATTGTGGCGAATGGTAAGTTCAAGTTTTCATTTCCTCATTATTGTTTTTCCTATGATGAAATGTAGCTAACCTGTATTTTTTTAATCTGTTCTTTCTTACAAGCAATGCTCATAAGAAGAAGCATTGCACTGCTATTCGAAAGGTTTTTATTCCACCGTTACTTTATCTGCTCAACCTAAAAGGATTTCGATGCTAACTTTGGGATATTTCCAATCGGAAGGTAACAAGCAGACTTTTTCTCACACACACTTGGTCAGGAAAACGGAGGCCAGAAAGGATTGTGAGAATAAATTTCCTTATCTCAGACTGTACCAGTTCTTCCTTCAATTCGACCCTCCAAAATTGTTCTGACATCAAATTTCTGGTCCTTCCTTTTGCCGAAGACTTGATGTCATCTTCAACCATTAAGATTTAATGGTTGCCGTTCTTTGTTCCGGGCCAAAAGATTTGGGCCATAAAAATATTAACTAAAACGCGACAGGGTTATAAGTACACACTTCTAGGCTTTGCAAAAATATTTTATAGTGGCTCCTGGTGGACAATAAAAACGGTAGTAAATATCAAGTGTGTACCTGCCTACATAGCTTATTGTTTCAAATCTTTTAGAGTAATTGAAGTTGATTGTTCCAACCATATAGGTAATACTTCAAATTGTTTCATAAATTTTTAGGGTAATTTACTTGAATTACCCTAAAAAGCTGGAACAACGAGCTAGGTGCGGTAGGTATGCGCTTGGTATTTACAGCCGCTTGATGTCCACCAGGAGAGTGGTTACAGCTGCTTTCAGAGTGGTAGAAGTTTGAGTTACTGCTATACTCAGGGCGCAGAGAAATATTTGTTGTTTTCTGTCGACCTATATCTCGCGTAGACAATAGTGCACTTCCACTTTTCATCCTCGCTTAAGTAAAACCGGATTCCCCGCCTCTTAAATAAACATAGGAAGCCTAAATAATAGTGACAATAGACTCAACCCATCCTTCATCATACTCATAATCAGCATAGGCATCAGCGCCCTTGCCGGGATCCTTGTCAGATTCCTTTCCAGACTCTTCTCCATCACCATCTTTTGTGCTGCTTGGTTTGGATACCTGAGTCGGAATTCCAGGTGAGCTATCTACCGCTTCATCTGCCTTGCCATTAATTCCTTGAATCAACTCCGAGATTTCGTCTGTCGATGATGCTTTGCCCTCCATAGGGGTTTCGGAAGTTGCTGGGTAGTTAGGTCGTGTGAAGAATTTCCATGGGTACTCGAAGCCAACTTCAAACATACCTACCCTCTCGTAAAGATTTTCTTTCTCAAGAGGCTTCAAAACCAAACCAACCACCGCAGTAATATCTGGTAGCTTGTCGCTATGGTCTCGTAATATTGGAAGACAAAAGAACTTTTGCCGCTTGACAGAAAAAGGGTACCTTTCATCGAAACTAACCTCGCCGACGGCTTCCTCGTTCTGTGCAATAAACCATTCCTCGACAGTTTCATCTTTGTCACTCTCATTTCTTTCAATAGAAAATAGTTTCAACCAACCGCGGAGGCGGATATGACCTCCAGATACCTGTCCCATGAGATTGGAAGTCACCGGGGTCGTTGTGGCTTCAAGTATCCGAATCATGTACAATTGGGGGCTCTCGTCTCCGAAAGTTCCGTAATGCTCAATGGCCCCATGAATCGAAGCTAACTCGCGTATTAGTACAGAGGTTTGTTACTTTACCAGCGGAACAGTCTCCTGCCAAATAGATACATCAGAAGGGTGATGAATGAAATAGATTCATACCCCATGACCAGCTTGGAGCGCAGTAAGATTTGGATCTAACAGGGTCCGTGGTAACCCAGGGAAAACGTTTGGCCGTCCATAGAAGCTGCTCTGGCAGGAATCTCTCCCAAAGGCCTGCAAGATATCGTGAGTTTTTTTGGTAGTTATGTACGAAAGGCTGAATGTCCTTTGCAAGCCCTGATATTGCAATTAGTTTGTCTTGTTCTCTGGTCATTAGGCGCCCTGAATAGTTCTCGATAACTGAATTCCATTTTTCCAAGCCTTCTATATCTTCAGGGTGATCCTTGTCATCCGGCTCGTTCGTACTTTTGATTGGAGACGAATCGGTATAAACCTGTCCGGTGTACCATTCCAAGTCCGGTAATTCGTAGCCCTCTGCTGGACTCGGGACACCATTGGGATATCTCTCAGACGCAAACTAGAACTAGTCAACTAATAACCCTGTGTGCGATGCCGAGATCTTGTGGCAAGTTTAATCTGCTTGAAGAACGAGAAGAAAGGGCGTACCAGTTCTCGACATTCCCAATACAACTGAGATCTTGTGCAATGAATTATTCGATTGGACAAATATTGCTCCTGTGCCACCCAAGCCCTTCTACTCAAAGGTGTGTGTAACATGGGAACGTCAGCTTCCCAGTCGTGTGAGATTAAATCGAAGATATCTGTAGAAATGGTTTCGTCAGAGTCACCCACGAAGTTGGCTATTTTCACCCGACAGGCTTCAGCTATCTTAGCATCTCGTTCGACAAAGCATCCTTCCTGGCTATTTGCGGCTGCCGTTGCGGCGATGTTAACGACAGCATTCTTGTAAACAAACTCCATCTGCTCTGATTCTTTCTCCCAGTCTTCATTCGAGTCTTGTATAATGCTGTGAAAGATCTCAAACTCAGTACTGCCGTTTCTAGAAATTTCTCTGAGGAGGAAACAGGGTTGTGGGGAAAAACTGGGTTTACCCACCACAGCGAGTCAATCCAGAGATATTTTATTTTTAAATGTCGAGTAAGGGCTATGGCGTCTTGAAAAGTCTTTGGTAGCTCGTCAAAAACTAGTCCTTTCGTCATCGAGAGAAGTGTTTCTTTCAGTAGCCGTTTTAACGGAACATTCCCCCAGCAGTGGCTGAGAGTTGCGTATGGTTCTTGTGGTGCAAATTCATCCTTGATATACAGCCGAAGAATTGGGGTATCAACTGGCCCGAGATCTAGCACCCTTGTTGGAAAATAATCCTTCTTTATCTGAAGGCATTTATGTGTCTCGATACACGTGTGAAGCCATTTTGTGGTCAAATCCAGGGACTCCATACTTCCCGTATGACTAGAAGCATTGAAGTTTGCAACATCGTTGGAATCTAGGTTGGTTAGCATAGAGATCGAAGAAGTTTCCAAAGACCATCGGGGGCAGACGGCAACCAGGAAATTAGCCTCCAAAATGCTTTGGCCTTGTCGGTTTTCGCTCGTTCTCCTTAAAACAAAAACTTACTATCGATAGGACAGAAAACAATCACGGCGATCGTCTCAAAGCCCCCCTCGTAATACTCATCAGGTTGCCTATATCCTTCGAACCAACACCGTGTACCTGCCCAGGTGTAGGTAAATCCAGAATCCGTTGTAGATCCGTCTAAAAGCTTTAAATCTTGTGGCTTCCAATCCCAATGCAGGTAATTATCCCACAATTGGACACAGAGGGGACAACCATTTTTCGCAGAAAGCTTTAGAGCATTAACGCTAGGCTGATGCTTGCCATCTTTGCGTTCCTGTGTTGTTGAGGAGACGAGAAGGGAGCAGCTATCGCAAAGAAAATCATTGCTGAGCATAGCGGAGCCAGAGTAGGAGGTTTTTAGAGCGTTGCACCTTGGAACTTGAGGTTGGCTAGACGTTAATATTGATTGTGCTGTGATTTTGCGGTGTGTGGGTCGTCCGGTTAAAAGACGAGAAAAGCAGCGTTGGATATATAATTAGCCTCATTCATTTGATCTTAATGCTAGAACTCATTGATACATTCTTAAATATTAGAACTTACGAGTGGCACTTGTATGGAGCTACTGTGCGAGTGGGTTGAGCAAAACTAGTTCGGATTTCTACATAGACTTGGAATATGCTCAAGTAATGAGATAATTCCGCCGCCTTAGTAGTTTTTGGCAAGCAAAGGCAAGACATAGTAAGCATTGTTCCGGTTACATTTGTGTTCAGTTGGGAAGGTCCTCAAATTCCAGTGGATTTCTTTTACTCGAAGAATGTCAAGTGACACTAAGTTTGTCATAAATCCAGGAGCAAGAGCAACATTCGTAAGGTTGATGAACTGTTTTCCTTTAGGGGTGTCGATCTAGATTTTGGCAGTGCCAAAAGTCTCAATGTTGTAGCACTCTTTTCCAGCTAACAACTTGTCGTTAGGGCCAGCATCCCTGGTTTTTACCCAAGAATCTCGTGTAGACTCGTTGCAAACATGGATATCAGAACCTCCGTCAAGGATCCAGCAGTTGTATAGTGAATTGTCCCTATTCCGGTCTGCTGACATGCTGAAACTGCATTTGTATGTTACGAAGTCGCCATGAGGTTTGTTATTTAAGCTGGTGGGTTCTTTTGGAATAGGTGCCTCAGAGTCGTACTCAAAGCTTTTCTTTAAACGCTCCTTTGTCTTCGTCCGCCTTGGATGATTAATAAACTCATCAATTTTAGCAAAAACGTCGTGTTTTCCAGTCCAGGCTTGTGTCCTTATCTTCTTGTTGATATAAGGGCAGTCGCCAAACCAGTGTTTTCCCCCTCCGCAGCAGCATTTGTACGGGCAGGTCTGTGGTGGTGCAAGAGCTTTTCCTTTAAAGGATTGCTGTTCTGTGGTTGAAAATGAGGCGTGGGTGGATTTTAGTCCCTTGAGAGAGTCTTGTTTTCGGACGTGGTTGCGAAATCGCTCGATTAAGTCGTACAATTCAGGTATTTTGAAGCCGTCCAATTCCTTCTGTTCGATATTGACTTCAAGTGCCGTGGCATATGAATTGTCGATAGCGCGGATTGCTTGGATGAAGTCTTTTTGAGCTCTGTCGCCACTCACTTCTGGAAGCTCAAGGGCCCTGGCTTCGGCATATACATATTCCCACTGGGACAGTATATCTTCAGGTTTTTGGCTCTGGTTCCATTGTTTGAGCTTAGCGTAGTCTCGAATGACTTCATTTTGTCTAGCTTCGTCGGTTGGTGCAAACTTCTTTTTCAAAGCTCTCAAGATGTCGTAGGTAGACGTAAGATTTTTGATTAGAACAATGTGTTTTTGATGTGAATTGTGCCTTCAATATGCTTACGGACTTCGTGAATCAGGGAATCCCTCTTGTCGAGTTCCTTGATTTTGCTGTCGTATCGTAAGATATCAAAGCGTAGGTCTGCTCACTCATCTGCTGATAGCTCAGATCGATGAGTAGCATTTGAGTTGATACTCTGTATCGTCGGTTCTTCCGGACGAACAGATATTATTGGTTGGATAGCAAGTGTTGGATCCAGAAGATCCCAAACACTAATTCCATTGTTAGTAGCGATGGATTTGACGCCTAATATCCACAGATCCCAGTCCTTAGGGTTCAAGAGGGTAATAGTTTTGGACGTTGACATGGTTGATGCCTCAAGATAAGAGATCGAGAGGTTTGGTTGGTTGTTCGATAACGGCTCCTTGAGCTGAGGCAAGTCGAATTGAACAAAGGGTATAAAGAAGTGTAGGATGAATCAATTAATTGAAGGTAAAAAGTGTCAAATTTTACAGTCAAAAAGTGGCTACCGGGCTCATAACTGTTGAGTTGGGAAGGTCCTCAGTACTGTAGGTCATGGATAATTGATTGATTTGTGTAGGTAGTTATCTAAGGTCTATATATAAGGAGTGAATGATGATTACATAAGTGACATCATAATGAATGAATGATATAATGATGATATAATGATGATATAATGGATCTAGCACAATACAAGTGATACAAAACAAGTAATCATACCAGCTGATTGTTTTGATTTCAAATAAAAAGGAACATGCGATAGTGTAGGTTTCTATTTCCAACCGAGAGCTATGCCATTCGAAGTAAGTCATGCGTACTACCCTGTAAGTGACTGTTCTTAGGAGAAACTATTTTGAAAAGAGTTGTGAGCACTTTACAACACTCCGAGTATTTTCCCAAGCAACGTCACCTTCGACTCCAATTTATGTCAATCAGCTCTGATATACCTTGATAAAGATTCCCTTAGTAATCATGAAATTCTCTCATTATATCCACCTTCCGCCTCCGAAGCCTTTTTACAAACATACGACTCCACTTCAAATCGGCCTTAGCACCGAGACCCTCTATCATCCGCTTTAACCCCTCCGCCTCTGCCGGAAATGATGTATAGATGGTCGTTCTGATGATTTTTAACGCGGTCAGAAGCTCATCTTTGTATATGATAGAGGCGTTCGGATCGGCACCATGCGAGACGAAGGCAGTAAAATAAGCCACCACGTTATTGACCACTTCCAAAGAATGCTCTATCATTTCACTGGTCCACAAATCGTACAACATCCAAAGAACCTTTTCCCAAGTGCTATACCTGAGGTATCTGAAGTTTGGGTCTGCGCCATGGTCCAGGAGAAGTTTTGCCAAGTGGACGCCAAAGATCTTTGGTATCTTACCTCGTTGGAGAGTCATGGTGAACTCCAAGAGAGGTCTCTCATTCTTTGACTGTTGCACCCCTGATTCTTTGATTTTGTATTTAACATAATTAAATATGTCGTTATGAATTGCAAACTGGTAGAAAGAGCCGTACCGACTAATCCAACCCGAAACACCCGGCTCTTGTGCATAGCCAAGGGTGTTGGTCCAATGTTCTTCTGTTGAATCGGAAAGCATAAGTTTGTCAAGATGATTGAGACAGTTGAAGCAAGAAGAGTCATGGGCAAGTCTTGAACGAGACCCAAAAGTTATAGCATCTTTCATTATGGCCGCGTTGCGTCTTGGGTTTACACCATCAGGCCGGCTCAAACAAGATCGTAGCATTGCGATATTTGGATCGAAATCTGTACCTGCGGTTCTTTGCTCTATTTCCCCCCATGTCTGTGGGCTTTCGATGAATTCGCGAGCAGTTCTATGCATATAATGTACTTTGAATCGAGGCGATCCGCGCGAGTCGACTTGGTACTCCCAGGCCTCCAGTAAACCCGCGCAGTAAACCGCGAGTTGCACCTCAACCTTTTCTCGTATGAAGATGTCATCAAATTCTGAAAGATTTAGAGGGCCTTTGATGTCTCTTTCGGAATTGATAGCGAAATTTAACGGCAAGACATCATCGTGATTGTCCGCAAAAAGTAAACCGTCTTTGTTTTGGGCGACACGAAATATTTGAAATATTTCCGATGACTTTCTGTGGTATACCTCCTCAATCAAGCTAAACATTGTTGCATATAGCTTTTTGAGCTCCGTTGGTAGGAGATGTAACCGTCGTTTAAGATCTGAAAGATCGTCGAGATTTTGCAGCCCTTGAATAAGGGATTTAACCACTAACCTCACCCAGAGAAACACACCATCCGCACGTTGTGTAATCTCCGTTACAAGGAGAGCGGCTTCTTCCTTCTCTTTTTCTGCTAATTGCTGAAAGGTCTGATTCTGATGAAGCTTGTCTCTGACATAAATCTCGATATCACCGAAGGTCAAATCTTGGAGTTTGAGACTGGGACAATTTGCAAAACAGACATCAAATACTCTCCAAGGTCTACTCGACAGACATACCTTGACATTCGGCGATGTTGAAACTTCTTTGAATAATTCGGAAATTGCCTCGTGATCGCCTTCGAACTCATCTAGCCCATCGATGAACAAACATAGTTTAACCGGGAGGATGGTTTGCTTCACCAGGAGAGTGAAAGCGTCCATTAATTCTGACAATGACCAACTCGTTATGGGTAGGCTCAGATCAGGGAACCTCTTCATAGCAGCTCTCGAATAAGTCTGCGCCCACAACCGAGGCAGCACTATAGGAATTAATTTGGGCTGCTCGTTCAACACTTCGTGCAACAAAGTTTGCAACAATCCAAGCTGGGACCGTTGATCCACAGTACCGCTATTCCAGAAGTAATGGTGAGCAAAATATAGTGGAACTGCACCTGCCCATAACTGTAAATATTGTTTCGTTCGAGAATCGCAGGATATAAATCTCATCAAAGTTGATTTTCCCGATCCAGCTTTCCCTTTGATCCAGTAAACACCGCGTCCATCAGTTAGCCATTCGACGAAATTACTCCACGGTGTCTCTGTTTTGGTCTCCTGGAAAACCCACTCAAATGTCTTCTTGTGAGCTTCTGCTACACTGTCCTCACGAGTTCTCATGTTTTCGAACTGCAGACGATCAAGCAATCTTGTCTCAACAACGAGTCGCAGTTCGTCCTCATCTTGCTCAGTGAGGTCCACTATTGTCCCGGTGTTTATGATGCCATCATTTCGTCTTATTTGCCCCCGAATTTTGCGTAGCTCATTCATATTGTTGACTTCCATCCGACTCAGCATCTGCGCAATAGCCACTGTCTGATCGCGAAGTTTTCCTGAAAGGTCATCATTGTTATCCCCCTTATGCTGTAAGAGAGCAAGGATGATACGTTGAGTTTGTTCGTCGAGATGGTTGAAGCGTTCTGAGATTTTTACCGACATCATATTGAAATCGTCTCTGTACAATGGTTAGCACAAGCTTCGTCCGATACATTCGGGATTTCTTACCTCACTGAAACAAGTATCGTTGCTTCCACGGTTTGCCTGAGCCTCTCTAGCCTGCCCATCAAAGAGGCTAATTCATCCTTGGTCCATGCCGCAAGGATGGCAACTTTCAAGCTTCGCCATACTTGCCTTTCCCCCTGCACCTTTAATTTCAAAACACGATCCACGACTTCTTGGGAAAGTTTTGCTGCCTCGTCGCATATTTTCGAAAAGTTTATGCCAAGGCCTTGATCTGCAGACAGTCTTCCCGCAAGTGCTGCGATCTCAGCAGCAATAAGTTCAAGCTCGTCGTTTACCTTCAATGTCCCGGAGCTCGATTTGTGAAGTTCGATTCCAGACGAAAGCAACTTTATCCCAAAATCCACCAACTGGCAGACGTTACCCGCTATTCCAAGTGCTGTCACTGGGTCCATTGTTTCGATTTCGAGTTTTTCGAGGAAGACATACTCGGCGTTTTTGTCTCATGTTGGTGTAGAAACTGTTTCTCGGTCGAAAAATGTGGTTGAGGATTGTGACGAATCTCACTCATCAAAGCCTGATTTCGGTGTCATGGAGGGCGGATTTCTTCGTGCATCATGGTGTGCTAGCCAGATGGCCTATTGGCTGCCTTCTATGCCGTTGTGGTACCTGTTCAACCAAGTCTCTGTGCAAGGCTTTCTTCATTCTTATCGCTAATAAATAATTGAGCATGATGAGGAGCAGTTTAATGGAAAAGGTAATTGTAACAGTTATCCATGCGGAAACGTTTCGCACACGCGGATTTCCCTTTTTGATGCTGTCTCGAGAGGTTGATGACAAGTAAGAGAAATTTGGGAGGCAATGCGCCGAGGCACCCATTACAGTACAGGGCTTCTGCAGCCTCTGTGGAACCTGTGGAAAATGTGCACGAAAAAGTAATCAAGGCCACTGAAATAAGGCATGTCTCAGGGGAATGAAGAGCAAACCCGGGAGAGCAACGAGGAGAAAACAATGAAAAAATATTCTCTCGTCGAATACTGGGTACATCCCAAGTTCTACTGCGGTTTCTAGCATCGTTCTTTTGTTTTCCCATCTAACCTAATCATTTCAAGAGTCTACTTAAATGGCTTCCAGGTCAAGATAGGAAGGACTTATTGGTGACAAAGCTTGCAAATGCTGAATCCTCTATAAAACGCGAACCTTTGCGCCCCCATAGGATAGTGCACTATAACAAAAGAAATGCCAGAAAACGAAAAAATGTGCGTCTTTAAAGAAACAGGAGAAACTATAAGAAAGCAAGCTGGGGTAAGGGAAGGTAGGACACAACCCATCCAGATTGCCAGTTCTATCTTCCGAGGGGAAGGACCTTAGGTCTAAAACTATCCCCCGGTTTGATGTATCTTGAGTTGGGAGTTTAAAGTCGCCCCTTCCCTCGGAATTCTCAAGCTCACTTCGGGTCACCACGATCCTGAGAGCAAGAAGGGAAGGCACGACCCAACCTGGCATCCGCAAATCGTTCCTTCTCGAACTCAACTCAACCATCTCAGACTCGAGGCCACTTCCAGGTTTTTTCTTTCTTGCCTCAACCTAGGTACCTTCTTTCCAATCCTCCAAAGACAAAAAAGGGCCCCACTCGAGTTCGAAGCATCCCCAATATTACAACCAAGGCGACTGAAATAAAGCAGGGAGCAGAAGAATGAACAAAACCGGGAGAGCAAATAGTAGAAAACAATAAAACAAACTTCTTGTGTTAAATGCTCTCATAACCTGAACCGTATCGCAATCTCAACTGCCAGCATCATCTCGCTCCCTCTCGAAGAATGACCTCAAGTGAAGAAAAATTGGGAAATAAAGCTATGCGCTGTAGCAATGCTTCCTTCCGTTGCCCATCTCAACTCAAGCACCACCAGCTCGTTGCTCCTTCCTCGACATCGGCTTTTGGCCACCATGACAAAAGCGAGGAGGGAAGGCGAAGTGGAGGTGAGAAGGAAAGCACGATTGTTCTTTACTTTTCGGTTCTGGCGGTTCTTGCCGATATTACCAAAACCCCTAATGAAGAGACGCATTTAAGTTCCTCTCTTTCATCCACCACCAGCTTCATCAACACCCCTCATCTACCCTTTCTCAGAGAAAACCACACGACGCTCAATTTATGATCTCAATACCTCCCAAGTAACCACAAGCACTTACCTTCCAAATTCCCCACATCTCCAATCCCTTCCGCATTATCTACGCAACAATTTCCAGTCATTCCACCTCAACCCTTCCAGCTACCTATACAATTTATTTCTAAAACAGAACAATTTAGAGAAGCATATCAGATCATAGCCACAATGCCTAACACAACCCCCAAGGATCCCCAAAGCCCCAAGAACCATACTTTGAAGCCTGAAACATCATCTCATGATTCCAACCATGGTCTGATTTTCAGACCCCATAAGTGGACTTCCACATCGGCATTTCTTTGCAAAGGTTCCAGGTTAGGAGGGCCAAGTTTTTGTTGGCGAGGTCAATCCGTCTCAGTTCAGAGGCAAGATTGTTAAGAATAAAATTCGAGGAAGGGAGAAAAATCTAGCTGGGGGACTTTTTTTGTGCTGGGTCGTTCTTTCCTTTCTCGACTCGAAGACACAGGCGGGCATTGGCTCGTGACCTTGGGACTAGAGGTCGCTCCTTCCTTCTCTTCTCGAGCGCGACATCATGGCTTGAGTGAGAAGGGAAGGCACGAACCTGCGATTCAAATATGCTACAAGAGTTTCCTAAACTATACCTGGGTTCTCTTGGGACTTTGATCATCCTCCCCCAACTTCTCCTCAACGAAAACCCCATTCAAATGAACACCTAAATCCGACCCCTACAGCGTGTTGCAACTCTCGTTAGCATTGCGGTATATCCCAATCTAGTCATAACCCAAGAGGTATCTAGAAACTAGGGCCGCGACACGTTGTGCGGGTTGGCCAGCAGACTGAGAGACCCGACGATAAAAAGTGTGGTCCCCGAACTCGTCAATTGGGAACTACCCAACCCCCCTTCGGATATCTGCTTAGGCACCATACATGCCTTCCTATATTCCCTCAGAGAACGCAGAGCAACCAACCACCGAAGTCCATTTCATCGCCCCCCTCGTATCACATCACAAACATTCGTAAAAGTGTCTCGTAATCTCGTGGCAACGGTTTCGATGGCTTCCCCCAGTAATATTCGTATGATACAAGTGCCCCTCTCAGCCCATTCGTCTCCCCAAACCATCTTCTTCGAAGTCTATCCATGACCCTCCGTCTAACCACATCCTCCCCTTCAATCCCCTTCCCTCATCTCGAATTCAGTGTTTCTCGGCAGGCTTAACGGACTTGGCGTTTGGGTTTCTTGGATCGTTCTTGAACTCGTCGGCTGACATTTCATGAATCAGTATTGGCACATTTGATTTGATGGTGTGCGAGGGAATGGGGCGGAAGGAAAGGGCAACATACTGTTCATCATCATAGTCTGGAAGGAATTGACTCCATACATGACAACAAGGCCTATCGTCTCATCAGTCTCTGCCTCTTACCACCTTTGTCCCCTCAATTGACTCCGTATAGCTTCCTGCTCATGTTTGCAATTCGTGGGTACGTACCGGCGATGAAGAATGGGGCATATGGTTTAGCTGTTGAAAGTGTGCCATGTTAGTTTTTTGTTCCGGGTTCCCCAAGCTCGAAGAGAAAGCGCAATTGATTGAGAGGGAGCGGTGGGGGGACGTACCGACGGGCGCATTGAACTTCTTTGGGAACAACGACATCTTGGATTTGTGTGGGAGGAATTGGGGTGTTCTTGGTTGATGCGAGGGAGTGGTATCTTGGGTGGATGGAGCTGTGGTGTTGTGAGAGCCTTCGCCGAGAGCCGCTTGAAAAAGATGGGTGCTTGATTGGGTTTAGCTTGGGATCAGGTGATATACGGTCATGTGACCTGCGTCATTCTAGTGTATGATTAGTCAGGCTGTTTACGTTTAGCATGCACAAGCTGAATTTGAAGCCAATTCAGCTCTCGAGGCTAGGTATTATTGCCTCCTAAGACAATCAGGTGCAATTGAGAGCAATTAACACATAGGTTTCTGATATCTACTCAATGAAATATCCGATTGAGCGAGCAAGGTTCAACGCCAAAGTGAAAGTGCGGGGTGAAGATCCACAATGAGGTTCCCCGGCCAATCAACAGTGGTAATTCAAAGACCCCTGCTGTTCCATACAGCTCTCGTACTATCAGCCCAGTACATGCGATCATAATCGACTTGCTTCTCTTCCCACTTCCAACCCTCCCAGGAGACAAAGACCATCACAGACTGAAGATCCCTAATATATCCACTCGGCCGCCTGACTTGATACGCGACCCTCGCAATCAGCTTGGTTGAGCTTCTGAGAAGCCAGTCGATCTATAAGTAGCAGCACCAAGCTTCCTTTGACCTTCGCAGCTTGGACAAACGCAACCACCACAATTCCCCCTCATCACCAACCCTCAAACTCCATCGCCATGTTCACCCGCCGTCTTCTCAAAGCTCCAGCTTCTTTGGCAGCGCCAACTACCTTTGTCCGACCTTTCTCCAGCGGTTCAATGCTCGCTCGTACACCAGCCATCTCTGACATCACTCCTGATGGAGTGCAGTCGTTTGAGGCTAAGCAGAAGGAGTTCCGAGAGCGAATTGCAGAGCAATCCAAGAGGAAAGAAACAACCAGTAAGTCGACAGAAAACACCTCCCAATACTCTACCCATTTCTCTTCACTCTCCTAACCCTCTCCCACTGCTCCAAGTGAGCAATGCGAGATGACACACATCTAACCTCTTTCCCGCCCGTCTTTCACCAGACTCACAAGGCGCATCTGCAGCTTCCGAAGAAGAAGATTCCAAGCGCAAAGGAAAACTGAGCAGTCTCATCTATGGCACCAAAGAGGGACGCGAGATGGATCGCGAGATTGAACATTCATTTTCACAGGTCCTGGCGAGAGGAAAGTACGTCCACAGCATCGTCTTTCACGAGGTCAAGCCCGATAAAGTCGACGAGTACGTCGAGTTAGTTGGGAAATGGTATCCCAAGATGGCGGGGATGCCAGATAACAAGGTTCATTTGGTTGGGAGTTGGAGGACGGAGGTTGGTGATTGTGATACCTTTGGTAAGACACTTTCCAATCTTCTCTCTCTTACATGTAGAATCATTATTGATGGTGATCACTTTTCAGTTCACATCTGGGAATACCAACGCTACCACGGCTACCACGACTCCCTCCACAGCATCTCCCACCACCCCGACTTCCCCGCCTTCGACAAGAAACTCAAAACCCTCATAACCGCCAAACGCACCTCTCTCATGCAAGAATTCTCCTTCTGGCCCACCACCGCCCCGCGCCAACTCGGCGGCGTCTTCGAGCTCCGCTCCTACACCCTCCACCCCGGCAATCTCCTCGAGTGGGAAACCCATTGGCGTCGTGGCCTGGGTGCACGCAGACAAGTCATGGAAGGCGTTGGTGCGTGGTTCGTACAGATTGGCGATTTAAATACCGTTCATCATCTTTGGCAGTTTGCGGATTTGGAAGAGCGCAAGGTGAGGAGGGAGCAGAGTTGGAGTGTGGAGGGGTGGGGAGATACTGTGCATAAGACTGTGCCGTTGATTCAGAGTATGAAGAGCAGAGTTTTGGTTCCGATGCCTTGGAGTCCTGTTGCTTGAGGGGGGTGGGACTTGCTGGTCAAGAGTCGAGAATCAATTCGCGAATGCATCGCAGAGTTGCTGTCTAAGGACGGAAATCATTGGAACCAGGCCACCGAACTTGGGGTTGTTGAAATGGGGGAATCTGGGATTGTGCATGGAGTTGGGCATGTCTGAACCGGTGCAATTGTGCATCAAGGTATGAATTGTTGTGTATGTTATGTCGCGGGTCCTCTACGGAAAAGGGTTTCCTTACGTACTTTTTTGGGATCATGAGAGCATGCTATGAAGCATTGCTGAATCTCTGAGCATCATTCGATTTTTGGTTTGGTAAAAATCACTCGATAGTGCAATGACATTGTTGAATCAAAGCCAAGTTCCGAAGTTCTGCTTTTTATGTTCCTCTTTTCGCTGGCTTTTCTGCACTCCATTGATCCAGTTTAAATCTCCAGGTTGTGGTATACATCATAATATTTTTTATTTTTTTTTGGTATCCAATTAGGTTCCTACTACTTCACTAAAGATGACTCGCACATATTTCTACCACCGCCCATACAAATCACCAGACAGGCTGCCCTTTCACTAGTTCCTCTTTTTTTCTTTCTGTATATAAACATTCATAGCACACCCCTTGTCTCGCCATCAGATCGCATCTTTGAGTGGCTCCTGGCCTATGTGGGGAACTTCGTTCGAGTGGTCTCTGTCTTTGCTGTAGGAAGTAAGATCGCGAGGAAGCGCTCCCATCTCGAAAAAGGACTCTTTTCGTTGATGCTGTTTGTTTGGATGGGCGTTTGCGTTTCGAGGGTGGGATTGTTTTCGGGGGTAAGAGGACTAGCGAGAGATTATTGTTCGGACTTTTTTCATTCGAAAGGAGTGGGATGGTGAAAGAGGGCTTTTGTGGTTTGGATTAGGTGGTAGTTGGTGGTTGATGGGGAACGAGGGGTGTTGGAACTGGTATCATGGGGCTACAGTACAGACGCACACACATGGCTTCTTTTTGTGAGATGTACAACTTTGATGAATTGTGTTACTTGGTAGCTCTTCTCAATGTTTATATGCTCTGCTATTCCCATGAGACGAGGTCTCTTCACTTTCTGTATCATATATGACTATGGCTTTTACTCTACTCAAGAGTTGATGGTGAGTAAGGTTGAAAAATAAGTTATTTTCTTTCGAGTACTACTCTATTTTTTTTCTTCTCTACTGGCGATATGAATACCACTAGCTAGGACACATTACCTACATACTAATAAGAACAGTTAGAAACGACCTTCGCATGTGGGAACTCGTTAAGTCATGTTTTTTGTGTTTAATAGGGGGGTAAAAACCCCTTGTGGAAATTCCGAATAAAGTGCCACTATCCTTTGACACATGTTCTGCATCATACAAATCTTCGAAGAACCTTTAGTAGGAACTCGATGGGCTTAGGGCTACTACCAGAGAGCCCACCACTTCCACAATTCACTAGTTCGCTACTTACTTTCCTTTTTTAAACAACCCCTGGCCGTAGGACATATTTTCCATCACTACAGAAACTAAGAAGTCGAACTGCATTGTGGGAATATCATCAGGTTCAATCTTTCTTTCTTTTCAACGTGGTTATAAGGAGAGAGAATATGGTTTCGAGAATTACAAGCTACTGTAGCTCTTATACCCTCTCTTTTACTAGGTTTGTTTGTTTGAACAGAGATTTAACATTCGAGGGTAGACTCTACTTTCGACAACAAGTAATTCAAGAAAAAGGTTCTTTTCAGATCTTTTTTTCCCCAAAAGAGCCTAGAGGAAGGGGCTAGGTGGCCCCAAAACCTCTAAGTGTAAAGACTGGGGTGGTGGTAGCGAGTGACTTCCTAGTGACTCCGGCGGCGGCAACAACGAGGAATTGCGGTCAGGAACGAGTAATTGTCGATGGTAGTTAATAGAAGCAACGAGGAGTGCGAGAGAGCTTTTTATGGTTTGGATGAGGTGGTGGGTGAGGGACGAGGGAGGGAGGTGAATATATAAGCTGTTTTTGATGATTATGTTGTACGGTGAGATTATTTTCATGTGGGAAGAGGGGAGGAAGAGTTATAGGATATGTAAGAGTTGAATTTAGAGTTGATGGAGGTTAGGGAGGAAAGAATTGAGGATATAAATACTACGTTACTGTGGTATGAGTTCAGTAAGGAATCCGCGGCAAAAATCTACATCAAATTCGTTGGGGACTTTGTTGGGTTTCAATTTTCTGCTGGGAGTAAACACTTTCTCTGTTTAATTTAAGAGGCTATAGTGTTCAGACCACTTTTCTTCCTAGGGATTTTAATCCTGTTAGGGCTTTGTTAATTTAGACGAACTTTTACATTTCGAGGGTATATTTACTTTCGACAACAGAAAATTTGAAGAGGGCTTTATTACTAGACTTTTTCTCTCGACCGGTAGGGTAGAGGTGGGGGTGAGGTGTTGTATTTGAAGGCCTGTTAAACTGTAGGAGAGAAGAGTATGCCTTGTATTGCTGAAAGGCTAGCTGATTGTTTATGGCCCGATGTTATTGAGCAGGCGTAAATTGCTGCTGGAATTGGTTTATGGATAATTAGATATAAGCTCTGCTCTTATATTTACATTCGATAGCTTTAATTAGTAGTTAAACTAGACTCTTTCTTTTTGCTCTAAATCTCTGCGAGAGTTTTTGAATTCTGACTACCTAAGTTTACAAGTAGTGGACTGGTGAATTTCATTTTTATCTCTGTTGCAGATGAAAGAGAGTCACTAACTGAATCTGTTTTTAATGATGGTGATAAACGATGGGTATCTGCAAATCTTCTTCAGTTTTCAGTTCATTTTTACACTAGTTCCTTTTTTTTAAGCTTACCCTCAAGCCTGGATATCACTCTCTATCGTGAAAAGAGAGAACGTGGTCACCACAGAGAGCTGTTTTGAAATATGTTTTCTTTTATTTGCTCTCACATTGTTAACGAGTAAGAAGCGATATTGTTTGTAGATTCCAAGAAACTATATTTTTTAAACTCTTTTCTTGGCTGACGCTGTTTTCCTGAATATATTTTTCAGTTTCGAGGATAGCATTCGTTTCGGTGACAAGAGATTAAAGAACAGGAGATTAAAGAATAAGTTTAGCTCGGAGTAGCTGAAAACGTGCCTTGATAATTAGTTAATTCTGATTTTCAATCATCTTTCCTTTTTTTGGAAGATAGAGATGTTAAGATGACTAGATAAGAACTTAAGAGGAAGTCAGCTTTCTCAACAATGGATCATTCAACCAAGGAGTCTATAGTTTGTCAATGGCCCATAGAGCATCTGCTGTGCGCTCTTGTGGCTAGTAGTGCGTCTGACATGAGAATGTTATCCCCATCGTTCTTCCCGACTCTTCCCTTAGGGTTGCAAATAGACAACAGACTTTTGCGGTTTGAGAGTATTGTAATATTCGGCGATGAAACGCTTTTTGAGGGGGTCCTTGTCAGATCAATTATCTAGCACTCTATAGCATTATCTTGCCTAACCTGGTTATATCCCCGTTTGATTTCTCGGCTGCTCACTTTTACACTTTTATTCCACTCTTACGCCAATTCTTTGCAGTTGTGACACGATACGGGGAAGGGATATGGATTTGTGCGGATGAAATAGGTATATAGGAAAGGTTGTGGGTTGGTTCGGTTCTTTTTTGGACCTTTTGTGGAGGATGGATAAAAAATGCAAAGCATATTAGGCCTATTTGGGTGATTAATTCACTTCTCAAATGTCAGGATCTCAGCCTTGAAGTTGACATACAACTATGAAAAATCTGGAAAACAGTACTTGCCAAAGAGTAAAGGGTATAATATAACAAGTGACGTTAAAAATAACCAGGGAACGAAATGGACTACTGTACCCGAGAACAATCGCTCGGAAGAAGATACTGCCAAAGTGGGAGACGACGGGGGTAGTAACTAGAGTACCGTTGTCCCGTTGCTATGCATATTTCCCCGCTCGCGTAAGAAAGGAACTCCTTGCTTGGTCGTAACAAGGTACGGTGTTTCGGGGTTCGTTAGTAATGATGGTTTCGGTGACAGAGTATTTGGTGGGAGGACTCTTGTCAGATCGCGTGGATGGAACAGGTAGTTGTGTATTCGTTCCTCGTAACGACGGAATTTCGAATTTGCATAGTACTTGTGACCGAAGCAACATAAGACAGCAGCAATGAGAACCCAAAGCGAAATAATTGTGGCTGCTTTGCTGTGGGGGGGTTGGTTTCTCTCTGCTTGTGGGTGGCACTGAGAATATTTATTCCGTGCATATAACATTGAATACCTCAAGTTCTAGATGATGGAGTAGCTAACTAACAGTCTACAATACATTTCTTATTCTTCTATCCACTTTTTCTTATTAGAAAAGTGGGGCAATTTTCCCTAGTTTACCGTTTCAGCTGGGGATAAGTACACCTTGGTACTGGAATACATCTAATGACATGGCATCATTGTGTTAGAGTGACTGACTTATCTTTTGCCAAACAACGAGCTGAGCGTCCTTCCAAAGATAAAAGCGGTCTCCACTCCCAAACCACCATAAAATCACCCGAGTTCAAAGACAATTACGTAGCGAGTACGAGGCAAAACTTCCCAATTGTACAATTTTCACCTCATTTCAACGGAAGAGAAGAGGGTGTCTATTCCAGTAAACTCAAATTTCCCGTGGATTCTGCAAACGAAGTTCGAATTTTCGGTGCTATAATTATTCCCGGCAGTGAACATTTACACGACAACGAGCTGGTTATACTTGGTCAAGATTGATTTTAGAGCTTTAGATTTAACTGGCCTTCCCCATTGTGGAATATTCTCAGACTATGGCGCATCTTCGGTACCAGTGTGGTCACTTGCGGCTTTGCGCGTCTACAGGCATTTGCATTTCCTCGGTTTGACTCGGAGTAACTGTCTAGCCTCTCTGTCTCAGTTGTTACTTCAATACACCCCGACATCTCCGAGGAGTTGCGTTCACTGAATCGTCTCATCTAGTCAGTGAGAGGCCGGTCTGTATAAAAGTAGTACTTGGTACTATTGGAAATGATAAGGGAATTAAATTGGTTTGAAGGAGTCTTGGTCAAAGTAAGTTACTTGAGTAGTACAAAATATACTGCTCCCGCACCAGTGGTTGTAGGAATTCGTAACTGAGCTCTGTCGCGCTTTCCCTTCTACAATTGCCCTAAAACCTCTAGCAGAATAAAGATAATATAAATATAATTGTTTTAACGTACATGTATAGCGAACCGGCTAATTGAAAACACACCTAAAATCACGATTTTGACTTTGTAATATCTTTGCGAATTGCTGATCAAGAATGTTGAAATTAAAACTTTAATTTAGTTACTATATAAATATAAAAGTTATGAAATGTAAGACTAAGACTAATTTATATTAAAAAGTTACTAAAAGAAGAAGAAAAAAGACAAGATTACAGGGGTCTTTTTAAGCGAATCGCTAACTAAGATTATATAGCGTCTGAAACTCGATTTCTATATATATACATAGTAATGAAATCAAAGTTTAAATTTTAACATTTTTGATTAACAATTCGTAAAGATATTACAAATTCAAAATCGCGATTTTAGGTGTGTTTTCAATTGGCCGGTTCGCTTGTTTGGCCGGTTCTCTATACATGTACGTTAGTAGTTTAGAACAATTAAATTAATTTTTTGAGTTTTAGTCGAACAATCGGGGCTTTTGGCCAGTTGCAAATTCCTGTACCCCCCGGTGCCCGTGTAAGCTTTTCGATTGCCTCGGCAATAGCTTAAGCTTCACGTTTCTCAATAGATGCCCCCAACAGAGCCCCTTTAATGAGAATGAGAAATGTTGATCTCACTTCTTGACATTTATAGTAATTTAAGACTACAGGAAGACTATTTTATACTGCCTTATAACCCGTCTTTTCAACTTCCGTTTAATCGCTGGGACAAGCTAATATTGAAGCATCCTTGAAATTCCAATGTCGTCAGAGAACATATTTCCGAACCCTACCTCTTATCGGGAGATGGATATTCTTTCAACAAATAAATGACTTGAGAACCTACTAGGTCTGGCTCTTCATCTCTTTGTTCAAGGGGTGGAAGGGCCGGTCTAGGGATTATGATTCAAGATCTCGGAGAAGGTATGCTCCAAGGCCCATAATTATCTCTGAGCCTATTTAAAGATCTCGTAACAAAGATTATATAAGGCTCAGATATGATTTTTTGGAGGGGAATTATTTTTCAAAAGTAAATATATTTCCGAACACAATATCTCCGAGAGGCAATATCTACGACAAGCAATATCTCTCAGAAGTAATATCTCCGAGTAAAGCCAAAGTGAGTATGTCTGAGACAATATCTCCGAAAGTAGTCTCTCCAAAGTAAATGATTTCTGAGGTAAGTAGTTCCGAAAGCTAAAATCGAGAGAAAACCGAGAGAGGAAATAAACTGGAGCGAAGAAATAAATTTGAAAGCCAGGTCCGAGAGTAAGAAGCCTGAGTAGCTAAATCCGAAGTTCGGACATACCTATTTCCGAAACTTAATATTTTCGAAGTACCAAGGATAGCACAAGGTACAATAATATCTCAGAGAGACGTGTATTCCCGAGTAAGTATCTTCAAGTAAAGTCTGATGTAATAATATCTCCGAGTAAAGTAAAAATTTCTGAATGAAGTATTATTTCTGAGTATTCAGGAGTGATATCATATCCGAGGAAAATACACAGATATCTCCGAGCGACTTTTCTTCTCGCTTTATTCTCCGAGAGATTTATTTATGTATATTGAAATATAGTTAAAAGTCTCGGTGAAGGTCCTGAAGATACATATATGTCTTAGAATATAGTCACAGATCTCCGAAAAGCTCTCGGCGATATTTGTTAAGTGTTTGAAGTATTTAAAGGTCTGGATGTATAGCTACAAAATAACGGAGAAGTTCTCGGAGATACTTATAGCTCTTGAGTTAAAGTTGTCAAGAATATTTATAGGCCACGAAAATAGTTGTAGGTCTTAGAGAAGGCCATGGAGATATTTATGGTTGACTAGCGGAAGGTTGTCCAGGTAGGAAAATCATTATTTGAAGCAAGAGTTGAAGTCTGTAGAAGACAAATGTTGGCAAGTGAATCTCTCATATATAAAAGATTCACCTGTCTTTCTGGAGGCATATCGTACTTCACAAGTCAAGTAGTCTTTCGTAATGAGGTTTTCACCAGCCTTCTCAAACTGTTTATCGTTATGTTCTCAAGGCAATTTCTTTTACAAATCGTACTTAAATAGAGCAAAGTTATGAAAGTATAGTACAGGCTCTTATAAATCATGGATTTTGACGGGCCATTTCGAAGTTCATTGTTCAAAACCCAAAGCAAAGCAGATCATATACATAGGCAAGACAAGAGTTCAGACCCAACCAGAGGCTGGCAGAGAGTCTGAACGAATGAACAAATACCTTGCTCTTTAGCGGTCTACATATTCCAAAGAAATATTCGTAAATAAACTTCCAAGTGAACACATTCAAGCAGGGAGTTGAAACAACGGCTCCTTGAACCTGTTCTTCAACAGACCATGATAACCAACAAAGCACATCAATTTGCGGAGAAGAGAGAAAAATAATGAAATTATCCTCCTCAGCTCTATCTACGATAAAAATATTAGAATAATCCGAACGTTTTGGATAGTCGACAGTGGAAGATAATTCTGTAATGAATATGGTTTTAGCCAAAAGTAAACAGGCGAATCAAAAGAAGGACCATCTACGGAACAAGGAAATTCTCAGAGCATTGGCTGAATAATCAACGCCTTAATTTCAACATGTCCACCTATTTGCAATAAATCGAATGAATACATACCTGCGAGAAAGGCGAATAAGGAAACACCACAAGATAACAGACTTGTCAATTGGTAACGTTCAGAGGCAAGTGTCCACATCCACTGGGGTTCATGCTGCAGCAGCAACAGTGGTGGAACAAGAGCAACAAATGCCTTTAATATTGCAATGTAGAGAGTGTGTATATACAAGCTCATACCATCTCTCTCGCCGAACTTCTTGGAACTAGAAGAGATATTGAGTAAAAAAACAAGTGCATTGTCCTCTGAAGTTCATATATGCCAAACACAAGAACACTTGGAACAAGCATGTCAAAGTTTTGCCAATCCATAGCCGCGACAAGAGCGGGAGAGATATGTCGGCATATCCGCATGCCAATAACAGCCCATATAATCTTTTAGAGAAGAAAAATCAGAGCACATACTCAACTCTACGTAAGGGATAAGTGTTAAGTTGGGAAGGTCCTCAGTACTGTAGGTCATGGAGAATTGATTGATTTGTGTAGGTAGTTATCTAAGGTCTATATATAAGGAGTGAGTGATGATTACATCATAATGAATGAATGATATAATGACGATATAATAATGATATCATGATGATATGATGATATAGTGGATTTAGCACAACACTAGTGATCATATCAGCTGATCATCATAGCAGATAAAACTGCCGATGAAGTGATAAATCAAACAGTAGTTCATTTTGAGAATAAACAATGAGAAAAGTTATGTGATGTTATGAATCCAGCACAACAATAAGTTAACATGGAAAAATCAGAACGTTTCAAAATTTCGACAACAAAATAGAAATCGACAAGGAAAAATGCAGTAAAAGAGGAAAATTCAGATGTAGAAGAATCTGTGAGAAAAAATCCTGGAACCAGAGTACAATTTTCCAACGGTATGCCAGTAATGAGACACACCTGGTAGAAACAAGAAATAGTTGGTACTGGGATTATAATACAAGCAGACGGTTAGGGGTCTGGTGCTCGGCTAAGGCGGTTTGCTGAACTACCCACCTAGAGGAGGAGGCTACTTAAGTAGTTGAATATCTCTCCGAGGGGATAGGAACGGTGACGGTCGTTTGACGCATGTTAGTAAAGAAAGAAATGAAATATTTCTACTAGAAGGTCTCCAGCCTGGCTTTTCTTCTTGTTTTGGATCCTCATAAATCTGATTTCGCGGTCGGCTGCGGAGTCTAAAGTAGTTTGAGAGGTTACTCCCTCCCTCTCTTCCCGTACTGATTTGGAGCTCATTGACTGACTGATCTGTGCTCGAAATCTGGGGGTTGATATAAATAGTTGACCTGTTGTATAGAAATGACCCTTCAACAACAAAGAAATACCTGGCGGAATTGACATACAGATATATTTCCCATATCACCTATCCTCATCATATTATACCAAAAGAGCAGGGCCATTTGAGGGATAGCATCAAGAGCACTCAATCATCCTCTTCTGCACCCAACCCAAGTACAAGCCTCAAATTACACCTGCTAGCTTCGATGGCCTTCTCCAAACTCTGGAGCTTAACCCCCAACACCAAAAGAACCGGATCCCCACCACTCTCCACCCTGACCTTCTCCTTCACCCTCACCTCCTCGCCCTTCCACATAAACAACCCATCCATCTCATCATGCTCCAACCGTCTCTGGACGCCAATCGCATGCGCAAATTTATTAAATGCTGAAGGCGGAGCAGCGGTAGGCTCAAGAACCCGTATAGTGAGTATGAGTGACGAGGACGTGGGAATGAGATGAAGGGAGAGTGTTGGTGGAAGAGCGGGAGCAAAGGTTTGTGTATCTACTATGCACTCGTACCAAGGCGGATTATGTTCATTCCCCGCCTCTCCGCTTGTTCGAGGGGCGACCGGTAGTGGATTTGCGGTTCCTGGTCGAGGGGCTGTGAGGGAGGGACCGGTGAGAACTCCTTGGGCTTCGAGGAGAATTGAGTGGAGGAGGTGGAGTTGAGAGGTTATAAATGGTGCTGAATGTCGATCGCCGGTCCAACGCGTTATGTCAACACAGTCGAGGGCGCTATTTAGGAGGGTCCGTAGGTGGGACAATTGAGGGAGGACAAGAGGGTGAGCTTCGGAGAGCTTGAGATGGAGTGGTGGGAGGGTCTTGAGTTTTAGTTGGAGAGACTAGGAGAGCAACGATTAGCATTAAAGTCTATGCCAAATCATTCCAGGGAAAACAGTCTCTTGCTACTTACTCCTTTAATGATCCTCGTTCCAACTCTGGTAACATGACCCTTTACCAGCTCGCTCTTCGAAGACGATATCACCAGTGTAGAAGATTCCGGGTCCTCCGTGGGCGCAAGTAGCGCATAACAGTCTTCTAGGCCCGCTTTGAATTCCGCAAGCTTCTCTTGGAGATTCTCAAGGAGCCATGAAAGTTCTCGAGCCTGGTGGCATATCAGTAGAGCACTTTCGCGTTCCTTCAGGATGTGATGTGCCTACGGTTGATTCATCTTCTGCCTTATTTAGCTCGTCGGCTTGGATATATGGAAATATTGCGGTTGTCATAACGAAGGTAGGGGTTACTATGTATCCAGGGTGTTTTGTTAACTAGGTTGAAGTGAGGTGAGGGTGTTGATAAGCTCCACTCGTAGCCTCGTCTCATGCCAAGATCTGCACTGCCGAAGTCTTACCGGCGCAAACCTCCCGAAGCCTTGTGCTCTAGGATATCTCGAGCCTCTACACAACAACCATAGAACAATCTAGTCAATATTGTATTTAGGTATAGTGCAATGGTGTTAGATATGGCATTGCCAACGGCTCCAACCACGGGGAACTCGGAATCTGTAGAGAAACTAAAATTGAATCACAAAAAGCTCCCCCGCGTACCAGATAGTCAGTACCCCTCATACTGTCAATTGCTCAATTCTAACCTCTCTCCAGGCCACAGAATAGTCAAAAGGCCCCTCCTCCACCCTCCAATATCCTCGCCATACTCAGCATCCTCAACCGCTCCTAAAATAATCTACGTCAAAGCCGACTCCCACTTCATCGCAACCACCAAACGCGTCCGCCACTACCTCGCTGGAATCGAAAAGCGCTTCTCCAATTCCTCCCAACAAAAAGCCCATAACAACCGCCGAGGCAACGATCGAGGACACGCAAAAGATAAAACCGAAGAACTCCGCGGATTAATGAACGAAAATGATGGAGAGTTCTTGAAAAAGGTCGAAGAGAACGTTAAGAAGAGAGGTCAGGGCGAGGAAGTAATATTACAAGCCACTGGAAGGGCAATTACAAAGCTTCTCAGTGTTGCTGCTTGGTTACAGAATGAAGGGAATGGAGAGGAGTTCGTGGTGAGGATACGGACGAAGAGTGTGGGTACTATTGATGATGTTGTTGTCAAGGGGGAGGAAGAGGTTTTTGGGGCGGAGAGTGATAGTAGGATTCGGAGAACGAGTTGCTTGGAGGTGAGGGTTAGGTTGAAGGGTGTTTGATTTCTTTGGTGAAGGCGTATTTTTAGTAAGATACCCATGGAATAACGATGGAGAAGGATTTTTGATTCCTGTATGACGTGTAGATGGGCACCAAACCTATACCCCAAATTGGAATGAGTGTTGAGAGATTACCTCGTCCAGAGGAATCAGAGATATGAGGGACATGGTATTTGAAATTTGGCCTAGGGCTTTTGATGAGGGACGACTGTTCGGTATATTGGCGATTAGAGAAGCAGACTACATCAAGTCGCCAGGGGTGATGAAAGTAGTACTTGATCCAAAATGTAAGATCAAGGTGAGGAATTCATTGCTCCATTTCTGCGTAGTGCTCGTTATTGCGTGGAAGCTTTTGGCTAATCATTCCTCTTCGCTCAGTCGCGTCCCAAAAGGGGGGTTAAAATTGCAGGTTTATACCCTTGTTACAGCTTATCAGGTTTGTTACTGCGCTAATTTTATTATTGGCTCGAGCCCCGAGTATATTGAGCCGCTGATATCCTAAAGCTGCACTTCGCTGCAAATGTTGACAAGTGAATTTGTACCTCTGCTGGGAAGTTCGGCATATTTGGTTCCGGAAAACCCAAGATAACCAATGTCCTATACTTTCCATTAAAGAATGAGCTCTTATGTCCAATCAAACCGTTTCATTTTTTTTCTCATTTAATTAGGTTTTCGTTCAGAAATTTGGCATAATCAAAGTGAGGGACTCCTTTCCATTCATCAAGGCGAATGTATCGAGCTTATTGTTTCATTAGGTACTCGAGTCGCTCCTCGATATCCAACCTCTGGTCTCGCAGACTAGTTTTGCTCTTCCCCTTCTATTTCTAGCGCAAGGTAAATTTTGATTTTAATGTTGACAGAGAGGCTGTACTCGCCTAATATTAAGTCAGAATCCCACAAGAGAAACATGCAGAGGGCAATCTACTGCATAGCCACAAAGACAGAAGAAACAATTCACTCAACTTTTCTTATCCATTCAAAGACATTGGCCAATTGGTGAGTCGCTCATTCCAGTCACGACAATGCAATTTTAATTTCTCGCTTAGTTCATAGCGCAGTTTGGCGTCTAAATTTTATTGACCCACCCATAAATTCCCTCTCTGCTCGCGTTAACCCAGTCCAATTCGCCGCTCTACCACCACCTTACCTTCTTAGCCCGCTGTTCACAAACCCGAACTACCGAATAGGACACTGCGATAATGTCTGCAGTCAACGTACTGCCGGAGAGAGGCCGAATGGAGCCATCCTTTGACAACAAGACCATTGGTTCTACCACCCTCACCGATCTTTGCGCCCAGCTCATCGAATTACAGGACGAGGACGACGATCCTGAAGACACCTTTCACATTCAGAAGCTCCTTGACAAGGAATGGACCGTATGCGTCAACAAGGTCCTTAAACAGCTACTCAACAAACTTCAATGCCGCAAGTGTGGTGTTAAACCCTTGCAGCTTACTGAAGTTCTTGCGCATTCACAAACCTTCAACCCGAAGCTGCCAAAGGTTCTGTCTGACGTTCGCAAGCTATCTAGAGACCCTGAAAGCATTTTGGAGGGAATCGGACCTGAGGATCACATTGTGAGTAGCCAGTTTCTCTGAGTAAAATGGCTTCTTTGGGTAAACCCTAGAGCTGCGACATTCCTCGTTCGCGAAATTTCTACAATGGTCCTCGAGACTCTGACTCATCCTACTCCTCAAACATTCCCAAAGAAGTATACTGACTCCGAGATTCGGTAGTGGGAGTGTTTCTATGAGATAGAGTGTGTGTGGTGGGCAGCACACTTGGACCGCGACGCGACCTTCGACAGTGAAGGAAAAGGTGAGCTTATTCGATATTACCCTTCACTCGAGGAATCCTTCAGAGAACTGATATATGTTTGATCTACAGTCGTGACGCCCGAAGCCTCACAGCTACGTACAGACGTTCAGCTTCACGCTTTAGCTGTTGCACATCCAAATACTGTACTACATAAAAGAAGATATCTTGCAAAGCACGGTAAACTGACCTTCAAGGAAATGATGGCAGAGATGGAGAGGGATGGACTTATCCCAGTGCCTCCCAAGCCAGAAGAAACTGACAGACAGATGAGTCCATTGGGAACTCCTGAGATGCAGCCATCAACAACACAGGGAGTTCAATTCGAGAGAGCAGCTAGATATCAATCGTCTGGAACAATTAACCGAGAGCCCGCCCCTGAGCCAGCAGTAGACCGCAATTTGCAACTACAACCCGCTCGTGGTTACCCCTCAACCTCAGCTTACCCACCAGTCGAGAGACCATCCAGAAACCAATTCTCCACTGGAAGTGTCGGTCGAGCACAATACCCCTATCCACAACCATCTGGAGGTCAGGTCAACAGACCAAGAAACCAAGCTGCTGCACACCAAACTCAAAGGCCAAGCCTGACCCCAGAGTTTTCGGTAGTCCCAAACATGCAACTTCCAGAAGCTTTCGCAGAGAAAGAAATCAAACGACGTGGACGACCCAGAAAGATTGTGCCGCCCGCATTAGTCTCCAATTCCCCACAATCTAACAACACTCAAGTTAAAACCACACCACGATATATGGAGATTCGTGGAGGTCCTTACGATAGATGGAACAGCCTCACAGCTGAACAAAAGCGAAACCATCCACAAGTTGTACGTCAACGTCAACTCGCTGATTCGGCACGACGCCGCGCCACACCTCAATCCTCTGAGCCACCACGACGCCTCCCCGCTCTTGCACCGGCACTCGCACCCCGAAGACAGAACAGCTGGGAACACCCCATCGGTAGCGAAACGACAAGATCCCATATCCAAAATCACCAATCGCCAGGAATGACCGGCCACTCAAGACAATTCCATCAAGCCGATCAAGCTGCGAAGATGCCATACCAACCAGTTAGAAGAACGATGCCTCCAGCCAACCCGCAAACACCTAGCTTTCCATATGACCTTCGCTTCATGTCTCAAACCGCACCTGCACAACCGCAACCATCCCCACGAACGAACCGCGAAAGGAAAATCAGGGCGGAAAAAAAAATATGGGAGAATCATCGTCAAACATTGGAGGGAGATGGCGCGCTAAAGACGGTCTCTCAATCTACCAGTCAAAGCAACATTACGAAGACGGACAACAAGGCCTCTAACTCTACCAAGCCAAAAAGAGTGAGGAGCCCGGACCCTATCCTCCAACTTGTCGGTGGTAACTACCTTGCGGAAGATGGTGTTACTGTTCTCAACTATACGGGCCTACCAGGTCATAGACGTCCTGTACGCAACTTTTCCCTTTGTTCCCCTTTTTCAGCTCGTATCGTTAGTGGTCGGGGAAAAAATGCAATTTTCTTCCTTACTCACTGCTCCCTGCTCCTAAATCAACGAGAAAAACGTATGCTAATTTGTTGCAGTGGGAGCACTCGAGTGATGATGACTTATCATCATACGAGGAATCCGATTGATTGTTTTGCCGCTGAGGATCTTATGCTGAGGTTTCATGACGAAAGGACTGAGAATATTGGGCTTATGGATTGTTTTTTGAGCGCTATGGGGAATGAGTGGTGGATGTAAGATTATTTAAAAAGTAACGGCTTATGGACAAGAAGCAAGAAGTCAAAATCCTGAAGGGGTAACTTTGGGATTGTGGTTCGCCACTTTCTCGGTTGCTCGTTGAGAGTGGAGGATGAACACTCGTTCTCCTTTATCACTTCCACCGGGATAAACGACTTTATTGCCAACGCATTTTGTATTTGAGTAAACAGCAATCATAAAATTTTCCATCTTCAACACAGATTGTACATAAGGAAATAAACATGACATCATCACAAAAGTTACATGAGGTGCCTCGAGTTGTAGACGTGTACCTATTATAATCTCGATTTACTATATTACAGTAGCACCTGAAAGCAGGCCGCAGGCCTGCTCCTCTATTTAAAATTCAGGATTTAATAGTACATAAAATCACGACCTCACTAGCGACTGTCAGAAGAATCTTGCGGTCAAGGGGCAAACTCGGTTACATAGAGAGTGTGAACTTAAAACCCTCACATGTGAATCCTAATCTTCTACTCATAGATTTTTCTAGCTTTCATGGCATGATATTGAATGGAAGTTAAATGCAACTTGAATCACATCTATATCCACGACTGGATGTCAACGTACTCAGATCGTCATGAATCACTTACCCGCATTCACACTTCCAAATCCACCTGAATCACACATCTCAAACCCGGCACCTATAGAAATTCCAGCTTTTCCCCACGTTCATTCTATCTCCACAATACATCTTATTCAAACAGCCATCTCCATAAATATAAAACCCTCTTTACCCAACCCGCGTATCACCAACGACCAACATTCCCCACTAAAGTACCCACCAACAACCAACATCCTCAACCCACAACCCAAACATTCCCCAACAATGCAACAAGACCCCAACAGCCCCAAAACTCTCATCCCCGTCCCTCCTCCCCCACCCGGACCAACATTCTCCCAAGCAAACTGGCTCCAACGCTGGGACGGCGCAGCGGTCAGGCCCTCAGATTGTATCCGTGGTATCCGAGAGGTTTTCGATGCTTCAAGGGCTTATTGGGTTGCTCTTGAGGCAAATTTGTTGATTGCTATTGTAGATAAGAAGCTTATTAACAAGGACGTGAGTCTTCTTTCCTTCACTTTTATTTTTGGTCCGAGGAAACGGAAAGAGAATAAGGGGAAGGGGAAGAGGGACAGAAGGGAAGTGCTAATGAAATGTAGTTGGAGCGCTTCGAACATGTCAAGGGTTTGAGAAATAAGTATTTGGAAACTGAGACGCAGGAGAGGGTGTTGAATTGGTTGACTAGTGAGGAACTTTATCAGGTTATGAAGTGGTTCAAGAACTGCTTTTTGGCGCTAGCTTGAGTTGATAGTCGGGAGAAGGAAGGGGATTAGAAATATGATGTGGTCTTAGGGATATTAAGCGTGGGAAGTAGGCAGACGGAGTCAAAGTGTAGGGTGGCATGGTGTCAGTTAACTGTTTGAGATAGAATGGTGGGATGTTGGTTTTATGCATGGAGTTTTATCGATATTTTTGCGAATGGAATGTTTGAACTGGAAATAGAAAAATGCTTTTAAACACCCATTCTGTGAATTTGTTATAGGTGATATCTTCGAGGGAGCGCCATAAGGATTCGTTTTTGGTTCTTTCCCTTGCTTAGCGAGGTCGGGTGGTTCGGGATCCGTAGTGGTCACATCCTGAAGCCAATTATTCTTCAAGTTCAAAACATTAGAAGACTGACTCGCCAGGAACGTATACTTTAGTTTTACTTTCCAGTCGTTTTAGATCAGCTTGGGAACTACGCTGGGAGGTTTAGATCTTACCGGAAATGCTAGCAACAGTCACAAAATTCTCGACTGGGAGAAACAATAAAGAGTTGCGGTTCGCTAGATCAAACGCAGAGTTGTTTGCTCGCCGGCTTGTGGTTTTATTGTGGCAGAACAACCAAAAGGCAGGAACTCAGTGACCGCCAATCCAATCCGCTTATATGTTTTATATTGACCATCGACCGGCTCAATAACAATAGCTGTAACAGTCTCTTCGGCTCCCTCAGCACAATAGTCGTCACTTAGCATTTTGCCTAGATAGAGTAAGGATATCTCAAACTCGGATTCAGAAATCTGGCTGGCGTCATCCGGATAATATGTTGACTTTCCCCACACTGAAGTAAAACTAATACCAAAAAACTCGCCAGGGGGTTTGTTGACCGACATGTTCTGTATTCTACCAAATATGTCGATGTACCGACTTCCCACTCCACCGAATGCATCGAAGCCTGTAAAGGTCTCGGTGTGAATTATTTCTAACCCAGGTTCAAATTTACCAAAGGTCATAAAGTTTACACCTGTTTTTGCAGCGGCCCACGACCAAGATGGAGCAATAAAATCGGAGACTGGAACTGACGTTGTGAAATTGCTATACCACGCCAACGACCTAGGCATGTCCTCCCGCCAGTGCCCTGCAAGATATCTGGCCTTGGTTACTCGATGAAACTCGGATGCGAGGCCAGAAAGTGCTGGGAATTTATCAGTCACATTTGTTAGCTCCAGTCCAGAATATGTCATGACGAGATTGTTCCAATAATCGAAGCACAGCATGTCGGCTTTCAACTGTTCAATGCATGACCTTTCAATTACACCGGTGTGTTCATAGTGCCAGTTGATTGGATAATGACAGTTTTCGACCCGAACTTTTGTAAAACACTCAAGGTACATTGTGGCGGCGCTGATGAAAAGGACGCGGCTTGAGAGGAGCCTTTCTTGCAAAACCCACGCTCTCTTAAACAAGGGTGCACTCCACAGAGGTAAAAGCCTTTGGGTCCTTTGGTTGCTATCACTGTACGATAGGGTGACCTCGCTAGTTTCTTCGCCGTCAGAGCACGGCAAGGTGACTTGGCAAGGAAATTGTCGAGTGAAGAGAAACCCAGAATTACAATCGGAAGCCTCAGGTTCAGCTAACGTAACAAAGGAATCCTTATGAATCTGTCTCATTGCGGTACATTGTTCTTCCCAGTCCCATTTAGAGCCTTGTATAATGCTAGCGGGTGATCTCGGAGTCAGTAGTGCCATTTCTGCAAGTATGTCTGAGGAGGAAATAGCGCCTTAATCCTCCTAAAACAACTCGAAAGAGGATAAGTCGGAGAATACGCACACAGAGAATCTATCCAAAGGTACCTCAAACCCAATCACCTCGTGGTAGTAACGACATCTTGGAAAGTTTTTGGAAGGCTTGTATATTTAATTCTCTTCTGGAAGTCATCATACGTCGCCTGGGTGAGTTTCAAGGGTTGTGATGTGCCCTAGCAATGGCTTAGAGTTGCATAGCAACCATCAGTTTCGTTATTGACTTTGAGACATAGGTGTAAAGTATCGCCCAGTGATCTTAAATCGAGCACCCGAGAAGGTAGACGAGGATTTATTGACTTGGGATAGGAGTGTGTGTGCTTTCCAACACAATCATCAATCCATTGCTTGGCTAAGGTAAAGTCCATAGTAGTTACCCGCTGCCGTCCGGTAATATTCCACTTCCGTAGAGCGATGCCATCTATTCCAAGTAAGAAATGCGATCAATTGAAGAGTACATGGAATCTTACTTGGCAGAGATGACACATCCACGCTGGGGAATATATATTCCAGAACATCAAAAGAGTGTAGACGTAGTCGTGGGTATTGAAGGCCTTGGAGACCACCAGCATGTGCTCCGAAATCGATATCAATTGACGAGCGAACGAATTCGATAAAAAATGACGTGCTTGCTTCTTTTTCATCTAATTGACGTTGATAATCCTCTGCTTCCGCAAAGGATGAGGCGCGATACCGTGCGTATTGCTCAATAAACACTCTTCTAAACAATGCACAAGTCTGGCATCCATTTTGAACTGATGTTTCCAATTCCCTGTACGTAGAATAATGCTGCACTTTCTCGTCAAACCTTGGATCATGGAAGGGTATCGCCAAACACTTGCTGCAAGTCGTTTTCTTGTGTGTTTCGGATTAGTCGTGAAAGGAGATAAAAATGCATGGTTGCCTAGGTTGTGTAACCTTGTCAGACCGTAGGTTGCAAAAACGTGACTGTAGGTATAGTTTCTTGGACCCGCCCATATAAACTAAAAGTATGATACTTCAAAGTAGTAGGAAGACTTGTCCGTGTAGAATTGCAACAGGAATTTCATTTTCAATTTCTCTCCAGTTCATAATTCAAATGCGCGGTGACGTGTAATATTTAAAATCGATCACTACCAAGTACCACGAAACTTAAGTCCCCCAGATCCCCGTGGCAAAAGTCCTTCGGAACCCGATCTTTTGGCTTGAATTTCAGTAGGAGACTCGTAAATGGTCACAGGCGACGGAGACCTGGATTGATCCCCCATTCCTGAATCTATCATCCCCACCAACTCTTCCCTTTTTGCCCGCATCATCTCCCAGAACACGCTACTCATTTCAGTTTGTTCTTTTCCATATCGAACAGCCGCCACAGCATCTAGCAGATGATTACAGGTCTCAAGACTTCGGTGGACTTTTCCTTGTTTCTCATAACAATCAACAAGGGTCCAGAGCGCATCCCACCGGTCTGGGTGGTCCCCGGTAGAAGTCGCGATTCTGTATTTTGAGGCTGGGCATATTTCGACGAGGCAAGCTTCCGCTTCCTCAAAACGTTCCTGTTGAATCAATATTTTCGAATGGTGGGTTTTGTGACTCAAAACTCCGAGGTGATCCGGCCCAAGGTGACGGACAGCAACAGGCAATATGGAGCTGAAAATATTTTCAGCTTCCTCGACGTCTCCCATTGCAGATTTGATTCTCCCAAGCGTTCCTTGTGCCATCCAAGTGTGTGGTTGTTTTTCTCCCAGTTGACTTGTACGTTGTTCAACAACAAGTAGTGCAAGTGCATGCGCTGTTTCAAGATATTTCCGTGCCAGCGTTTTGTTCGTGTCAATGTATTGGCACCCAAGTTCCTTGTATGTAATGGCCAATTCCTCTGTTGCGATGAGTGTACTCATGTGATTGTCTCCTAAACACTTCTTCATACCTGATACAGCTTGCTCTTGATACCACTTTGCATCTTCGAAGCGGAAACATGCCCGGAGCGTGGCTCCCAACTGCTCCAATGTATGATATACTGCGGGGTCGTCATCCGGTAGTTGGGAGCTCAACCCATTTCTCGCTTTCGTGAGCAATTCAATGGATTCAGCAAGTCGCCCCTGGTGGCGACGACTTTCCCCAAGCTTATCCATCAGTTGAAGTGTGCGAGGATGATCAGGTCCAAGGACAGTAAGATTTTCTTGGAGAACCTGCTCTTGAATCGTTGCAGCATCATTTACACGGCATTGCTGCCACAAACAATCGGAAACTGCAAGTCTAACACGCTCAGTTCTCGGATGATGTTGGCCAAGCCACCTGGAATTGAACTCCATCACGATTCGAAGACAAGCTTCTGTCTCCGCAAAATAGCCACATTCCGAATACGCAATTGCCGATTTCGCTAAAAACATGGCTCTCCAGGGGTTAATAGCCGATTCGAGTGCGGGCCACAGTCTGCGGCGCTTTTCACGGTTGATGATAAATTCTTCTTTGATCTTTTGTTGAAGCTTCGCCACAGAGATGAAGTGTGGGAGAAGCTTTCTTGCTAAATCCCCATGGGGATCAACAATCCCGTTTAGCGGTGGAAGTAACACACAACGAGACAAGGTATGGAGTGCAGCTTCACACCACACAGCTTGCGCTCTAGCTGTCATCTGGGGCCGTTCTCTCACCCAAATATGAACCAGAGGATGCATTGAGTAGCTGTCCGAGTCCTCATAATGAGTAACCAAGGATAATTGTGTCAGTAGGTACAGTGCCTTGTGCAAGCGGACGGTACAATCATCAGGTGATTTCGACAAGGCCGCGTCTCGGAGAAAGGTGGGTAAAACGACAATGTTCTGATTTTCCAGCTGCTTCTTTATAAGTGGCTCTAAGATACTTTGAAGGGCTGTCGATAAACCGCCAGTGAAGATTCCGGTGCGCTGCGGCTCGACTGTTCTTGGGACAGTTGCAGTTGCCTTTGCATCTGCTTCCTGCTGGATCCTAGGATTCCTTACCGCAGCAGTGAGAAGTTCGAACGGAATGTTCTCGTGATGGAAAAAAGAGAAGAGTTTCAATAGTTGGACTGCATCTCGATATTTTTGCATGTTGACAGATTCCAAACCCCGAAAGACTATCTCGTAACTTGCGTAGACTTTCATGTATTCATCGTCCTCCTCCTCCGCATCCTCCTTGGCTTCTCTCTGGCTTTGGCGAATTATTTGCCAGCTTCGCTCATAGTAAGCAATGTAATTGCTCAGCTCACAATATTTTGCTTTGATGGCATTTCCGGCGTGGATGAGAGCAAGGGGGAGTGCACCTAGTCTCTTGGTTATCGCAGTTGCCAAGCTTTTGGTTTTTGGTGTTCGAGTGTCGAAGTTGTCAGCGGCTCTGAGAAGAAGCTCACTTGCTTCGTGATCATTCAGTCTGTCAAAGTGATAAAAGCCCTGGCCTATGGTTCCGTGCATTTTGACGTATGGATTTCGAGTCGTTATGAGAGTCAAACCATGCTCCCCATCTGGGAAATATCTATCAATCTCCAGCTTTGTATCGTCCGCATTATCTATTATGAGTAACCAAGGACGATCGCTACTTGAAAGAAAGCTCCTTGCCGCACGTTCGTTAGGATCGGTGCCACAAGCTTTAGCGATCGCTATGAAACTTTGCTGAGCACTGCCTGTGGAGCTTGCGTCAACGGTAAAAACCCCCCAGAATCTAGAAATTTGTTAGATTTGTTGTAGAAGCGATCCAAAACTGTAGGATTGTTTACCGTTGTTTATTGTCGGAGGCGAATTTGCAGCAAAATTGAGTTTTGCCAGAACCACCGAGGCCAAATATAACAAATCGTTTGTGTATTGGAGAATTCTTCCCTGATACAGGGCTTTCTCTCGGATACCCTGGGGGAGGAGTTTGAGGAGTACTTGGACTGTTTGATGAGGGGGAATCGCCATTTTTTGAGGAAAGGATGTAAGGACTGGAAGCTTGGGAATACAGAGATGTTCTGGATTGGGAGTGGGGAAAACATTCGGATGAGGAAATTGATGTTTCAAAAGCCTGCTTAAGTCCATCTAGATATTTTTTCCTGCCTGTATAAATACTTGAGACGGTTCTTGGGGTGTAGAAATGCTGATTGAGACGAAGTGTGGATGCCACTGTAGTAGCTGAGTTGAAAGACTCGTAAAACTATCATCTATGTCAGTCACTCACTATCATATACATGCTGTGAACCTTTTTTACTTACAGTCTCTGGGCCGGATGAGGGAAGTCTTGAATGCAACGCTGCTATTTGTTTATGCAATTGGAAACCTAATCGTTGCGACTCTTTGGAGCCTCTTTGGGTGTAGATTCTGTGACAATTTAGCTCAAACATGCAAAATCTTGCCCGTTTTGGTGGCTTACAAGTTTAAGAGTGTAAGTGACACATTCAAACTATCGCGGTGCACTGATAACCTGATTCGGATATCCTTTAGTTCACCATCCTTAGATTGCTTTCTCAACTGCTTCTTTAAACCATCTCGCCATCCGGTCACTTTGGCTCCACCCTTTCCAGTTATTTCTTCTAACAACCTCTGAAGTCGCTCGACCGTTTCAGAACACTCTTGCAAGGTTTTCACCGTGTTCTGCCATATATCCAAATCATGGCGCGGAAGTTGTCTTTCGCTAGACTCCCCAATTTCTGCTCGATGTAAATTTTCAATTGATTTGTTGACAGAACTGAGATCCTGGATCTCTCGTAGTAAAGAACCCACCTCCCCTTCAAATAAAGCGGCAGCCTCGTAAACGTTTTTCAGGAACTTCCCAAGTTGAAGACTCATCTCAATCAAGGACCCGACGCCCACAACCACGGAGAACGGATCCATTCCTTCGAATGACTGGAGCTCAACATCGATGACTCTAGTATATAAGAAACAGAATTATCAAGGTACTTGATACTGTATCAAAAGACTGTAGACCGAAAGACCTGCTGGTTGGAATGGTGTTTTTTATTTCGATATCACGACTCCGCACTGGGGAATCTAGTATCATTTTCTCGTTAAAAGTCTACCAGCAATTTCGTATCGCGATGCAAATCAGGGGAGAAGATACAGTTATCTTAAGAGACAAAAACAGGCTTTTCACAGATGTAAGCATTGGACACGCATCGGGCCTTGTGGTTTCCGAGCAAGATGTGGAAGATTGCTTCGCGGTATTCGATTGGGCGGGCTCGCCGCTGAGATGCAAGCAATAATCCTCTAAGACAACTTGGTGCACTGCCTCAAGGATAGTACATGGACTATAACAGCTTCGGGCTTTTGATAGGAGGCCATTCCTTGAAGAATCAAAAATTGTTTGGTGTGGTGGGCAATTGCATATTCTCTGTGTAACGTCAATCTAACACCGCCGCATTCCCATCGAGTTCCGCGGGGAAATTAATAAAGGATTCCTATTCGTTGATATTCCTTGCTATCCTGCATGTGATTGGGAAAGCATGCAACCGGATTGCTGTGGTTGGTTGAGCCCTCGACTCGAAAACTGGCCGCGACCTTGCCCCTGTCCTATGAGCGCGTAGGTGCTGGAGCCCCCTTTTAGCTGGTAGGTTACCTCTATTCAACGTACCCCTTAGGTGAAAGTTGGTTCGAGATCTCAGGAATTATCAAATTCTCTCTTCAAATGAACATGTCGTCAAATTGGTTCCTCCCTTTTAGCACTAAACATGCAGAAGCTACAATAACCACTCCTTCTTATCAGATTATCAATATTAGCGTTGCTGCAGCAGTTACTTTTACCGTAGTGTACTATTTTGTACAGAATGAGAAGCAGAAACGGGTAAGTTACGCTCTGTCGAACTGAACTCGGATTTTGACCTCAAAAGGCGGATGCTCTTTTTGAAAAACTACATGGCTGTGGAGCGCCAACTCCACTTCGTTACAAATGGCCACTGGCACTAGATATCGTCGTTGCGGCGTTCTCAAACATTGCAAAAAAGCAAGCTTTGCAATGGTTTGTTTCTATTTTCGAAAATACTGGCACCACTTTCGAGCAGCATATTCTTGGTGCATATGGTATTGACACTGTGGAACCTATCAACCTTGAATCAATTCTGAACTCCAAATTTACCGGTAAGATGAAGATGGGTTCGTCGAACAGGAAATAAATATTGACATGGTGCAGTGTACGGGCTTGGGGCCCGAAGACCTACTTTCGCCCCGCTACTAGGAGACGGTATCTTCACACAAGATGCATTGCCGTGGAAGCATTCTCGACATGTTGCGCCCTCTATTTTCACTGAACAGGGCAAAAATTTTCACACAGGTTGAGGAGCATACTGAGCATCTTGTTAATTGTATATCAAACAAGGAATATGTTGATCTGCAACCCCTATTCTTTCAATTTACCTTCGATACTACCACTTTCCTCCTTTTTGGCAAGTCGATGAATTCGTTGCAAGCGACATCTGCCCAAGATACATCGACGGCTCGGGAAGCTGGGTTCTCGGAAGCATTCAGGATATCTCAAGATTATTTGTTCCGACGGGGTCGATTAGGAGACCAGTATTGGTTGATTGGGGGCAGGGAATTTCGAAAGAATTGTTCAATCGTACATCAATTCATCGATGAAGCAATCCAAGAAGCACTCTCCGCCGAATATCAGGAGGATAGACCTGGCCATGTTCACAGCTTTCTGGATGCCCTGATCAAAGAGACAAGGGATCCTAAAATCTTGCGTGATCAGTTATTGAATGTGATGTTGGCTGGCAGAGACACAACAGCTTGTTGTCTCACTTGGACTTTGTATGTTACTTTCCTTCATAAAATCTTCGTTATAAGCTGACTTTAGATAGCCGACTTTTGGCACAGCACCCAGCAGTGCTTAAAAAACTTCGCGAGGAAATCGGTTCAATCGTTGGCGTTGGCGGGGTATCAACGCTGCCAGACCGGAATGTCCTAAAGTAGATGAAATATTTAGGTTTTGTTTTGAAAGAAGGTGAGTTGGAAATTTTGAACGTTGCATTCCCAGTAGCTATTGATCCGAACCTAATAAATTATAGTTCTTCGACTTTACCCTTCCGTGCCCATAAATTCCCGAACCGCCATCGAAACGACCACGTTACCAATAGGTGGCGGTCCAGATGGTACCAAACCGCTTATGATCAAAAAGGGGGAGGCGGTTGGGTATTCGGTCTATGTCATGCACCGACTGAAAAAGCTTTATGGAAAAGATGCCGACGATTTTCGACCGGAGCGCTGGGATCCCGAGATCGAGAATGAAGTAGACCTAAAGAATATTGGTTATGGATACCTTCCATTCAATGCCGGCCCAAGAGTATGTTTAGGACGTAAGTAGAGGCTCTTTCTCGTTTCAAAATTTATTCTGTACTAATATATTTACATAGAGGAATTTGCATTATTAGAGGCTGGATTTGTGACTGTGAGGATATTGCAAAGGTTTCAGGAATTCGAGCTGCATCCAGAAGACAAAGGCATTCCCGCTGGAGCAGAGGATCAAGAGGTGACACTAGTTGTTGCTAGTACGAGCGGATGTCGGGTCAAGGCAAGCTTGGCATAAATTATTTAGAGACATTCTACATAGAGTACTTTCAATTCAAGTAACCAACAGGCGAGCCTCCTTATAAACCACTGTGATTGCCACTAGCGGTTTATCTAATCGGGGTTTCTTGCAAACGTAATATTCTCCTCCCTTGGTGGTGTATATTTTGCCACTGATGGACAGATTGAACCTCCTCCAAAGAAGTGTCATGACCGCGTTGGTTTTTCTTGGAGCCAGTCATGTGACTGTGTAATTATTGCGCGGGCGCAGAATTTGGTTTCCAGTCCTCTCTCAACCAGTGCTTTTATTTTCTGGGGGAGCTTTGATAAAGACTTTAAAAAATAAAATAAAGAGATATACTGATTATGAGAAATTAAAAACATTTTGAAATTATCAAGTGCCACGACAGGTGACTTAAGCGAAAATGCCAAAATTCGAAAGATTACTCAACAAAGATTTCTCGAAATGATTACTGAACAAATGCCATACCAACTCAATTACTGAACACAAAGATCAAAACAAAGCCTCCAACAATATTTCGTCATCCCACTGAATACCTCTATTCGCTTGAAATGCAGTTACTAATATACCAAGCTATACAGAAAGCATATCATTAGAATGCTCCGAGGCGTTTGGTTACTCAAAGTGAGTAATCAAAGGAGGCTACGCACGATACTTTGTAAGGTTAAAACTTGATATTAGTGATCTGAATAGAAGTATGGTCAGAATTCGGGATTTGGGAGATGTTGAGAAATATGTATAAAGGGGAGTGGATACCCTCGATGGGAAAGTATTATTCTTTCTTCATCAGCACTAAAATTCATAAGACAGCCAAAGCAAAACAAAGAACGCATTAGAACTAAACACAAAAGTTTTAACAACTCGCAAAGAACAAAAAAAGAAACTAGCTTTATATTCTAGAACTACGATGTCTGGAGATCTTATCTTGGTATGTACATGTCCCTCGTCTTGCTCAATTCGAAACTAATATTCTTTTAAGATCACTGGCACCACTGGCTTCATTGGATTTGCCGTCCTCACGAAAGCTCTTCAAGCCGGATACCGCGTCCGTATAGCTGTCCGCAAAGAAGCTCAAATCGAGACATTAAAAAATCATGCTCTCATCCAGCCGTTCGCGGATCAACTCGAAGGAGTCGTTGTACCAGATATCACAGTAGACGGCGCCTTCAATGCAGCATTGAAAGATGTAGTCGGAGTTCTACATCTGGCTAGTCCCTTGCCTAACCCTGTACGTCCTCCCCATAATTCCGAAATTGTGCAGTACTAATAAAAGCACAGCAATTCAAAGACACCGAGAAAGAAATCATCCAACCAGCAATCAAGGGAACGCTCAGTATACTGACTTCAGCGTTGAAATTCCCCCAAATCAAGCGTGTGGTTATCACGAGCAGTGCTGTAGCGGTTACGACTGATCAGGTCATCGAACCCTCCAACCCACCTATCACATATACTGCGACAACAAGAGTCACACCTCTCCCTTCACCTCCTTACTCCACCGATGCTTGGGCTGCTTATCGAGTTTCCAAAACGCTTTCTTTGGATGCCACTGAAAAGTTTCTTGCCGAAAAGAAACCTCATTTCACCATCATAAACCTACACCCGGGATATGTCATAGGAAGAAATGAGCTTTTAACGAAAGCAGAGGAGTTATTGGGCGGTAGTAATGCGGTAGTCATCGGAATCGCACTGGGTGCAGTCAAGGGTGCCAAGCGTGAAGCTTTTACCACTCCCGTCACTGATCTGGCTCGAATTCATGTCGAGGCTCTTGATGAGAAAGTTGTCGGAAGCCAAAGTTTCTTACTCGTTGCTGGAAAGGACGGTGATAAGGCGGATTTCAATGAAGTTAACGAGATTGCGAAGACATATTTCCCAGATGCTGTTGCTGAGGGGATTTTGAATCCTGTTGGAAGCACTGAGTCGGTCTACCAAGATGTGGATAAGAGCACAACGACTACGGCGTTTGGACATTTAGAAACATTTCGAGATGCTGCTAAGGCTGTGATCGGTCAGTATGTTGAGTTGAAGAGGAAAGCAGCTAAGGCATGATTAAACTTTTTCTGAGAAGGGGAAGAAATCCCCCAGAATTTGAATGCGAATTTAGTTTAGTGATGGCTAATATGCACTTGAATACAAAGTTAATTTTACTTTTTTTGATATGGGAGCTTACTCTTCGACCTTGGTGTCTGAATAAATGTGACACCGAGCTAGGTTGGTAGAAAATTGGCCATCTTGCTCTTCGTCATCCCGGTTTCTACGACGACGAATTATGTAAGGAAGGTACGGTAGTCTGAAGTGGGCATACCGACCTCTCTGAGTACAAACAGGGGCTCGCGCCTTCTCGTTTTCGTTCTAGTCGATCGAGGGAAGGTGCGACCTCGTCCCCTCCTACTTCGAGTCCCGTCTCCTATGAGTTAGGGGAAGGAACAACCCCAAGTCCTTACCCTCCTCTCGTCTAGTTGTCGGAGCTAGTCGCTATTAGAGGGTCTGGACTTGCTGAATTGGTTTTTGAATGGGGGGTCAGCCGTCGAGGCTTCTCCTCACCTCGACTCGAAATCATAAGGAGATGGGTTGCCCCTTCCCTCTTACTCTTGACACAGCCTGGAGAGTCTCGGCATCGTTACGAGAAGGCTCGACACTCGGAGGAGCCAAATAAAAAAAAAGATATTGATTCCTAGGAAACCACCCGGGCATCCCCTCGTTATTCCAATTTTGGTACCAAGAAAGGGGGGGGGAGGGGGCACCAGCGAATAGGGCTCTGAATTGAACTTAAAATTCTGAATATTTATGAAAGTAGTAGCAGTTGAATTGAATATAAAGCTCTAATTTATTCCTAAAACTGGATGAATTAAAGCGAGTATATGTATGAATTTTATGGAGTTTTATATATTTTAAGGAGGGGTAACACGTGACAATATTTCTTAAAGATAAGATAGAATTCTTGAAAAAAAAATAAGACAGTGTTAAACTTGGAGAGAAGAATAGAACGCAAGAGTTAGAAAGAGAACACTTATAGAGGGGTAATTAGAGTAGTCGATGGTTAAAGACCTATTTTACCCGGAGCTTTATTATTCCGCCCTGGGATAGTTTTAATGAATTTTCATGAATAATTTACGAATATGTACTATTTATTATATGTGAAATAGAATATCTAATAATGAAAAGAAACGAATCGTGAACTTAAAAAGTTGTTTGGTATATTCTTTTCGTAGCCCTACTAACGAATACCTGATGTTGAACGCGAAATGCGGGTAATCCTTCAAGAAGACCTGATGAAAATCGCAAACCAAAGATATTTTTAGCGTGATCGAGTTTTTTCGAGTCAAATCGTTGAGAATGTCGAGTTGGCTGATCGTTGCAGTCATGTTCTTGCCTCAACAGGTTGGAGAGAAGGAGCGACGTGACCTAATGGGGACTAGTCTTGAGTATACTCCCCTCTCGGATTCTCTTCTATATACATGATTTTCATCGTGCAAAACGCATGGCCTGGGGTTTTTCTGGAATCGAAATTGTTCTGCTCTTGAATTGACAGGCTTCGGGTTTCGAAGGCGTCGCGGTGTCGAAAAACCGAGGGAGGCCATGTACTCCATTTTCGACCATCTCGTTGACTTTCCACCTGTTCAAACTCTTGTCCATCTCTAGAGTGAGATACGGAGTTGAAGACACAACCAAAGACTTTTATGCTTTGAATGCTTGCTTCATCGAATCAGCACCTTAAGCTTTCGCCTTGCTTTTTGTTTTTGTTGAAACGACGAGAAGAACCAGAGTGGTCTCCGGGATTTTCCCAGAAGACTTCTAAGATTTCGATCAAACACCAAAATTAGATGTGGCGGTGCACATGTGGTTAGTGTTCTTGTGCAAAGTCAGCCCGCGGGCAGTCAGCCAGCCCCTAACGTCAGCGCATCACAGGCGCTCAAATTTTTTATCTCCCCCTTCTTGATGACCGTAAACCCTTTCAGAAATGCGAATAACGCGAAAGCACCGCAATGAAAATCATGGTAAAGATGAAGAATCAAATCTCATAAATCCAAAGCTTTCATGGAGGTACCTTTTCCACCCGATGTACCCCACCACCTCAAGCACCTGGCTGACTGCATATAGATTACTGATCTGACATTCGTCCCTCAAGAAGGGAAACGTTTGTCTTCTACCGATCCCCGAAGGAGGTTTGTGCGATCGCACGTCAGTCGAAGGATTAATGTGAAGAAACGTAAGGATGGGGGAAAACGGGAAGTGGGGGAAGAGGCTAATAAGGGGAAAGAAGATCGTAAATGTGAGTATGGGGTTGGCCTGTTATATACCCGCTGTCGTATTTCCGATTCCAATCTCCTGTATGCTTATACAAACTTCTAGGCTCAGAATCTGTAGACACCAGGGGCTCTCCAGAATGTCATGAAATAACAACCCGGACTCCCGAGCCAGGCTGTGCTGGCCAGGATCCATTCAACAGTCTTCCTATTGAGGCGGGACAGTGTGAACTGCTTCTCTTGAAATACTGTACGTATTACCCTTCCACAACTCTAATTGTGTAGCTAATTTAGTCAAAGATGCAAGTACATGGCACAAAGTACGAATTCCCATCAATCCAGCTCGTGCTTACCTCCCAATCGCCATCAGTAACCCTGCCCTTCTGCACGTTACCCTTCTTCATGCGGCAATGAACTCGCCATTCTTGTGTGATCCCAAGTTCCAAGCAGCGCTTGCGTACCACAAATTAAAGTCTGTGGAAGCCGTAAATGAGAGAATTAGCAAATCGGCATTTGATACGTTCACACTTGCCACCGTGGCACTGTTGGCACTCCTTGAGGTATCTCTTCCTCGAAAACTTATGGAGACGACAAGATGACTGATCTTCGTTTTAGAGTGCTGATGGAACTGAGGTTGCATGCCGTGCACATATGACTGGCCTTCGTGCCCTAGCAAAACACGTGGGTGGACTCGAAATAGACACCCTCAACCCGCTGTTACGTCAAACCATAAGATGGTAAGTTTAGCTCCCTCAATTCATGTTTGTATATAACTAACCTTTGCCTCAGGATTGACGTAGCAGGGGCCATGACTCTTGAGTCACCGCTCATCTTCTCCTCCGACACCTTTGACAATGTCTGGAATGGAGTCTACTTCGGAAAGAAAACTCTAATCCAAGCAAACAATATAGCTGAGAAACTCCATCTCATCACAGGCTCCCAAACTCTCAGTCATTCCGTGGGTACCATCTTTCAATGTCTTAAATGGCTTTCAGATGGCATCAGCCAAATCCCAACCTCAGACGTTGCCGGTCTTGAAAAGCTACACTTCCACACCCGCCTCGATCACCTCGAAAGACAGTGTATCGACCTCCGAAACCAAGCTCTCACTCAAACAAACGGCAATCTCGATCTCATAATCGCGTTCTCCAACGCATCCCTAATTTACATATGTCTAATAATCCGCGGCTACCAACGTCGACTCGGCATGTTCAACGTTCTATCTCAAAGAACAAGGAATGCAATTGAATCCATCGATTGGCTTATGGCGGATGAAACACTGCCAGATTTATTGTTGTGGGTCATGATGTTAGCTAGTCTAGCTATCGGAGAAGGAGAGCAGAAAAGGTGGTTTAATCGAAGGGTCAGGTCGATTGGGGGGAGTATGGGGTTGGTTACTGCGATTGAGTTAGCTGAGAGTGTCAAGTCCTTTTTGTGGGTGGAGACTTTTGTGAGTCGTGAGGGGCTTTGGCAAGAGGGCGTTGATGGGTTGAGGAATGAGATCGAGAGGTTGTGATTGATAATGGTGGGTGTATTTAGTCGTTGTATATCGATGTCTCGCTCATGGCTCTAGGTAAAATTATATATAAATGAAATGTAAATATTTTAAACTCCCAGGACTAAATCAATTGTGCGAACAGTTTGGGATGACTGGTATTCGTTGGTTCTCGCTAATACACATCAATTTGCTTCGGTAATGATTCTCCGTTTCTCAACTAACATTGCTGGATCGATACAGCGAACAAGGTATTGCAGATGGGGGATCCTTTCGGTCATTATTTAAGCTTCTTCAACCTTCGGTGGTCTACAGCACTCCTTCCAGATAGAAGTAAGTTTACAGAAATGCAATCCATTGCCCCGCATCAGTATAAACATATGGCTATGGTACACTTCCAGAAGCTCTAGGAGTTACCAGAAAATCAATCTACTGTTGAAATTATTTCTTAAATCCCTGTTCATACCAATCCCAAAATCCTTTATCGTATAAATCGACTATTTCAAAACATCCCGCCAATCGTCTAAATGACGATTTTAATATGAGAGTGCTCAGGTATTTGGCTCCAATACTTTAGTGTGCCCCATGTGAGTCTGAAACATATTCAAAAGGGCGTAGTTCATGGCAATAAGCCTTTAGTATAGGGGCCACAGCTTTCCAAAGGACGATTTGCTCACTTAGATTTTGCACATTGTTTTCCACAGTGTTTCCGACGATACCGGAGAATGTCCCAAAGTTGCGAACTTTCTTCGAATATATCATTATCGCTTTCCCATTACATAAAAATAAGTCACAACACGGAGGATGTGGTTAAAAGTATGGAGAATACAGTACACTACAATGTCTTGTAAAATGCCCTGGAGGTGTCTGTTCGTCGACCTCCGTTGGTGTCTGTAAGTGGCGTGGCTCTGAGACCCTGAAGCCATCAGGGTAGGCGAACCTATGAGCTCAGCATCTGAGTCCTGAATTACAGGGACAACCAATGAAATACGACGATCACGCCAGAGTTTGGGGGAACTATTATGGGGAATTCCACAGCCTGTATACTTTAACCGCGTACCTAGCACTAGATCTCCTCCTACTTGCATTTTTTGGGACTAATGGGTCACCTGTACTAGGTAGTGGTAGTTAATCTCACGACTCAATGAAGGAAGTTTTGGGGAGGCCTTCTAATGGCTTGGCCAACAATAGCTACATACAGTACATGCCCCTCTTTTCACTCCTCGCTGTAGAACAAATTAGAACTCCCGGAGATACTCGGAGGAAGGAGTCGAGGAAACACTCGGAGAAAACAAAACACTTGCAGAAAAAACTGTCGGAGGAATTCGGAAATGCTGGAAACAGTCTCGGAGATTTGTACCCAATCCCAAGCAGTTAATTTCGAACAAGTATCTCCGAGCACCTACATTAACTCTGAGCCCAAATAATTCCAAATATTCCCGAGCGAATAAATACTCCAAGTAGATATCTCCGAGTAAAAAATATCTCCGAACAAGAGTAAATAATATCAAGATATCTCCGCTGGAGTATCTCCGAGTAGTAACTCAGAAAAATTTATTTCCAAGTAAGTATTTCCGAGTCAAGCTACTAATTCCGAGCATGTAATTTATTTCTGAGTAAAATATTTCTGACTTAAGCCCGAAGGGATAATTCCGAACTGGGGGTAAATTCAAGTTAACTATATTTCCGAGTAATTTATTTCCGAAATATAAATCTGAGAGTTATAACTCCGAGAAGTATAAATCCGAGATATATAATTCCGAGATATAATTCCGAGAGATAATTCCGAGAGAAAACTCCGAAATATAAACCCGAAGTATAAACCCGAAGTATAAACCCGAAGCATAATTCCGAGATATAAATCCGAAATGTAATTTGAAAATTCTCAAGTATCTCCGAGCAACTAATCCTGAACAACTAATTCCGAGAAAGTCCGAGCCGGTCAACAGCATTGTTACTTTTCACTATAAGATGTACCAAAGCATATAACTCGACGTGAATAAGATAAAAGCTTCCAACTTTTATAATAAATACAAATTATCTTTTTACGCATCCACTCATATTTATTTTGTATTTTTACAATCAATTATTGTTAAGTTATTACGTGTTTAGTAGGATGGTATGGCGTCCTGGATATAACAAAAAGTCGGAATCGACTAAATCGCAAATCGTAAATCGCAAAAGTCAAGTATTTATAGCTACCTAGAGTAGAACCCAACAATTATTTTCTAACGCCCCTAAGCGAAATCGCAAATTATCTCTTGCTACTTACTTCTTCTCTTATTCTCCTAATCCCTTCTTCTCTCCCTCTATTATCTCTTAGCGGGGGGCAAGCAAACATTTCAGGGGAAAGTTTTTCCTAGCGTGGGTAAGGTAAGTAAGAAGCAAACATTTCCCCCCCTCCCACTTTCCCCCCTACCTCTTTTCCTCTTTCCCCCTCTCTTCTTTATCTAGAAACAATAGTAAGAATGCGATACGACAGCGACAGCGAGGAGGCGGTAACGAGGGAGCGAGGGGGGGATGTTATTGCTATATACGTGATATTTATTATCCCTCTTCTTCGATTGGCCAGTAGCTGTGAATGAGACCGTTTAGTGATATCTTTATAGGTATAGAAGGAGAGGGAATTTAAATTAAAAAAATTAAAAAAAACTATTCTATTTTATACTTATTAAAACTAACACTTTGCGATTTGCGATTTTGTCAATCCGACTTTTTGGTGCATTCAGGATGCCGTTGATAGCAAATTATAGTGCCAACTTTTCTGTCTATCAGTGTGCTTGGATTTAAACGACAACTTCCCGATCCACATATACTTTTTAATGACTCTATAACGGGAACTTGAGCTCGGGGTTGTTGGTAGCGAAAAACCCTGGCAAGAATCCCACTTCAATCCATCCTTATACCAGAGCGAAGTTATAATATCTCAGTATTCGACCATTGCCTTCTCTCTATCTCCTTCGCCAAATTCAGTAGCACACTCTCTACTGACTTCTACTCACACCCACGCAAGCTAAGCGTAGTACTAAACTTAGAAAGATATTTCTTTATCTAAACCAAAGATTATCCGTGCTGTTCTTGTAAGTTTTGCTGTAAGAAATGACTCCATTATAATGGTTCATAGGCTGCGAAGATAATGAACAGGAATGCGAAGCAATTTACGAAGCGAGTTGAGAGGCTTATGAAGCTTGGGGGGGTTGAGAGAGTGAAACATCGATCACGACCTCGAGCTCCTTCTTAAATTCGTCCCAGAGTGGAGAAGGAGGTGGAATCTCCTGAATTGACGTTCCCCTGAAGGCTAAACAGAAAGATTTTCAAGATATCTTCTTTATTATTTAGTCTTTTTTATACTACAGTCAGGGTCCACTTCTAATCGACACTCGAACATAAAACACGAAAAGTCGCGTTCTCTAATTCCTACCTTCCTACATCAACACCACAAAATGCCATCAGTACGTACTCCTATGGGAGCCATTTCTGAGAATCATGTTCCTAAGAAGCAACTTACGCTATACGAACGAGGGAAGATAGTAGGGATGTCCATAGAGGGGTTAAACAATACCGATATTGCCGCACATATGAAATACCTCTGCACCACAGTTCGAAGCACTATCGCGCAAGACTCAGAACACAACGACGGAGCTAATTTAGAGAAAGGCAGTAGGAGGAAGTCATATACCTTTACAGACAAACGACATATTCTACGCTACGTACGCACAAACCCGAAGAGTACTTACAACGAGGTCAAACGTGACTGTGCCCTGGATTGCTCTACCACTACCCTCAAGTGTATTCCCAAAAAGCATGGCATTACTAATTGGCGCGCGCGTCGCTGGCCGTTACTTACAGTAAACAACGCTGCTAAAAAACTTGCTTGGTGCTTAAGAATAGGCATAGAAATAAGGAGGAATGGGGCATGCATATGTGGAGCGATGAGTGCTCGGTAGAGCGGGGGAAGGGCAAAAGGGACGAGTGGGTGTTCTGTTCTTCACAGGACAACAAATGGGCAAGGGACATAGTACAGACCTACAATTGTAAGAAGAACATAAAGGTCATGGTCTGGGGGTACTTTTGGGACCTTGGACATACTAACCTCTATATCATAGACCGAGATTTTGAGTCTACAAAGCATAAGTATAGTGCTGAGGGTTATCTTGAGCTCCTTAACACAGAAGTAGCTCCCACGTACGAGTCTTTGGAGCCTGGGTACAAGATTATGCAGGACAATGCTTCTATACACACAGCTGGAAAGGTTAAAGCTTGGTTTATAGAAAGAGAGATAAAAATAGTAAAGAATTAGCCTCCTTACCCCCCTGACCTTAACCCTATTAAGCATATCTAGTGGATACTCAAAAAGAGGGTCTTTGACATGTTCCCTGAGATAGCTGTGGACACTTCAGTTAGTGAGCATTCAAGGCAGAGGCTTGAAAGTGCTCTACAAGCAGCCTAGGATACTTTGGATAAGGAGAGCTTTGATGTTTTATATAAGAGCATGACCTCTAGAATTGAGGCTTGTATCGAGGCGGACGGGTGGCATACAAAGTACTAGCTTTTAAGCTACTTTTATTTTAATTTCCTAGTAGTATAAAATGAAGCCCTGGTTCCTATGTATCTATGCATGTAATTGCTATCTAATTCCTATATAAACTGATGTTATAGTATATAAAAGAGTAGTTCAGATTTTGATGAGGTGCGGGGTAAAAAAAAGTGACGATTAGCAGTGGCCTAGTACTGTATTTGTAGATTACTTTGAGTAGTAACTATTCTACTCCCTCAATCAACCCGATTACTCAAACTCTACTCTACTCTACTCAGAGTTACTCCGAGTAAAGTTTAGGAGTGAATAATTGTTTCCCACTACCTTGGGCATCGATGCGAGCAATTTGTACTTCGGTTGTATTTGCAACAGAAGGATTGTTTATGGCCTGGTTGTCAGACGATCCTTGAATTCGAAAGTAAGAAATTGGGCATTGTGAAGAAGGGCCTTGGCCGGAGACAGGCTTGAGACCCGCTCGACTGAAGGAGGTGTAAAATGAGTTTGTTTGAACGAGCTCTTGCGAATGAGTGCAGATGACCTGATGTGTGAGGGGCGGGTGAGGGATTTGTTCTGACGAGTTCAAGGGAGCGACTCAGGGAAACCTGATGTTCGGCATTGAGTAGATAAGGATAATGAAAGTGGGACTAGATTCACGGTGCCATTCCTTGAGAGGACGCTCTTTGAGGACGCAACGGCTTGAATCGCTTGATTTTAGGAGGGGGGAAGGGGCGGTGCTTGGACTGTCTTAAGGCTCCGCAAAAGCGCGCTTATCGTCAGGTATGACTTCACCGTCCTGGTCAAACAGAAGACCGTGATCGTGTTTATTTTTCGCTTTCTGGATTGGGATCGGGGTTGGTGGTGCGGATCGTGGCGGTGGTTGTTGGTTCAAAGTAGATTTCCACTTTGGAGGCATAGATAGACGTAGGGAATTAGACAATATGAAATAGGTTTAGAAAATAGTACGTACGCCGCAGTTATCTACCGAGGTTGTCAAGCACACAAGTTTCTCGATCATTTTATTTGTTTTGGAAAGCAGTAAAAATCAAGTCTTCTTACGACGAGTATTTCTAAAAATCTTTTTTTACTTAAATAATATTACAGAAACCTCATTAGGTATTTCTTTTGAAAATTATTAAAAATCAAATGTTCTTATAGTAATTCCTATAGTTCATAAGCTATTTTGCTATAAAAACGTTATTATGATTTTCACTCAACTATTTCTACTCTTCTTTCTATTAAGAAATCCATATTATCTGAGTGATATTAATCGAGTCTTCCTCGGCTTATATACATTATTATAGTAGACAAGTCAGATATATAATAGTGTCGTTACATATTCCTGGTGAATAGCACCTTGCACGACAGCCTAGTTGATCTACGTGCTTCAGCTCATGTGAGTGGCTTGCCGCTCACGCACTTAAGCTCACAGGATCCTTCCCCTCTTTCCCTTTACTCTTCATGCAATAAAGATATAGGAATACAACCACTTATTGCATCACACTTTATGACTACCAAGTCATACCAACAAATAGAAATCTATATAAAATTTCTTATCGATTATGGTACTTTTCAATTGGAGTATACAAATCAAAAAGTGAGTTAATGAGCCGACGCTAAGAGAGTAGATCAGAGCAGTGAGAAATGTGACAGCGCGGCCGCAATAACAAAGCTGAATTGAGATATCACATAATAGTGAGAGTAAAAAAGACATTGGAGAAGATAGCCTTAAAGGAATCATGACGTTCAACTTGAACTTAAAAGTTTAGTAGATAATGTAACATTCAAAATGTCTAACGTTCAAGAGAAGTAAGCGAACGTGTTAAACTTAAACTAATGGCAACGTCCGTGGAGAGATATGACGTGCGATAACAGGAAACTAACGTTTTAGACTTAAACGAATCTTAACGTTTGATAGAAGCTATGAAGTTTGTGTCAGAGACAAAATTTGCGATAAGGAGTGAATTCAAGAAGCGATGTTCTGACTTATTTCGTACAATTGTCCCTACTAAGGAAGACACCGTTGCACTCAGCAACTGTAATAACTAACACTATTCTCCTCCGGATTGGCTCTTCGTGAGTGCAGTGCTCTTCGCATCCTCTTTTATTTCTTGTGAAATCGACCGTATGTAGCAGCAGGAGAGCTGCAACATATGCCGGGGAAAGTAGACAAAACTCTGAGGTAAGTAAGCGAATTCCAAGTATTTAGAAACCAAAGTCTCATATTAATAGTCACAATCCCCATCACCCTAGTATGTATCTTCTTCTTGCTTGCCACCGCCAGGATACTAAGGCTATGAGACATCTCCTTCAATTCTTCTTCGGAATTGGATTTCTAGCTAAAGTCGTAGCTCCAGGAGTATATGCCGTCGCTGTAAGTAATCGGCTCGTGAGAGAGGATGCTGCGCGTGAGATGCCAGCGTATGACTCAGGAGCGAAAAAGAAATTGTACTGTAGGTGGGAGACGTTTGCGACTATCGTAACTCTCTAGGGGTGTGGAAAGTCGGCAAGTAGAAGTTACCTTTGCTTGCTAGAGTTTCAGCCTTCACTTTCTCTTCAGGGGTCTCGAGAGTCTGTCTAGCAAGGTTGGATTCCGGGAACAACTTCTCGAGCTGACGGAAGAAAGACTCAAATTTTCTAGAGTTAGTCTTCTCGAACGGATGAGATATAGTGTTTTGCCAAAAGCCTTACCTCATTCCGCATTCAATTCGAACTAGGATGCAAGACCCTCTGGCTCACCCTCATCTCACATTCAGAGAACTCTTGTATTTTCTGTGTAAAAATGTCCCCTAGCCTTAAACAGCAATACTTCACGGGCACCATCAACTAGTGTTGTTTGTGAGGCAATTTCAGAACGACTTCACAAGTCCGAGACACATAAGCTCTGAAGCTCTGAAGCTCTGAGCTGTGCCCGGTGTGGTAGCAGAAGTATTTCCGAAAAATATATCATCATGATATCTCAATTGTATTTCTTATCATCTCAATACTATAGTAATATCGTGATTTTACCGTACAACTTCTAATGTCGCGTATAACTAAAAACTCACTTCTTTTTGGAGGGCTACATACTCTTACGTCATTTAAACCTTATACAACAACACAGCTAGAATTTGAGCAGCTAGCTAGCCAGATTTAGTTAACATATATTGGGTGATAGAAACCGAACGTATTGGGTAAACTTTTAAAAGGGTGGTGCAATTAATTGTGCAGCCAGAAGTTGACTTTCGGTGTTTTAGTCGATCATACTGCCGCTAAAAATAGTTTCATAGGGTATGATTTTGTAGGCAACGAAAATTCTTAACAACTATGATTTTTTATTATATCAGAATATTGGTATATTAGGATTCATTATTTATTATAGTGCTTAATCTCCTTAATCTTTGCTCTATGGCCCTAGTATAAAAAATGGTTGTGGCAAGCAATTACGTGCGCTCTCAGTGGTGTATGGCATGGGCCGTGGTACGGAGTATTAAAGATTGATGGTTATGGAATTCATGTAGGAGTAACGGAGGGGTGAAGCCCAGGGGGATCCTCGCTATATACAGGGAATACTAGCTTGGGTCGTTCCTGCCCTAACAGTGGAAAAGTTATGTTGCATGCGCTGGGGCAATTACCAATTTTGGCCGGATTGACGATTCAGTATCACGATAGTAATTCCCAAGTAATTCCACCTACAACTATGTAAATATCGTAAGCTTTTGCACTATGGATACTTATAATATAAATGACCTTTGCGCATCAAGGGTATATTCTTGAAGAGCGTGTTTGAAACTTGTGCCCACCAATTACACGAGGTCCTAGATACGACAAAACTTAGCCTTCTCTCGAGAAATTGTCTCAAGTCAAACTCTCGGCCGAGAACTGGAAATCGTACCCACCTACTTCAACGCCGAGAAGGACTTTAAGCTACTTATAGACTCGATATTTTTCTCGTCTACTCTAGCCTTTTTAGTAGCAACGTCCTTAGTCTAAGAACGTTGCTTACTTTGATTATTTATTGTTGCTACAACCTTATTGGGTCGGTTGCGTTGTACACGTGACCATTCTGCGTCTATGGATGTTTGCTTTTGGGCTTTAATTCTCCCTCTTTTAGAAACAACAATGAATCAATAAAACCTCTTTACAAGACGTACGATATACGATAGTTATCACAAACCAAGTCGTACCAACACTGATCAGTGAGCGCGCACAGATCAGATCACTGCTTTAGAGTCTATAGCTTCGGTCGTGGGCTTGCAAACGCAGCGGTACGTTGATACCCACTTGAGAGTACTATTTCGCAGTGGACTGTGGAATAACTACTACCTCGACTGAGATCCCGTAGTTGGGCTATTGGAATCAAGAAGGCAGAAGAATTGCAACGGGTTGCACCTTCTGTAGACAAACGGAGGCTACTCAACCAGCTCCACCGCGAACCTCTCCCCAAACCTTTGAACCTTCGAACCTTACGAACCTTCTACCCCTTTAAATACCTCCTTCCATACCTACGAACCTCCTACCCCTTAAATACCTCTTTTCGAACTTTCAAACTTTCGAACTTCTAAACTTTTCGAAAACCCGCAAAAACCTCTACCTTTCACAAAGCAAGACAATATAGCAGACACAGGAGATGGGTCCTCTTTAGGACAGGAGCAGGGACTGGAGTCTTTTGACTATCAAGCTTTTGTCAAGGACTGTACTGAGGAATATGTAAACGGGAAAGATGATGACAATATTTTGTGGATAGGCTTTCAAGAAGACTTCAAGGACTAGACAAAAGAGCACTTTGAGAATGTCAACCGGAAAGTCAACGGCGCGTTATGTAAGGTGTTACGTCTACGTGGAGTTTGGGTGAACGACAACAGCAAGAATGAACCAGTGGCTACTTCTCTTTTCGATGTCTCTAAGGAGGAGGAAAGAACTTGCTGGACGGACAACTAAATAGTGGAGATTTGGGAAAGCAACAGAACTAATTCAATGCATTTTTCTCGACGTATTGAGTGTATAAACAACCCAGACAACATTTCTAAAAGATACAACAGAACCAACCCTCAAAAACCTCAAAAAAAAACCCCTCCAACTACCCCCTCTATACTCCTAGGATCGACACTGAATTCAGGATACAGACACAAACTGACAAACATGACAAAGTTCTACGACAACGAAAAGAAGTACAGCAGCACTGGTGATAACTTCAGCTTTAAATTGACAATCTTCTTTGACATCTACAACAGAGTCAACCTGCTAAGCACAGCGTACACAAAAGCCCTACCAATTATGTTGAAAGGCTTAGCTTCAGACTACTACTACACAACTCTCATCAAATCTAGCTTAGACTTTGACAGCATGTGTAGCAACATTGAAGAACACTTTGAAGACATGAGCTACAAACGCTAAGTCCTGATAGAATAGAATACTCTTACCCTTTGAACTGTCAAGACAAACTACCCTAATAAGCTAACCTCTCACTACTTCTAGATCATGGTCAATAAATTTCTGAAACTACACCACAGACTCACAGAAGACCTAAGCACAAATAACTTCCTCTACCAGAGAATTATCTAGGCTTGCGAGAGGCAGCTAGAATGTCAATTCACCTGCTCTAACCCACCAAACAACGTTACTGGCTTAATCAATAGTGTCAAAACTGTAATTGCAACATATAAGAAAATCCATGGCACTACACCTTCAAACCCAGAGACATATGTCGCAGATCAACTTTCCGACGCCTATATAACAGACCGTCGATATTAGTCGAATTATAGCAGAGGGTACCAAGGCAGGGGTAGATACAGAGGTAGACACAGTAGAAGAGGAGGCTATCGAGGAGGAAGAGAAAAATCAAAGGCCTAATACCACGTGTGCAAGAAAGAAGGATGCTAGTCAACAAATCATACAGACGTAGAAGTCTACTAGGCCAAAGAGAGATTCAAGAATCAGTACAACAACTACTTCAAAGGGAATTTTGGAGAAGCTTTTAAAAGATCATACTGCTAATATGTTACAGACTACGAAGGATCCGAAACCGCTACTACTGATGAGATATTTCAATATATCGCTGAGGAAGAAGAGGAAGAAAATAATTACTTCGCTAAAGAACTTGACCCCTACACCTACATTACTTCAATTAGCGCATTCTCTAATACAAACGCAAAAGACATTGCCCTTAGCCTAGGTAATTCAGCATGCCTACATGTGTTCAGTGGATCAGACCCTAGCACCAGAGAACTAGAAACCTTGATAACCTCAAGGAGGTATTCGTTAGACAACTTCTTTGGCATTATAATCAACACAGGGGCTACATCGAAATCAACAGTAGGCTACGATTAATACCTTGCATGGAACACAATTGTTGAAACACTAATATCTAAGGCTACAGAGGGAGAAGTCAGCATTAAATTTAGTGTCAGACAGGCTTTATCAATTGGATTAGTCAAAATTACCTTGCTAATTAGTATAGCAGAATTTTATATTCTCTATACCGACACTCTATTCCTACTGTCGCTTGCTGACATAGACAGGCTCAATATCTACTTCAATAACCTCGAAAACATGCTAATTACCCTCCACAGAAAATTTCCAATTGTACAATGCTTTAGTCACCCTTTCTTCTTGTGGAATGAGTTGCTATATAGCTTTTTGCAAGACTCTTCTGAATACCTAACAGAAACTGAGCTTTGTCGACTCCATAGACGCTTCAGACACCCGTCAGTAAACCGCCTACAGAAACTTTTACAACGTGCTAGACATAGTGTTAATTCAGAAATTTTGCAACACCTTAACAAATACTGCTAATACTGTCAGAGGTATAGTAGATCTCTGGGTCGCTTCTGCTTTATACTCTGAGACGATGTTGAATTTAATTATTGTATATATATCGATATCATGTATATTAAAGGCCGACCTTTGCTCTATGTTGTCAACGAAGCTACCTGCTTTTAGGCTAGCAGTTGGCTACACGATATTTCAGCATCCTACACGTGGGAAAAGCTCTGTCAATGCTAGATTAACACCTACCTTGGTCCCCTAGATTTAGTTATATATGACACAGGACGAAATTTCATTAGCAAGGAGTTTAGAAAACTCGTGAATTCTATGAATGTTTATATAAAAACTGTTCTAGTCAAAGCTCACAACTCTATTAGCCTTGTAGAACAATATTATAGCCTAGTTCAGAGAGCCTACGAGATTGTGTCCAAAGAACTCCCAACCCTCCATAGAGATATAGCCCTGCAAATAGCATTCAAAGCTGTGAATGATACAGCTGGTCCTAATGGAATTATACTAATGTTACTAGTGTTTGGCACCTACCCTAGAATAGTTGAAAATAACACTCTATCTCCTACTGTTACTCAACAAGCTGCTACACTCTAAAAGGCAACAAACAAAGTCAGAAAATTGCAAGCTCAACGTTAAATCAATAATGCCCTCAACCAGAGAAATGGACCAATCACAGACCACCTTAAGGACTTACCCCTCAATGCTTAAGTCCTAGTATAGCGCGAAGTCCCAGGAAACAACCAAATCAGAAAATAGACAGGCCCTTTTCCTTTCAGAGGCATCAACAATAAGGAAGTTACTGTAGAGTTGCTAAATAGACCTGTAAAGTTCAGATCTATAGTTGTCAAACCTTACTTTTCAGAACTAGAAGACAAGCTTGAAGAATGCTAGGAACCAGGAGAGCGACTAACAGACCAAGACCAAGAGCAAGAGCAAGGACACTGCCAAGAAGCAACTCAACAAGAACCTCCTAGGAGAAAGCGTGGCAGACCTCGAAAAAACCCTGTCCCAGATACCACAAATATTGTTGAGACAGTCGATATTTTCGTTGGTTTGCTCAACTAATTCAATCACTCAAGACAGAAAGAAATTAATAGTCTAATAGAACAAGAGGTCTGTAGGACTATCAAGGAAGAGGACATCCCCACAGGTGCAAGGATTTTTAATTCAAGATTCGTGGATCAGATCAAAAACAAGGGCACAGGCAAAGCTTTTGAGAAGTCAAGACTTGTCATCTAGGCATACAACAACGTCGAAAAATAGGCTGTATTGACCCAGTCACTAACAATTCAACGTGTCAGCCAGCAGATTATCCTTTGCATTGCTGTGATATTCCCGGAATTCGAATTATTCTTGAGAGATATCACACAGGCATACACCTAGTCAACCACAGAGCTCAACAGGGACTTTTATGTACAACCTCCAAAGGATGTTGACTAATAGAAGGGTGTATTTCTCAAAATAATTAAGCCACTGTACAGCGTGCCTAAAGCTGGAAATCACTAGTTTGGAACATACCACAAGCACCATCAAGAAAAACTAGGAATAAGCCAATCAACTTACAATCCCTGCCTACTTTCTATCAATCAACCTTTTAGACTTGTAGGACTTTAAACCAACGATACTCTCATCCTTGCAAGTCAAGATTTCGCTTTAACTGAGGACGCTGAATTAAAGAAGGCCAATATCCAATCAAAGGAAAGAGAGCAGCTGTCTACTAACTATCCAATCAAGTTTAATGGTGGGAGTATTAGTTGCCTTGGGGATGACTCTATTCTTCTCACCTAGGGACTGTACGACCGTACACTCAAGCTTGTAGCAAGTTCGCTAGCAGACTTGACTAGCTCCTGTGGAACAATCCGTCAAGGTGTGCTAACAAAGGACCAGTATACAGTGCAACGTGTAAGAGGAGCCTATCTTACAACAATGTCACAACCTAAAGCATCTTTCAACTTGTCTTTTGCTGCCTAGGTTATTGATCCCCAGAAAGCAGATATCAACACACTTAACAAGTGAATTCAATGGCAACTCGACAACTCTGCCAGAGGTCTTAAATTCGTTAAGCTCAACAGAAAAGTCCTACGACTTCTCCTTTTCACTGACTCTTCTTTTGCAAACAACAAGGACTTCACCTCATAGATCAGCTATGTCGTCGTACTTTCAGACAGCAAAAACAACGCCAACATTTTACACTAGTCTTCTACAAAGTGTAAAAGGGTTACTAGGAGTGTATTAGCGTCTGAGCTATACACGCTGAGCAACGGATTTGACATAGCAGCATCGATCAAGACTACCTTGGAGAGGATTCTCGATATCAAGCTACCTCTTATAGTCTACACAGACTCCAAATCCCTCTACGAATGTGTTGTCAAGTTGGGAACCACACAAGAAAAGAGACTCATGGTAGATATTATGTGCCTACGTCAATCCTACGAACAAAGAGAAATTGAGGATATAAAATAGATCGACGGAAACTCTAACCCAGCCGACGCTATGACGAAGTCGAAAGCCTGCCCTGCTTTACGAGAACTGATTGACACGAATAAGCTCAATATTAAAGTCGCTGAATGGGTCGAACGCTCAACCAACGAGAACACACCTGTCAGATAGATGTCATATTCAGCAGACAGCTAGCTACTAAATAATCCCCCCTCTCTTTTGTTTTTCAGATTACACTTAGCTAGACTTAGCTCTCCTTCTCTTATTTTCTTCTTTTATGAATATGACTAGATGGAATTTGATTGTTTGATTTTGATTGGACAAATAGGATTGTACTTCTTTTCTCTGTACTTTCACTACTGGCTTTGTCTCACTTTAGAGTAGGCCCAGTGTTGCTACAACCTTATTGGGTCGGTTGCGTTATACACGTGACTATTCTGCGTCTATGGATGTTTGCTTTTGGGCTTCAATTCTCCCTCTTTTAGAAACAACAATGAATCAATAAAACCTCTTTACAAGACGTACGATATACGATAGTTATCACAAACCAAGTCGTACCAACATTTATATTCTCCGAAGCTCTTTAAGCTACTACAGTCCAGGGCGGCCCGAACTCTGCCCGGTATCACTCTGGGTTACTCGGAGCAACGCAGAGTAGAGTAGAGTGGAGTTTGAGTAACGACTAGTCCCATTGAGTAGAGTAGAGTAACGGCCTATTACTCTACCTAACTCTACTTATTTTTTACGCTAGCCGAAGCAGAACAAGGGAGCGGCGGAAGTTCAGATGAAATTGTTAGAGTAAAACATCTTTTGATTTATAGTTCTTACAGTTATTACAGTAAAAGCATTCAACTTATACTACTTCCCTAAAGAAGGCGAATAATGGATATAAACGGAGGAAATTAAAACGATGTTATTATAGTGAAACAGCTTGTAGATTATAATAATCACTATAAAAGAATTTACTTCTCTCTAATTTTTAAAACAGCTAGAAAAATCGAGAAACAGAAGATGAAGTTAAGAAAAACCATTATAATAAAACAACTTTTACGCTACGGTTATTACAGTAAAAACATTCAAAAAATACTACTTTTTAAAAGTGGTAGAATAATTAAGAAATAAAAAAGAGGAAGTTAAGACGATTTAATTGCAGCCAACAGCGGGTTGGTTTTCATTATTACCGGAAAAACATTCACCTCTATCTAGTTTTCAAAACAAGCAGAAAATTTAAGAACATCGGACAAAGTTACAATGAAAGTATAACAGTAAAAGTATTTTTAAATTATAATGATTACTATAAAACCATTTAAGTTGGAAAATTTTCTAAAAGAAATAGAAGAACAGAGGAAATTACTACAATACTAAAAATGATAGATATGTAAATATATGGAACTAATTTCTAAGAACATACGATGAATACTGTTTTATGAAATGTACGAAATAATAGAGATTTTTTTTAATAATGATCAGGATAGTTTATTTTCAATTTTTAATCATTATTTTCCCTAACGTGCATGTATAGCAAACCGGCCAAACAAGGGAACCGGCCAAAATTTTCCACCCTCGCGATTAAAATTGTAATAATTCCACCACAACGCCTCTAATTAATTAAAACTACTCAGAAACCTCTTCCTCAGATACTTCTTCTATAAATTAACAGGTACGCGTATTATGCTCAGTTGCTCTACATTTGCCACAGTGCTGTACACGTGATCCTTCCCTCAGCTTCCGACCACTACTTCTCTTCATTTCTTGCATTACCTGCTCTCTAACGTCTCTATAATCCTGTAGGTCCTGTGCTTCCTGTTGACTAAGTGATCCTCCTTGACTTAGACGTGTTTTTTAGCCCTCCGGCGCTTATTTAGTACTTTATTTACTTGTCGAAGTCTCTGGTTCTCAGCTTTCAGTAGTACTAGCTAGTACATTACTTTTGATGTACCCTTCGCAAACTGGTCAACATCCTCATAAACAACCCACAATACTTAAGCTCTTTATGGTAAGGGAACAACTAGCAGGTATTTCAAACACAAGGGCAGCAAGGACTTCCTCACACTGCATCGCAAACGCCAAGTTCAAAGCAAACACAGCCCAGTAACCATGGAGTCATACTGTGACTGTTATTCATGAAGCTGGTATGGACCAAAAGATTTAAACTGTACAGCAAAATACGCAACAAATAATGCTTCAAAATTCAATCTACAAAACATTTCTACCCAAACCTTTCACTTGTAAGGAAGGTGGATGAGACGGCAAATATGATTCAAATGCAATACACTTCATTACTGGCTTGGAAATCTGGTGGGAGTTAACTTAACTGCCTAGCCCCCTTTTCCAAAAATGGTGGATAAAGGGGGTATTTCGGTCAACCCTATTGTTTAAGGTTACGATAGATTCTGATGCATCAATCATCGTGATTGTCTGGAAAGGTGACGAAAGTCCTGTGATCTGCTCAACAATCGTGGCTGGTCTAGAATTCTAAAAATAAAGTACTCGTTAGCATAAGAATCTTTTGATTCTGGGTAAGACAATAGGTACGATATTCCATTAGAATGTTTTCATCCACTGCCCTTGGGCATGCCCAGGTACGGTGTTCTTCCCAGGTGATAAGGAATGGTTGGAAAGTGTAGCACGAATGGTTGATCACTAAAGTCTTAATTTAAGCGAAGAATAACAGTAAACAAAGCATTGCTGATTATTTTTGATAGATGATGGTAAGAGCAGATCTTGGTGATCGGAGGTGTTGTTGATCTTGTTTTCGGAATTTTATCGGCCGGAAATCTGGGGTTTGCAAATCGCCACTCTATTGGCTGCGGTTTCTCCGACGGCCCCGTATCTCATACTTCCTCTGTATCACTTCCAAGATTCTCACAACAGGAAGCAGTGGAACCACGATCGTTTTCTGTGCTTACAGCCAAAACTTCTTTAATTGGAACCTTCATAGGCTTCTGAATACTCAACAAGTCCAACTCCTTATGCCCTTTAGCTTTGTTTGGAGGATACCTCTCGTTGAAAAACAACATGGCGAGGCTACATTCTGATGTGGGACTCAGTCGTGGGGCTCCTCCATGGAGTTATTACCTAGGTACAGGGTAATATCTAGTTGAAGTGCCAAATATGGCTTTGACAGCAGGATAGAGTTTATGCCAAAGGTGCCTATCCAGTTTCAAGAGCTCTTCATGAGTCCAAGCCCCACCCCAAAGATCTACCAGGTATGTACCTTACAACCGAAATACCCCCACCAAGTTGGAACTGTTGGCTGTATATCAAGAGCCAAAATCCTTTCTGACAAATCCAGCAGAGAAAGCAGAAATACCCAAAAAATCCCTCAAGTCAATTGAACCACCATCGAAACCATGAACGGCACGAAAGAAACCAAGATCGATTTCGAAGGAACCTTCCTCAACCTTATCGACGGACAACCCCGCAGTAGCAAGAATATCCACCATGGAATCAACCCCTCTGATAGCAAACCTTTGTGGGATGTGCCAATTGCGAGTGCGGAAGACCTCGATGATGCGGTAAACGCAGCACAAAAGGCGTTTAAGACCTGGTCGAAAACAAAATGGGAGGATCGACAAGCTATTATAAAGAAGATACAGGAGGAGTTTCTGAAATATGAGAATGAGATGGCCAAGATTGTCATGTTGGAGGGAGGAAAACCAGTATGTGCTTTTCCTTGGGAATCTGCGAAGTAGGGTATGGAAGCTGGAAACAGAATGGAGGTTAGGTGGATGAATACAAGAAGATTTGGCTGACTTTGGTTGGCATAGATACAATTTGCAAAGATGGAAGTTGGTAACTCTGCCAAGGGACTAGAATTCTACAGTAAGACTTTCAATTCGGCCTCACCAACAAATCATAACTAACTGAAGACAGCAACCCAACCTCCCTTCGAAGACGAAATCATCGCAGACGACGAGAACCTCAAATTGATACAACGATGGTCGCCTCTCGGAGTCGTTGGAGCAATCTGCCCATGGAACTTCCCTCTCGCGATTTCCATGAACAAAATAGGTCCTGCCCTCCTTACAGGTTCATGTATCATCATGAAGCCATCTCCTTTCACACCTTACAGCATTCTAAAATTCGCCGAGATCGCTCAACAATTCCTTCCTCCCGGTGTTTTACAGGCTCTCAATGGAGATGAGAAAATGGGTCCTATGGTCACTGAACACCCTGGAATTGCAAAAATCAGTTTCACGGGTTCAAGTGCTACTGGAAAGAGAGTTATGGCATCTTCAGCAAAGACCTTGAAGAGAGTTACCTTGGAGTTGGGGGGAAATAGTGCTGCTATCATTTGTCCTGATGTGGATGTTAACAAAGTGGCATTTAACGTGGCGCTTGGTGCATTCTACAACTCCGGACAATTGTGTGTCGCTAGCAAAAGGCTCTACGTACACAAGGATATCTACCAAGATATGCTTAAAGCACTTACCGATCTCGTACAAAGTTGGAAGACAGGAGGAACTCATGAGGAGGGTATTATGTTGGGACCAGTTCAAAATGATATGCAACATAAGATCGTCAAAGACTTCTTCGAGGATTGCGCTTCGAATGGTTACGACTTTGCCCTTCCTGGAAGTCATGGCCATGGGGGAGATGGGTTCGTTATTCAACCAGCGATTGTCAACAACCCACCAGATTCCGCAAGAATCGTTCGCGAAGAACAATTCGGTAAGTCAAGCTTCTTTCAGTGCCGGGTTTGATACTAATATCCTACAGGTCCAATCGTTCCCATGTTACAATGGGAGGACGAAGATGAACTGATCCATCGAGTCAACGATACCAATACCGGTCTTGGAGGTGCCGTCTACTGTGCTGATCTTGATCGTGCCCAAAGACTCGGAAGCCGAATTGAGGCTGGTACCGTCTGGATCAACAGTAACGAGAGACCTCTTGCCAATGCATACTTTTCGGGGAGAAAGGAGAGTGGAGTTGGCGGGGAGGGAGGGAGACATGGACTTTATGCTTATTTGAACACACAGGTAACGCATTTGTATAAGCAGAACGTTGGCAAGGCCGCGTAGTCTTGTATAGTTTTTGAATACCAAACATTGAAAAGAACACTTCCCAGCGTGTTGATATACCGTGTCCGGTGAGATAAAGTGCATAGGTTATTTTGATCTTGTAGATTTCAATTAATACTGCAATATGCAAAAGTCCTTCTCATTACCGCACTCTACTTTTTGACTCCAGCCCTGACCCCGCCAAAGTTTACGGGGCTCGTTCAACTAAACCCCCCAACCGCGGCTCAAACAATCGTAAGCTTCAAGAAAGGAATCAAATAGCGACTGATGAAATCTCTAAGATTTCTATTCATTTTTTCGGAATTGTGTTCAACTTCTGAAGCATCTTATGGGTCATCACTTCAACATTTCACCTCCATCTAAACGGTGTAAGATATTCAAGCAACCATATTATTTCATAGACTACCCATCAGTAAGTGGAAAAGGCATTCAAGGATACAAGGATTAGGATCAACCTAAACAGGTGTTGCGATCACTCATAAGTCAGTTTTCAACGAGGTTACGAGGTAGGTTTTACCAACTTGAATAGAATCGCTCTAATGAATACAACTAGATACCTTTGGAGTAAGAGTATTGTTGAAATTTCTATTGCACGCGAACCACTGCAGGTTGAGTTGTATTTTTGAATTGTTTTTGGAGATAATTACATGACCTGACCCATACAAGACTCCAAAGCATGGTACAAAAAATTTGTGTAAACAGAATGCAAATACCAAATGCGATTCCCGTTCTCTTCATGGAAACAATCTTCAAGCAACCCCGTCTACAAAAGTCTGCAACAATATACATGCACCGCAATGAGGCGATCCTTACGATTTTCCTTCATCTGGATTCAAGGGAAGTATCTTGGGAAATTCAGTGAGGTCGTTTTCACTGATGTACTTTTCGGGTCGTGTTGTTTGGCGAGGTCTTTTTTTTATATTTTTATATTTTTATATTTTTTTTAATTCCGGATGTCCCTAATTGGTGTGAAGGGTTTGACGTGTGTTTTTGGTGCTTTGGTGGACTAAATGTGGCCGGAGGAAGAAACGAGGATAACCAGGGTTGAATTGCGGAAGTGATATGAGAACTTGAAGTTTCTCAATTTTGAATGAAGCGGCTGCGATGGTGATAAGTTGGGAAAGAGTCTAAAATAATATGAGCTGTTGTTCGAAGGAGTTTTGCGTAACTGTAAACTTACAAATCCGATCATCGAACTCGGCTAAATAAATGTATTTCTTGAATTAAGCCTCTTCTGCGTAAATGGTGGTAACCTCGCGCGCAATAGAGAAGCCTTCCGGACGAGTAATATGTGCTGGTACTTTGAGGAGACCTTGGACAAAACGATCATGTTCTTTGACCGTCAAATTGCGAAGCCATCCGTCGTAGATGGTTCTATCCCATCGTCGTTGTTCAATGGAATTATCTGAACGATCTTGACGTTGAATAATAGCATCATGTTCTTTGATTGTCATACGACGAACCGCCACCTCTTCAAGAATTTCGTCCCATCGTCGTTGTTCAGTATTGTCGGGGCGAGTATTTGGAAAGATGCCCTGGATGAGGTGATCATGTTGCTTCTCAGACAAATTGCGACGGAATTCATTTTTAACAATTCCATCCCATGTTCGTTGTTCGAAGGAATCCTTGGAACGAGCTAGTTCTTGGATGAGACGATCATGTTTCTTGATGGACAAATACCGAAGCTGCCTCTCCTTGACAGTTCTCTCCACTCTTCGTTGTTCGATGGACTCATCATACTGATATGGTACCTTGGTTTCCATAACTAGTTGGGTCAGATCTTTCAAGTCGAGATTCAATTGAGTTGCGAATGACATAGTGGGACGGCATGGGATTTTTCCATGGAGATAGAGCTCGATATGATGAGGTTCCAAATTGGCGAGCGAGATTTGTCGGGTTTGGCGATAGTGATGTAGAAGGTAAGTATGCTTTTCCCGATTGACGAAATCGTCGTTGCTTGGTCGACCTGCATGAAGGGAAGCACCTGTACCCGAACGATGTTGAATGAGAGCCATGTTCATTCTGGAAATGTTGACTCGGGTATGGATTCAGGCGTGCATGTCTTGGGGTTTGAGTTCGGAAAGCATGGTTACAAGACGTGTGATTGTTGAAACGAGTGTGTTATTAAAATCGAATGAGACGAGTAAACGAGTAAACTGTGTGTTCGTATGTCTGTTTTGATGATGATTCTGAAAGGAAGAATTTGGGGGAGGAACTTGGGGTTATATTCAATCCCAGAGCAATTGCGCTAACAGCAGATCACGGTGCTATCCTGAACTAAAGACTTAGGTGAGTCTATAAGCTGTAATAATTCCTATTCTGACATCAAACGGCCTAACTTACGCTAAGTGATGCTTAACGAGCGCTTAGTTTTAGAGGCCGTTTAAAGAATGTTACCGTCACAAAAGACTAGATCTGGGTAAAAGTCCGAAAAGCAACGAAAATTGATATTTTAACTTCATGGAATACATATTGCATTACTCTTATTTCCGTTGGAAGAAGGTTCGATCCTATAAATTGTGGGATGATCAAAGGGGAGGGAAGTGACATTACGAAAACTCGCTAAGAAAAAGGTAAGGGAGACGATTGACTGGTGAAGCTAGCTTTTAGTTTTCCGACCGAACTCAGCAGCTAAGAATTATGACAGCGGTATCGGCGCTCTTTCCCAGAGCCACAGTAGGAAAGCAGAGGAGACCTTTTGGGAAATTGAAACCTCAACCCCTCATCACAAGGTCATTCAAATCTCAATTCGGTTTACCACACTTATTATAATATTATTTATTATAGAATTAATTGCAAGCTACGATGAAACCAAACTGCGAAAAGGAGCTACAAAAAGGACATAAATAAAAAAGCCGCACTAAAAGCATTAGCTCAAGTGATTCAAACCCTAACCAAAGCGAACCCTCCCCCCTCGATCGCAAGCAACCGATTGTGACAACAGAAACCAAAACAACGTTAGGAATCGAGCTAATGAGAACCTCTAATCCTGAACTCTCTCTTCAAAATTATCAATTTAGTGCCGTGTTTTCACTAAGACTCTAGCTCAGAAAATAAGGAAGAAAGAGAATAAAAGAGAGAGGAAATTCCCTCTTTTTTCCCTTTCGCTTCTTCAGAATATCGAAAAACAAATCTTCAATTACTTTGAAGATATCATTTCAACTAAAGACAGCAATCGTCGATATTCAAACCTTACTTTTTACTTTCAATCAATCTGACCACTATCGTCATCAACAACTCGTTCCCCTCAAAAAACCCAAACGAGTCTTACCTATTACTCTTTCGGCATCCTCTAACTCTCTACCAAACAAGTCATCTACTTCGTAAGAACCTCCTCTCGACACTTGTCCATTCTCAAACTAATAAAAACAAATAGCAGCAAAGCACCACACCAATATCACTCGATACCCTCAAGCATCCAAAGAGGCAACCAACAGCCCATCACCCACCAACCAACCAATCCTAAGCCTCTCAACAGTAAGTTCAAGCCCCAACCCAATTCAAGAACCCAACTAACCTCCAAACTAGTCCCCAAAAGCTTACCAAACAAACTTCCACAACAAACGAAAAGATGCTCTCCCTTAGCACAAGAGTTTACCAAAAGGGCCACGGAGCCTCCGACTCCCACAACCAATTCCTCTCCCTCGTCCCCCGCAAAACCACCCTCCTCCTCCCAACCCCAACCCGTCGAGCCTCCCTCGATACCCCCCTAAAGCCCCTCAACCCATCCCACCCCTCCCTCCGACAAAGCCTCCCCTCCCTCAAAGGCCCCCACTACCGTCTCGGTTCCAGCGACCTCTCAATATTCGAAGACAGCATCCTCCCTCCCCCAATCCCAACCCTCCACAAGGGAAAGGTAGAGAACGTCCAGCTAGCAATGCTCATCCACCTAAACCTCAGCGAATATAATTACATCAACCAAATCCTCGTCTGGGCCCTGCCTTTGGCCAAAACCTTGGACTTAAACTCCAACACCTCAGACCCCTTAGCTCCCCTCCTCACAGGCCACATCTCGAACTGCGATTTCTTTCAGGAAGCATTCCTCACCAAGCCCGTTGAACGTCTAAATGCCGCCCGCTCGCAAAGAAATAATGAAGAAGTAGAGTGGATACAGAAGGAGATTGGACAAACAGTGATGAAGACCGATAAACACATCGAGATAGTCCTACAATTACTCACCACGCTCGCGGAGAAGATCGAGGTTGCTCAGCAGCGCGGGATCCGGGTTGATTTCCCCGAGACCGTACGAGTGGTTCCTGAGTGTGCGGCGGCCATTGCGGGGTTCGTGAGTGCTAAGGGATGGGGAATTTGTTTCGAGGAGAAGGATGAGAAGTATTGGACTTTGAGAAAGAGATTGTGGGGTATGATAGTAAGATATTCTTTTTCTTCACCCTCTTCCCCCTTCCCCTTCCTCCTGTCAAGTGAAGGACTACTCAATCCCCCAACACGAGACTTGTAATAATGTATAAGGACATATACTAACTCATCACAGACAAACATCCACCTCGGCTACGACCTAATCAAACACAACGAAGTCGAAAAAGGAAACTTCAACCCCTGGATCGAATCCATGATGGAAGCAGTAGAAGACAAAGTCAACATTCAAGACATCCACGCATGGAGAAAACAAGAGCAGGACGATTTGTATAATTACTTTACTTCTAATTTCGAACACTAAAAGCAAAGAATACAAGGAGGAAGGGTAACAATTAGTCGACCAAAATCTTAGACTCTAGTTCCGAGAAGTGTTCAAAGAACGACTCAAACAATCTAATACCGTGTTCAACATCATATGTGCCCCCAACTTCTCTGATACTGTGCATGGACAATTGAGGATTTCCGAGATCTAATGTCCGCGTGCCTAGAGCGGCAGAGAGCATTGGTCCGATGGTGCTACCACAAGCTGAATCATTACGCACAACAAATAATTGTAGAGGAACACCACTGGCAGTTGTTGAATCTTTGCTTGGCTTAGCTCTGCGAGCAACCTGTTTAAAGTATGAAGGTTAGCAATGTGTTACCAAATATGAGAATTGGGAGGTGTTTGTAAAGCACTAGAAATGACTTTGCAGCCCCCCGAAGTGTATGAAATCTACTCTTCGACCCAACTACAGAAAACGGACACCCCTAGAAAAACGAACCTCTTGTATCAAAACTATACCAGGAGAATTTGTAGCATATCTCTGGTTTGCATTGACCTTAAGAACAGTTCCCTTGTTCATCTCCGGTCGATGGTCTGCCTCATATTTAATTGTGTAATTAGGATTGACCGAATGTGCCATATCAGCAGAAATCAAGAAGGAAGTTGCAAGACTTTGCTCATAAGCGGTGGAGATATCGACTTCACCGTCTCTCGAGACCCTTTCGTAGGATTTGTCAGATCCAGAATCTGTGTGCGCTGGGAGAACAGCCAATCTTCGAAGAACTGCTGGTAGAAAATTTGATGCAGCACCCTGAGCAGATGTGCTTCCAATTTCTTCGTGGTCGAAGCAGGTAATGAGTCTAATGGCCGATTCATCATCCAATGCATCAGGTTGCGAAAGCGATTCAATGATACCCTCGACCGCACAATATGTCATGCCCAAGTTATCTAGTCGCCCCGAAAAAATGAATTCTTCATTAAGTCCACCTAAACAAGCTTTCTGTGTATCGTAAAGGACTAATTCAAAATCGACAACATCTTCCACCTCGACGTCAGCGTGTTCGGCAATAAGCTCAACGATATATGGGTGGTGTCGATCCGACAGAGCTTTCAAAGGTCGGAATGTTTCGTCTTTCTCGGATTCATTTTCTGTCTTTGCCTCCTCTTCAGATTTAGCACCCGTTCGGTTCAACTCAGCTGCGATCAGCCCGACGATTGGGAACAACTCAGTCTCCTTATTGGGCTTGAATTCGTCCGAGCGATGAAGATGGATAGCAAGGGTTGGAATTCGGAGGATAGGTCGATCGACTTTGATGAGTCTTGAAACGATATTTCCTTTGCCATCCTTGACCATGGCTCTTCCAGCAATACTGAGATCTCGATCAAACCAAGTATGCCAGATACCGCCTCCGTATGTCTCAACGCCAATCTGCATAAAGCCCGCACCAGTCTTCTTGCTCACAGGCTTGAGGCGTAGAGTACAAGAATCGGTATGTGCTCCAATCATAGCGATTGGGTTTCCTGACTTCCACTTCTTGCCGATTCCGAATGCGACGATCGAGGACCCATTTCGTGTAAGGTAGTACTTTCCACCGGGCACTAGAGTTGAGGACCAGCTATCGCGCTCTTTGATTTCTTTGAATCCAGCGGCAGAGAGACGATTGATGGCAGATTCGACGGCATGATATGCTAAAGTAGGGTTAGTCGCTGCGAATATTCTGGAATGTTGGTGGGGTGTTGGTGGGATAATAGTACTCACGGGTGGGCGAGGCATTAAGGAAATCAATGAAGTCATTGGCTTGGGCCATGGCTGACGAGACCTTCTTCTTTGTCGCCATGTTGGAAGTTGTATGGCTTGAGAAGCACCGTGAGTAGATTTTGATATGAGTACTGACAGATCTTGTGAAGAAGACGAAACGGGGTCGAGTTAGCATTGGGGGATTGAGTTGCTACCAAGTCCTGAACGGTGTCTTGAGGGCTGTCCACAGCCATTCGATGGTTGCGATAAGCCACCCGAACTTCGGGGGAAGATGTCTCCGAGCCTCGGCAGCCGATGTGGTCCTTCTTGGGACTCTCTTGAAGGGAAGGACTTCATCGCACCTTCATCCACGATAGGAGGTACGAACTCACCAGAGCTTCTCTCTCTAAGGTAAACCCTTGAAGCCATCGCCTCATCATGCGCATGGCGATCCCTTCCCTTCAGCAACCGGAAAAGAAACAAATAAATAGGTAAAAGCGGTTGAGAAACGAGACTCCCAACCCAAATACACACCCCTTGAAACTGAACCTACAACCATTCGCCACAGTGCCGGGATAGGAAGAATGTCTAGTGTTCGTGCTATTGAAACAGTCTTATCGATGCTTCAACCGTCAGGGGGATGAGTGATGGTGAGCGCCTTGCCTGGGTTCACGGTGGGAGATGGGTTATGTCGAGAAGGAGAAGAAATGAGGTTGCCATGTGGAAGAAGGAAAGGAAGAGCGAGGGGGGAAGGCGAGAGTTTTAAGGATTTTTAAGTTGGGGCGTTGAACGGTCGTGGTCGTTCCTTCCTCGTTGACCTCTTGCTCGATGGCCTTTGAGACTTGTTGTTTCCTCCTCCCTCAAACCCCGAGAAGGGAAGGAACGATTGACCCCATCTAGAGGAAGCCCCTCGCTCTCCCACCCATATACATGATCTATTGTCTTTGAGAATGCATCATCTATTGTGTGGTTGGGCGGGATTCACAACATCCTTCAAGGTCCCATTACGTTTACAACCGAGCGAGTCATCGTGTCAAACACTCATAGTTTCCCCATGCACTCTTCACGATCGCGAGAACATCTTATTTAGCTAGTCCCTTCTTTTCTTCTTCTTGGTTCGATGGGTACCCTGGAGCCCATTGCAATGGCAGCCGATACCTTTGGTCACAAGTGCTTGAAGGAAGGTAAATTCTATTCAAAATACTCAAGGCCTTTTCCAGTTCAAGTAGATTTCGCTTTACAACATCTTCTCTGCCTCCTTTTCACGTTTTGAATTCAACTATCTAGCAGGTTCGCGATATTAGAGATTGGCTTGGTTCCAATGCCTTTGTTGCCTTCGCGTCCCGGAAATGGCAGCAATTGTCTCGAGCTGCTACTGCGTTCGGACAAAGAAGCACCATGTTGACAAAAAACATCAAATAAAATTTACCACCTCATCAATTTTTATTCGTCATATTTGTCATGTCAAAAAGCGACAAAAATGGCGTCTATTCAGTCCCTTCCTGGAAATGCCTTGAGTATGGAAACGGGCGATGATCCCTTGTTTGCTAACCCGCTACAACGCTCAAGAAAAACTTCCCCAAATCCAAACCGCCAATATGCACCAATACCAAGATCAGTCCCGGCTTCTCATGACCCAAGTCCAAATCGAACGCCCTTTCTGCGCGAAGGTCTTGTAGGAAAACTCCGCCTGCTTCGAGCAGATGCCCTCGCCCATCCTACCAATATGCTTGTCTGCCCCTCCGACCCCGCAATATCAGAAAACTGGTGTACACTCACAGCCCGGATTCATGAAGCCGCTGGCCCAAAACTTTCTACAACACTCGAGAATCGATATTCTGCAGGAATCAGCAACCCGCCTTCAAAACTTTGGTCAGAATACTCAGATATGAACGATATCGAATCGCCCTTCAGATTCTTCTTCAACACCGTCAAGCATAGTTCAAGTTTTGAGATGGCAAATTGCGATTAGTTAACTCATAACTGTATTCCTTCGTATTCCAAGGATGGATATACCAGCGGGAAAGATGTTGGACAACCAGAGGATATCCGAATACAAGAACGAAATCACGGGAAGTATAACTCGGTGTATCTTGCTCTTAAGAAAGCGCATCTGGTGGCATTGGTACATTGGACAAGAAAATTCAGCGTTGCGATCCCTCAGTTTCAACATGATGGCGAGTTTTATACCCCTCGAGATGATGCTATCCTTACCCTTGCCGCGGTAGTGGATTTCTTCAACCACCCTGTTTGGGGAGCAAGGAGGTGCAATATCCTAGAGCGTGTTGATATAATTATAGATCCTACGGATGATGGGATTCCATATGTGGAAGCTTATGATTTTGCATGGCAGTGAATTTCTCCCCCCTTTTTCATTCCCGAAGTATTTATAACTCGGTAGAATATGTTGGTAACATTTTAATAGTGTAATGCACATGCATCTATACGAGCGAGACATCCCCCCATCTCCCGGCTCAAGAAGAGGGTTTCTTCGAAGACTATTCCCAGCATACCGTCCTCCACTACCAGCTCGCGATCCATATGCAAATTATGGGCCACCGAAAACGACCGAGGACTTTTTGGTCACCACCAAAACTCCAGATAACTCTCAACAAGTGGCTACATCTCAAGAAATAGACCTTTTGGAACAGGCAAAGATGGATGAAGATGAAGATAGCATATTCGGAGACTTCATGCAAAATGCCTTTGCAGATTTCCATGGAAGTGATGTGGGTGTTGGAAATAGGTATTGATCATTGAGAATTCTCTTGATTTTAGAGAATGAGAGTTTGAGAGAGAAGAGGCTGACCACGAAATAGTCCACTCCGACATGAGGAGATAATCGACACTACTGACTACTCACCACAACCCACCGAAGAATTTACCGAGAAAGAAATCCCAATACAAACAAACGAACAAGAAGCACCTCTCAAACCCAACACACTCTCACAAACCCCACCAACTTCACAGCCATCCTCCTTCTTCGAAGCCCGCAAACCCTCCAAATCACTAGCCCACGCCATCTCTCCCCAATCTACTCCCTCTCAAAAATACCTCTCACCACCCCCCATAAACCTAGACGATAAACCGCCCTTCCCAGTACGCAGTTCCTCGCCCTCCCCAGAATCCATTCCCGCGCCCCAAAGGATCCTCAAATCACCAACAGACGATGAATTCGCCACCCCAGTGATCCGAGGTCCTACATTATTGAAAACCGCTTTAACTAGTACTTCGCCTCAATTATCTCCAGTATCAGGGGGGTCTGGAAATGGAGAAGGAAGGATGAAGAAACCAACAATTACTGTTACACCACCAATTGAGGCGGTGTGGGATAGGGCTAATGTTTCGAAGAAGAAGAGGAAGAGTAGTGAGATGAGGAGTTCTTCTCCGCTTGCTGGGAGGGTTGTTTATTTTTTGGATGGGGAGGGGGATGAGTTTGAGGGTACCGGTATTGATGGAGAAGAGGATTCCTCGTCTTCGTCGATGCTAGAGGTTCCAGAGGAGGAACCGCCACCGCCTATGAAGGGTGGTGAGTTGAATGGAGATAATCCTAAGGAGGGCTTTGGAGAGGAGGAGGAAGATGAAGGACTTGAGACTTTTGGAGAAGATGATGAAGAGGAAGAAGAACAAATCGAACGCGACGCCCAAGGAATGTTGATTTCCGACTTGGGCTCGGATTCGACTACCGACCCAGATGCATCCCTTGGTTCCTTGGAAGGTATCGTAGACAAGGAGGAGGACTCGATTACGGATGAAATCTTCGCGGAAGAAAAGGGGGAAGAAGAAATTGCGGAACCAGGAGTCCCGGATTCAGAAGTAACCGAAACTTCTTCCCTCTTTTTATCCTCAGAGGATCAGGAAGGACCACGACCAAACCTTCTCCGTAAGAATGAGGATAACTCCGATTCTGAGGAGGACAATGAAGATGGATACCACCCCCAAAAAGTCCTCGATGACACGGAGACCTCATCCCAAGATGTAGAAGACGAAGAGAATGCAGACCCAGATGAGGATCAAGAATCCGAGGCTTCCGACTCCGACAGCGAGTTCGAAGGAATCCAAGAAGAAGTTCAGATATCACCAATATCACCCGCATTCCCCAAGAACCCGAGGGCCTCGAAGAGGGAGGTTGCGGGATTGGGGTTGGGAGGGGATACGCTTGATGGGAGTTATTGGAATCAACCTAGGTCGACTAGGAAGAGGAAGAGAGGGGTTGATGATGTTGATTGAGTGGTTTAGGAGAGAATATAGAATGGTGTATTAATATTGAAACGGTGTTGAATGAGGTACAAAGATTCTTTTGGTAGAGGGGTAGGGGGTATGAAGTAGGATACGAAACAACGAATACGCATTGGAGGTTGGGATGTATCATTATTGAATGGATGGAGAAGTGTGATGTCTCGAAAATTTGTTAGAGTGAGGGGGAGTGGAATATGAAGTCATGAGATTTTCCTCTTGTCGAGGATTCTAATAGGATGTTTAAAGTGGAGGTTTTGTGCCATCCTATAAAATCCCCTCAAACTTCAGTTGTGGCCATATCATCATAGCTTGAAAACTCCATTTACTAAAGAGCGAATCATTTTCACTGTCTACCTCTAGCCCTTGTTCCACGTCGCAAATGGTAGAGAGCCAATGGTTTTTGTTAAAGAAATGGCCTTTGTTAACTCAAAAGTTTTTGTTGCACTTCGCTTTTGTTAGAGAGTCAATTAGAAGTGTTAGTAGAATACGCCGTTATTTTTGTTGTATGTCGCATTCACTAGAGATCCAATTATAAATGTTGGCTCCAACTCTCGCATGGAGGTGCTTTTTCTGTTGGAGATTCGAGAATCGTCATCATTTTTCTAGATAATCTTCTGATACCGCTAACTCCAATGACATGCTTCAGATACATTCTTCGAACTTTTCCCATCTTAAACTCTTCCATTCATGAGAAAATCAAAAGCTCTCAGAGAGAAATATCGCCTGGCCAGCTACCAAACAGAACCTACTGTATTCTCAGCAAGACAAAATAAATTATTCTGCCAGATTTCGACATTTCTCAGATAAACGGCAAAAAAGAAAGCAAAATCTTAGACTCCCTGGTTAAATTGGGAGCTGGGGTAGAGTGAACACGTAAAGAATTTTGGCAGAGGAGATTTTGGTTTACTTGCCTTTTTTGTTCTTGCTTTCGAGTTCTGTTGTCTTGCCCGCATAGTTGTGATAATTAGGTAGATGATGGAGCAAATTATTTTCAGCCCTTTTTGTACGACTCTGCGAGAATGGTGAACTCTCGCCTGGCTTTCAAGTTACCAACAACCACCGCCGTTCGCCACTCCAGTAAGAAGGGAAAAGAGTGATATCTATTATCAAAACCATCAGCCCACCTTTCCCTGATATGAGTATTCAACCCCCTCAAATAGGGCGATAACTTCCTGCTCTTAAGGTTTCCAAAACAGAAATGAGGGAACTAACAGTCTCATACTGTCACGCCATTATCAAGCTGCTATATTTCAAGGGTCTTGGATATTCCAAATTGTTTTTCGCCTGAGCAGGAAGTTTGCGCACTACTCGCCCTCACCATCCTGTTCATTACTCCAAAAGTTCTGGGATAACCGTAAACGAGATGGTTTGAGAGAATTGAGAAATGGAGTGCAGAAATCATTTTGAATAATGCATTGAATTATCGTGAACAAGTGTCAATGAAGAAGGTGCGAAGTGCTCAATAACCGATCTCTCTTCAAATTAGGTTGCTTGCTCCTTCCTTATATCCTCCCATCAACCCCAAGTCACCCCAACACAAACCTTAACTCTCAAACCAAACCCCTCCAAACCTCCAAACCAATGCATCCAAACAAACCCCAAGTCCTCCCAGTTCTCTCTCCCATCGACTTTTGGAAAGAAAAACAAAAAATGCATCTCTCAACCACCTTCCTCCTCACGCCTCTCCTTTCCCTCTTTCCCTACGCTCTAGCCTCAAATCAACCCAACGACGATCACACAGGAAACTTCTTCGATAACTGCACACAAGATGACTGTTCCTGGATCACAACCACCAATGCCCAAACAATAGAATGTGTTTGTCTCTCCCTATTCCCCATACCCTCCCCATACCTCCATAAATTTCTCCTCCTCATACCCAGTCCTTCGTAAACACAAGCTAACACCCAAAAAAGTCATGTAACACCCAGCCCAGCGCACCATCGTACGTCCCCCTCCCTAACCTACCATTCCCTCTACCCAGCTAAAATCAATCCCAGAAACGCCAAACCCCCAGCCCTAAGCGCCCAATTCTATACCCTGGACGGCTACACAGGCCTTCTTTATAAAGCCTACGTCAACCCCTCATACCCATATCCGAATCCATACCCGAATTTCACAAGTTGTTATCGGATGCCGTTTTTCTGGTATGGACATGGGGGAAGTATGGTTGGTGAGTTTTCTTTTTTATTCTTCTTTTCTCAAATTGTTTGGAAGAGGATAAGACAATAAGGCGCGCTGAAAATGGGAGACGAGGCGCTGAGGGGTTGAAGCGTGGAAGTTATGACAGACCAAAAGAGGATGAAAGTTACTAACGGCCCCTCTCCCACAGTAAACACCGCAACAACACGCGCATGCTACGTCTACACATCTCCCGATTGCAAAGGCGACTATGCTGAGGTACGAAGCGATGTGCAGGATTTCCAAGGATACTACCATAACGGAGTGAGGAGTTTTCAATGTTTCGGGTATTGAGAGCACTGGAAGGAGATTGGTGTGAGTAGAGAAACAGGACAAAATCGAGCAGGATGAATTGGCGGCAATTAGCAACAAACTCGATATATTTCTGGACGATGAGAAACCTGTTGGATTCGATGGTGACGAAGATGGAGCTTTAGGAAACTTCGACAGTTCGGGAAGGGGCATCAGAGCTCACTGAGAGGTTAACACAGGTTTCGAGAACGAGAAATAAATCATTGATTTAGGAGAAAAAATATTTTACAGAAAGTATCGACAACTCACAAGTCTCTCGTTCCGAAAGAACTTTTAGTATTGCGAACCCCATAGGTAGACCAGCCCAGAGAAACACCAAATTCGAAGGTCGTGATCTCAAAGTAGGCCCAGCTACCCATTATCCACCCAAATTCATTTTCTCTGCTTCGTGATCTCAAACACCTGGCTCAATCCCTTAACCGTTCCCTCCACATTCATAGTAACACTCGGCATCTTCTCATAACTACCCTCGCACATGATAGCCACGAGTGCCAAATACTTATTAACCTCCCTAAGCATGATTGGTCTCTTCCCATCTGTAAGAACAATTGCACTCTCCGCGTCCTTGCAAGCCGTCTGGTCTTCTAGCTTCTTGTTCCATGGTGGTCCTTCCAATAGTTCGATATATTCTTTTGGTCGCTCCCAGCCGTAGATTTCAGATACGTCTACAATGACATCGATATAGTCGCTGCATATTTCGTATGAGGGCATGTCAACGGGTGAGGAGTCGGTAGCGATATAGATTTTGGATAGGACATCAAAAAGATAGGCCTTCTCGAATCGACAAGCGCGACATAAGTCGTTTAGTAGAGCTTCGAGTGTTGGCAAGTGAGGAATCAGCTTCTGTATGACTTTGCTGAAAGCTTCGAATATAGAGTGGTTGTAAATTGAGGTGAGGTGAAAGTTGATAGGCGCATTCTCGACTCCGTGATCTGAAAGTTCGTCTTGGATGCGTTGCATGATATCTCTTTGGATGTCGAGTTTATAATCATCGGATAGACCATCGACTTTGTGTATGAAGACTTCGACATTGACATTTGGGTAACTTGGTTGAAGGTTCAGGATGGTGCTGTTAAGCCGATTTATAGCCTCGAGATAGTCGTCTTGTGCATCAATGACCCAAATGAGTGCTCCAATCTCTCCGAAAATCGCATCGAGGTCGAAAGAAGGGTCCATAAAGTCAACCTGTCCTGGAAAGTCCCAAACTTGAAAGTCCATGAAGGAGCTAAGAATCGTCAGACTTGTTCAATGAAATCATAATTGACCACTTACTGCATTGAATCCTTTTGAATCCTAGCCGTCGATTCGAGGAACAAAGTCTCATTCGGAGGCATCTTGTGAAATACCACGCTTGAAATTGAGGACTTTCCACTTCTGCTATTTGTTAACACAATACATAAATGGAAAGGTGAGGAAGTTTACCTTCGCTGGCCCATTAACAACAATCTTGGCTTGCCTTTGGCAGCTGGGCCTGGGGCTTGATCGGGAGCTTTTGCGCCATCCCTTTTTTGGATATTGAGTCGATTCTGTTCATGGACACGTTCTAGATTTAGCGAAGCTGGACTTATATGGCGAACTGGGCCTTGACGAGGAGGACCACTATATGAACGATCTAACTTGGTCCTCCGACGACCGGAGTGGAGAAGGGACATATTGCTTGAGGTATAGGGATAATTGCGAAAACATGAGTTTGATGTGTAAAGGTAAATAAGTGTTTACGCAGCTTTGCGCGGATTCACTCAAAGGTTTGGGAGTAAGAGTTGGGAATAGTGCCGGTGCCGGAGGCGATCCAAAGATATGCTCTCGCCCAACGTTCAAGACAACACCAACCTTATACCGGAAGGTGAGGTTATTCAATCCGTTTGCCATCGGTCGTGGTCAGATTGACTCGGCCGGCGAGAGAAACTGTTCAGAAACTAGGCAGCGGGACAGTGATGTCAATCTTGGTGTCGGACGGTGAGTCGTAGGCGGTACTTGAAATGACCCGGCTTAATTGGAGAGTCGTTGGTGGCTTCCCAGACAAGAGAAGGTATATAAAGCAAGGTCGGGAAGCGAACAGCAAACATGATGTTTCTGCGCTGGCAGCGACAAGGTGACGCCGAGTCTAACCTCAACGACTGGTCCTGTCTCGTCGGACCGGGGCGATTCATTTCGAATCTGGGATTACGAGGTGGTACAAGTCCAACATTCGAAGGGATTGGCGATGCTCGCTCGTCGGCGGAAGAAGGCTACGACGTCTATCTTACTTCTGACCACGCTCTCGCTCGAAACACGGAAATGCAAGGAGTTGAGAGGAGGTGTGGTGTTGGTCCATGAACCCGAGTGTTTGGCACCCAAGGGAGCAATTAAATGCTTCTGCCGCCGTGACATCGTCCACCTCGTGACCCTTCTCGCAGCAAAAACCGGAATTGGAAGACGCAAAGCAACGCAGAGCAACGCAGAGACAAAATATCGTTTGGGGGGGAAGCAATGAAGCCATGCACCCATGGCAGTAGCGGCGACAACAACGAGAAAAAATGGGACCTCTTACCTCCATGTCCTTAACTGCTCTATTCACGTCACGGGCGAACGGTTCAGGAGACCGCCCGCCTTTGCGGCTGCGACTACGACAGCGACTTTCTCTGAACCGGTGATGAAGGTCGAGTTGCCGTCGTCAGGTCGCCTGATGAAGAAGTCGACTGATGCTCCGGATCTGGTGCGTTCGGTCGAGGTGCGAGATGGTTCAACAACACCAAGAACTATTCTTGGCATTAGTACAGTACGATCTCAATTTGATATGAGAGGTTTGAGGTTTGAGAGAGGCTGAAAAAGCAAATCTGAGGAAATCGCCGGCCTTGACATACCACGGTCGGAAAGGCACGATGATGCAACAAAAGCAAAGGCTCCTTTGGGTGGCAACAACAGGAGCTCCTTTTATTGAATGGTAGAGAGAGCAGGTGATGATGGTTGCTTGGTCGGGTTGTTGATACAGAATCGATGTGTCGAGGGCCCGCAAATTTAGTTGAGATGCGTCGCCTCAATTTGCTGACGTGGAGAGCGCCAAGACACCTTGAGCCAAGTTTGGCGCGAGTAAATACCGCACCACCCATCACCACTTATTTCCTACTATCAGATTGAATTGCATTGATTTTTACCCAATCACATCATTGGTAGTTGGTATTCTTTGTATTCCACTGTGCAACATGTTACAAGATCTAGTGTTCTAGTACGAGGACGGAGGATACAAGAAAATAAATGCTTCCTGCATGAGATGCATCTCAAGCCTATGCAAGTGCAAAGATCGGTTCGATCCGCATTGATTTCCTCCTCAAACTGCAATGCAATGTACCAACTCGCAATTTTTGTGGATAAAAGCCGTTTCCAGAGACACTATTCACCAGTTCTCTGGTTCACCGTGGTGATCCAAACAATTTTCCCAGTTTGGCCACGGGAACCAGCATGATCAAAGACCGGAATCATACCCGGCTCGTAGATCACTTGAGGTCAAGAGCATCCGAGATTTCCAGTGTAACCTTTCCACTCTCAAATCCAACCATCTTTACACTCTTCAAATCCTGCACAATCCAGTCTGGCTCTGCAGCAATAATTTTCTCAACAGTATGCGAGGTAACGACTCCTATAACCTTGCATCCTGCTGCCTTTCCTGCTTGAATGCCAGCAGGCGAGTCTTCGAGGACCAGAATGTCATCGCCCAGTTTCAACCCCAATTTATCGCGTCCCATTTCATAACATGTTGGATCTGGCTTTCCATTTTGAACGTCTTCTGCAACGACTAGGTGTTCCGGGATTGGAAGTTTCAGAACACCTAGCCATCCAGTAACCAGAGGAGTCGTTCCAGAAGTAACGATGGCCCAAGGAGCCCTGGCGGAAGTGATGGAATCTAAGAGCGATCTGGCGCCAGGAATTTCAGTAGCATCATCTCCATGGAGTTTTGGTAAAAGTCCTTCCATATGCTTGATGTCTGAATAAAAGGGGAGTCAGCATTTAGTATGACTCGATCCATGATGAAAACTCGTCTCACCCCCGAAACAGCCGAAGACGAGCAATTTCGAAAGAAAATTGTAAAAATCCCCAACGTTCATACTCAAACTTAAGAAGGGTTAAGACAGAGAAAAAGGGTTAGATCCGAGGCAACGTACATTCCCAATTCGCCTTTTCAGGGCTAAGCAATTTCAAAACATCTATACTCCTTCGACCATGAGAAGTCTCAAGAATAACTTGGGGATCAACTCCTAATTCGCCACCGATCCTATAAAAAACATATAATAAGACCTCGAGACTTTTCAAATGACAATGGTAAAACCTACGCTTCCCAATGTTTCTCAACTGCGGCTGTTGAGTCGATAATAGTTCCATCCATATCGAATAGTAGCCCATCAAAGGCCACTTTCTGAGGCGGAAGAGAGAATGTTGGACTTTGAGAACCCATTTCTAAAGATTTATTCTTTTTGTGGTAGAGGATATGATTCTGGAGGTATAGGGCTGCAGAACACAGGTTGTTGTGTCCAAAATGAGTAAGTGGAGGGGATGTTGTGTCCAATTCTTTGGTGGGGGTAAAGGGTAGTCCGAAATGTCGAGTGCGATGTGCAACAAAATTTTTGGATTCTAAATGTGGAAAGTTCTTTGTAGATTGGTTTTGTAAATGCGAAAGTCTCGGAATTTGAAAAGAAGTTTGGGAGGTTGGAAGAGTAGGAAGAAGAGGAAGAAGATAAGCTCTTGGAAATGTTTGGGCAAGGTTCTTCAGTACCTTTGACCCCCGGCAGGGGCGGAGTGGATTGCTTTGGGCTCCAAGCCTGGGCGGGTGAAGAGGGTCGGTCACGTGGAAGGGTTTCGGGAGGCGGGATTGCCTAAAGAAATCTAGCGCGGGACTTTTCAGCCACAAGACCCTTGTCTGCTGAGCTAATCCAGAGATACGAAAAAAAGATCGCGATAACATTTTCCAGTAGCCATCCCACATTCAACCCACGACAATTCATACAATGGCCGGAAATAAGCCTGGAAGTATGTATAACTGATGTTCAAAATAACGCACGTATACTAATTAATAATTCAGAACCAAAAAGTAAGCGCGTACCCGTACGCCTGCGCAATAAAATCGTCAAAGCCTCTTCAGCAAAACAAAAAAAAGCCCGCAAGCTCGCGAAATCGAATCCAGAATGGCGATCAAAACTCAAGAAGGATCCTGGAATTCCAAACTTGTTCCCATATAAAGATAAGATTCTGGCAGAGATTGAAGAGGGGAGAAGGAGAAAAGCTGAAGATGCTACCAAGAGGAGAGCAGATGCGAAAGCCACCAAGACTGGAGTGTCGGTGGAGAAGGAGGTAGAAGAGGGAATGGAGGGTGTGGATGCGGAGGATGATGAGGGTATGGAGGTGGAAATGGATGATAATATGGACGAGGACGCGAATCCTATGGCTGCGCTTCTTGCGAGCGCTCGCGCTGCTGCTGCAGAATATGAGGATGAACTCGAGAGCGGGGACGAAATGGACGAAGATGACGATTCCGAGTCTGAGCCAGAGGGAGATGGAATCGAGACGTCAACACTCCCAACACGAAAAGATGGATCACGAAAAGCCTTCGACAAGGTCTTTAAGCAAGTTGTCGATCAAGCCGATGTAGTCCTTTACGTTCTCGATGCTCGCGACCCCGAAGGCACAAGATCAAAAGAAGTTGAACGAATGGTTATGGCTGCAGCAAGTGGTGGAAAGCGACTTATCCTCATTCTGAACAAAATCGATCTCATTCCCGCTCCAGTCCTCAAGGCCTGGCTTCTTCACCTCCGCCGCTACTTCCCTACTCTCCCTCTCCGAGCATCGGGCCCTGCACCAAATGCACACACCTTCAACCACAAGCAACTTACTGTACAAAGCACATCACAAACTCTCTTCAAGGCATTAAAATCATATGCCGCTGCCAAACAACTCAAGCGCGCAATTTCAGTTGGTGTCATTGGATATCCTAACGTCGGAAAATCCTCAGTCATCAACGCCTTAACATCTCGTCTTGGTGGTGCAGGAGCAGCCTGCCCAGTCGGCGCAGAAGCAGGCGTCACCACAGCCCTCCGAGAAGTAAAGATAGATAGTAAACTCAAGCTCCTTGACTCACCCGGCATCGTCTTCCCCTCAACCCTAGATGCCTCATCCACCAAAGCCAGCAAAATCGAAGAACAAGCCCGACTCGTCCTCCTCAACGCTATCCCACCAAAACAAATCGAAGACCCTGTTCCAGCCGTCACCCTCCTTCTCAAACGCCTTTCCGCTTCGGCAGGTATGGTCACAAAACTCATGGATGTCTACGGTCTCCCACCTCTATTAAAGACCAACGGTGATCCCACAACCGATTTCCTCGTCCAAGTCGCCCGTAAGCGAGGACGCCTTGGAAAGGGAGGAGTACCAAATATTGCCAGTGCCGCCACAACAGTCATCACTGATTGGCGAGATGGTAGAATCCAAGGCTGGATGGATGCACCGGTTCTCACAGTCATTGACTCTGCTAATGCTATTGACGCAAAGGGTGTAGCTGTCGTTGGTGACCAGAAAGAAATCGTCACCGAATGGGCTGCGGAGTTTAAGCTCGAGGGCCTCTGGGGAGATGGAAAACATGAGGTTGTTGATGATGATACTATGCAAGAGTAATTTCCTATTTGGTTTTGCTTAGCTATGGACTTGCTTAGATTTCGGGCATGAAGGGAGTTTTGGCGTTGTTGGGAGTGTCTACCATTTCAACGGGTGTAGGAGGTAAAAAAGTTCGAGTTGATAATTGAAAAAATTGCAAAATTGAAAAATTGAAAATAGAAGCAATAATATTGCTTCGCGATATGCCTTATTATTCTCTATCAATACCGACTTTATGGATGGATACATGACCTAGCTTTACCACCGGGCTTCGGCACTTGGACTTCCATGGAGGTTCTAGGGCACCCATACCTTTTTCTAGAGAGCATAAAAGTTTCCAGGCTAGAGTATGGGCAAGATACTTCTTTCACAAGCTAAATGTTTGCGTTGTTTTGCCGCTCTGAGGTAAGGGCAAGGCCACTGTCTGGGTTCAATGGAACACTTTTATAACTTCGGACTTTTATTCTCTGGGTGGCTCTATTCCATTTTGAACTTGCCCTGGAAGGTACCATAGACGAGGCTCCATGGAAGATGCCATTTGGAGGTGTATTTTTCGTCGAAGTCTGTTGAATACTAAAGTACCGTAGAAATTGAGCAGAGTGATTATGGATCTAACCTCTTTGTGAAGTTCAACGCAGCTTCCAAACACGGATATGCCACAGAATTCTGCAATAGGCCCCACACCCAAATATAAACTCATAATCACTTTGGTCAATTTCTACGGTATGGACCTCTTTACTCCTTCTATAAAAAACTAATGCTACAACAGAAAGACACCAAAGGAAGATTGTGTAAGACTTACCATCTCCACCACTAACGGTATCTGCAACAACTTCGCCATTTACTCGGCGAGAACTTTGAGTTTCCTTTCAAATGGATATACATACTCTTTTTTTCTTTGAAAGTCTATGGGTTCTTGGAAACTTGCATTCCTCGTTCTTTCTACAACGTCGTCAGAACGGTGGGTTCTTCGTTAATCAATCCACACAGTGAAAACTACAGCGTTCTACTTGGTATGAAGCGAGTGCATTCGTCATGGGAGCAGTTGAGTTGGTTCTAGGGACTCGCACTCACTTCTATTCCTTTCACCTCCACAGGCGTCAGCACTGGAAACATTGGTGCCTGTTCTTTGTTGTATTGTAGTATCTAGTCCAGTACTCTGGAGCTGGAAAAGCTTTCTTCTTCACTTCACTCCGAGAGATTTTCCCAGGATTCTTCTGCGAGTAGCCTCGTAATACCAAACTGGCAATCCGCATTCTCGATTTCTCCTTCGAAAGACCTTTCTCTATACATCATTCCTCTTCGACGTGGGTATGAATAAAGTTCAGAGCTTGCTAGGAGTAGAGGACCTCAATTCTTCTCTCAAATCGGTTGAGACACGAAGAATAAATTGCGACGCCTATTCTAGTCATTTCCCAAAATCTTGGAGACTACAGTCACGAATTCACCATATATTGAACAACCACTCTTTTCTAATTTGCATTCAGAATGCCGTAGTTGCCGATGATTCATCGACTACTGTGTTGAGATTCAATTTTAATTTTTTTGGATTCTCTTCTGGCATCGTCATATTCTGTTATTAGATGATATTCTACGCTTAAAATTCTCGATTTTAATTTTGTAATTACCTTCTCCAGTTTAAAGAACCATTCATAATTCCATTTCAAGAATCAGAAGTTCGCGACATCGAGATCTCGTTGTCATATCGAAAATCTCAACGCATAAAGCCCGCCCTACCAATGTGAGCTACGTGGGTCCAGTTGAGTTGACACTGAAAAGAGGAAGTCTCCTTACTCTCATTCAGTTAGTTGGCTGCAGCTTCCAGTCCTCCTTCAATCCTAGTATGCTCCCAGTCTCTACCCCTCAATTTCTTTTCTTCCCTCGGGGTTGCAAGATGAAGTGAAGGTTGCTAAGCGAAGAACCGTGCTTTACTCCACTTCCCCTCAAAACCCTCAAGGTTAACCGTACGACATGCAACAAAACCTAAACTTCGCCATCATAGGCGGCTCGAAAATGCGGGGGTGGGAACAAGCGAATCGCCAGCAACTAGTCTCTAAACTATGTTATCACAGTACGCGGAAGAAAGTGGAGAGAGCGAAATATTTCCCTTCCCCTACTCAAATCCACAAGGCAACGTTTGAAAATTACGCTTGAATCCGGAAGCACTTCTCGAATAGAATTTCAGTTTCCATGCTGTGGCTAGAGAATTAATTGTTTCCAAGTTCTACATGAATATAAAAGAAGTTTATCCCGTCCCAAAAGATAACCATTCAAAACATAAACAATGCTTATATCACTTTCAGTGAACCCCTAGAAACCCCCCAAAGAGCATATGGGGAAACAGAAACTCCTGGGTGAATCAATGACCGCCCTTTGCCATAAGTCGGACAGTTAGCGACTGGCATGAACTTCACCCTCGATTTCTCTCAATATTCTCTGGAGAGCTCATTCTATTCGTATCTTCTCTCATCTCGCTACCTAAATGGTGTATTGCAACAACACCCACTTCAAGAGTTAGAATCCATGAGCCACTCTTGAAACTTTTCATATCAGGGGTACAACAACATATACATCTCATATCCACCCTTATTCCTCCTTTCCCCCGCTCTTAACAAACTCACTCTTCACAACCCTCTTCCCCGTTTTCTCCTCCAGCACATCACTAATCCTAACAACTACCTTCCCAAAAAGCTCAACCCTAACCTCCCGACTCCCCCTCGTCTCCAACACATACTCCTCCGCATCAAAGACCCCCTCCGGTTCCGGATCTGCAAGATCCCGCAGCCGGATCAAACTCTCAATCCCAAACCGCGGCACAAAAACTACAAACCCATTGCTAAAAACCTTCATGACGAAGCCCTCCTCCTCCACAATGCGACCCTTGAGAGCTTGCCCGACGTAATATTCAATCGAAGCACGACCAGCGAGTTGCGCGTTGCGATGTCGGATGTTGATATTTTTGCATACCGCTTCGAGTTTGCCCTTTGAGCGCACGGCGGCGTGGATGGGTTCGTAGTCTATGGCGGCAGCGAGTTGACGATGGGCTACTAGATCGGCGTAACGGCGGATGGGCGAGGTGAAATGCGTGTAGATTTCGGATGCTAGGCCGTAATGGCGGAATTCAGGATATGCTTGGGTGCCTGAGCAGAAGTATTCGGCGGCCATCATGCATCTTGTTGCCATGATTCGGACGAGGGTGTTGAAGAATGGTTCGTTGGGGTCGACACATGTGTCTAATGAATCGGCGAGTGCTTTTGAGGAGTCCACGCTTAATTCGAGTCCACGTTTTGTCTTCAATTGAAGGGCGAGTTCTTCGAAATTCGTCTTTGGCGGAGCGCCGTGACGACGAAGCATTGCGGTTTGGGGGAAGGCAGAGTAGATTTTGGCGGCTACACTGGTGTTCGCTAACAACATGAACTCTTCGACCAATGACATGGTATCGAGATGTTTCTTCGTCTTGATATCAATAGGATCCGAAGTCTCAGATTCCATCTCTACTCTGACTTCTGGAGAAGAAAGACTCAAAGCTCCGGCATCCATACGCTTTTGTTTGAACTTCCTCGATAGCATAAGTAATGTCCGCATAGCAAGGGTAAGCTCATCTTGTTGTGATTGATCGTCCACGCGAAGTTGGGCTTGCTCGTAACTAAACGCCTCTCTCGATTTGATGACCGATTTAGTGAAGTCGGACTTCACAATTTCAGCATCAGGTGTGATTTCCCAAATTGCTGAAAATGCATAGCGCTCAACATATGGTTTCAGAGAGCAAAGATTTGTACCAAGGAGCATTGGCAACATGTCAATACGCTTATCAACTAGGTAAACAGTTGTTCCTCGTATACTAGCTTCTGCGTCCATTGCGTTATTTGGTTTGACGAAATGTGAAACATCTGCAATGTGAACACCGACTTCAAAGTTGCCATTCGGTAGTGGCCGGGCGTGTAACGCGTCATCAATATCCTGGCATCCAATAGGATCGATACTGCATATTTGAAGATGTCGAAGATCTCTCCTGTCTTTCCATCCCGGGTCATCTGTACTTGGTGGTACTATCCAGTCATGGCCTTCCTTTGGTAGACAATCCAGAACAGCTTTTGGAAATGGTCGATATTGAACATCATACTCCAGGAGTAACGCCTCAGTCTCAGCGGCTTTGTTTTCCACATCGCCGAGTGACCGGACAAAATGACCGACAGGATATCGAGACTCTACATCCCACGAATCGATAGTGACCAAAACACGCTTCCCAACAATCTCTGCTGCTTGTCTTGTTCTGACACGAATCTTGGGTATCTTCTTGTCCATGGGAATCAAGAATACCATCTGTAGCTTTCCCGACTTACTGACAGATGATTCTTCAATATGTCCAACGCACTGTCTCCAGTTCCGTTTTATAACTCCAACAACTTTTGCTGTAGGTTGTGCTCGTCCCTCAGAAGTTTTGCTGTGAACTCTCTTGACTTCCTCCTGTAACGCTCTTTGCTCTCTTTCCGTGGCCACAGCTTCTCCGTCTTCCGCGTCCGCATTCTCATCCTTGTTGAGATTCTCCTCTTCAATGATCTTGGTTGACGCCTCCTTCCATTGGTCCTTTGGTAAAACCTCCACAACCACCACATCCCCATGTACAGCTCTGTTCATACTCTCCCTCCCCAAAATCATGAGAGGTTTATCGAAAGCAGGAACTTTAATCGAGCCCACCAAATAATTATACGGCGTAACGTTGAAAATCCCCTGATGCAAAGTCCCATTCTTGACCCCCGTCATCATCTTCGACACCGAGAGATAATCCTTATGAACCTTCTGCGTCATCTTCGCATCCTTAACCTCTCTCCCTTCCTTAACCACCGTAATCATATCCAGCAAGTGCTCCGCATTCTCCAATCCCCCCACATACTCCTTGAGCGAACAAGAATCAATCCCATCCTTCTTCGCCTTCTTCAAATTCTCCCGATCATCACTCAACATCACCACCGCAGGAACCTGACCCGGCTTCCCCCCCGCAGCCTTCACAGCCTGCGCAAGATGCTCCGCATACCACTTCACAGCCCTGCGAACCGCGCGATCATTCCGATCATTAATGCTCTCCCCCACGCCCCTCGTAACATAAGTCTCCAACCTAAAATCATTGAAAAAGACATGAAATCTCTTCTCCTCACTCTTCGTCAACCCAATGAGCCGATTATAAAGCGGTATCGATCGATTGCGCAGCTCCTCCAGGACAGTCTGCAGGATAATGACATCGTAAAAGGCGGATTTCTGTTCAAACAGATCGAGCGCGTTGAGGAGGGCGTTGGTGTCGGGGACGAGGTAGTGTCCTTGTGTGTATTTCTTCGTGCCCGCAGGCTTCGCGGCGAGGACGAATGGCGCTACTACAATCCCAATATACATTAATTTCTTATCCCAATCTAATATTAAATAACAGGGGGAACATACAAACTCCACTCGCGTCTCTAGGTGCATTCTTTAGACATGCGGTACATAGCTTGGACGAGCAAGGAATATCTTGTCGCAAATATAATTCGCGGACGATCTTCTGGACTTTGCCGGCTTTTGTTGATCGGACGTAGACTTTACTTGAGATATTTGAGGCGTATGGGTCCGAGGCTAGTGATCGTTTGAGACTCGTCATTGTGGTTGGTATGGCGAGGCTGCGTGGTGTTGTTTGGTGGGGTAGGTGTGTGTATATTTTTTGTAGCCTTGGAGGTTGAGCTTGAAATTGTATCTACAATTTTTGCCGAGAATTTGCCGAGAATTTGCCGCTCCATATTTCGAGAAACTTTAGGTTTTACAGGGATAGACTGGATTTTTGATCTTTGTAAAGCTTCCTTTTTACATCTGAGTGGTTCGTTCTAATTAAATATAAGAAGATCTTATTCCGTTCCATTTTTCGAATATTCTGATGATACCTTTTGCTCCCATGTCAACTTTGTCTTCCAACTGAACTACAAACGTCACGTGCTAAAGACTATCTCTTAATAGAGAGACCAACATATGGAATAAATGACGTAACAGTCTATAAATCTCACCGATCACCAATGCATCTACCGACTTGCATCCTGCATTCCGCCACCCTAGGCCTACAAATGAGAAAGGTGATACCAATGACAAAGAGATACATATTCCTCACAAACCTCACAAACAGCAAGGAACCCGCCCTGATTCTGCACTCAATAAGATCTGTATTATCGTACTTCGTTTCATTAATACACACGAAGAGAGGACCTAATATCTAAATTCATATACTCCCCTTATTCATCATACCCAAAGTCCTCTGTCCTCTCCCCCATTAATCAATATTATCCATCCGCCACCTATGCACCTGCAACCACCCATACTCAAACTCCCATGAACGGTAAATACAAGCTGTTATGTATGTGTTGTCCAACTTCAACTCCCCCCGGCCTCGTTCCTTATCCCAAACGCCAACGCTATGCAGTCAAGGAAAAAAATATATGCAGGGGGAAAATAAATTCGGCAGATGCAGAATAACCAATTCCCCTTATTCCACCAAGGGATTATTCAACTCTACCCCTGGTATCTCCCACACTTTGGATTAATTTCAGCGTGATACCGATGTTCCGATGTGAATAATGCATCACTTCCCAAATATCGTGGAAATGAAACTCTTTCTTCGTCCCATCTTCTGAACCTGCTCCGCCTTTCGATCGGTGAAGCTCTTCTCAGTTGGAACCGCAGGCATTTTCGGAAGCGGTGGTGATTTAGGATTGGTTTCGCAAGCGCTGAGAGGGGGCGTCAACTGCTCATTATGAGTTGGAAGCTGAGCAGCGGACCTCTTCTTCCTCAGCTCCTTCATGCTCTGTCTTCGTGAATTCTTCGAGCCAACCCGAACCGACAATCCTCTTGTAATGCTGGTCTCTTCCGCAGTCTCCTTTTCCAACTCGTCAATCTCGCCTGCAACCGTCTTGCCGTTGGTCGAGAGGTTTTCTTCCGCAATCGGGACGAATTTGATAACGCCTCGGTTAGGAGCGACACCTAGACTATCTTCCATTGCCTTTGCGATCAAGGCTGAGTTTCTCTTATTTGTAACGGGCTGCACTTGTGAAGTCAAGGCCGTGATACTCATGGTATATGCTGGATCAAAGGAACCCCCAAATAGTAAGCATGCAGAATGCGCGACGGTAACGAGTATCGAGGACTCGGGTCGCTGATAACGGGCCGACAAGCTATAAGAAAGCTCTGTAATAAATGCATATTCATCTTCAATCTAAGACGAAATCAGTGAATGTTTCTTTCGAAGATGAGAAGTAGTTATACTTACAATAACATTAGTCCTGATATCTGCAATAATCATAGACTCTCTTGAGATGCGCTCGCGAGCAGACGAAGCTGGCTCCCGAATATATGCGAAAGCGCCATCGAAATATTGACTCTTGCGCTTTGCCAACTCCTTCTGCTGTGGACTTTTGTTCTGATCAAATATAGCCCCATCTCCCGGAGCCCCTCGTTCGATTTTCCTTGTGATACGGTTCAGCTCCGACTGACTGGACGACGGACTTGGGTCGGGGATCGCCATGCCGCTATCAGCTGGCGAGGGAGGAAAATGTGCGTGCGACGAAGGGACTTCCTTATTTCTCCGGTCGATTACCACAACAGCATCTGTAGGCCCTTCGAGTGAAAAGCTTTGGTTTGTAAAGGATGAAGACCGTTCTGAGGTCGTAACGCTGCTGGGCATTTTTCGGTCGCGCGACTAGTGAGTGGGTGTTGCTGGACCGGCTCGAACCAGAGACACTAAAGGGAGCTTCGAATGATAAGTCCGTCCTCTGCGTAGCAATATGGACTAATGTGAATCAAGTTTCAATGTTGGCTAAGAGCAAACGGGCGAGACAAGGCCTCCTGACACCAACCACAAGGCACGGGAAGTCACTGGTATGAAGCGATGCGATGCGCCGAACTCGCTCGGGTGAATTTGAAATCGAGGCTGAGGAGGCTGAAGAGGCTGAAGAGGCCGAGGGGGAGTCTGGAAGAGGAGTGAAAGGTGCAAAAGGTAGCAAGCAGTAAAATAGTTGGGCTGGTTGAATATTAAAGTAAGAGCCCGGTGAGGTATGGGCGTACAAGCTCTGGCGAGGAGCACTTGAAGGAGCACTGATGGGAGCAGAGACCCGCGCGGTCACGGAGATGAAGAAGGGTGGATGGAGAAATGGAGGGCAACCTTGTGTTAAAGCTTGTTGAGCCAATGGAAAGAAGAAGATGGCTATCTAGGATCATATCTCTAGGCTGTTATCAGTTGTTCTGGCCGCAGTTGCGAACCTGGTAGGAACTAAGCAAGGTGGCTCGTCTGGCCCTCGTCGCCTCGAGAACTTGACGAGTATTGCCATGGGCCCTTTGGTCGACCCTTTGGCCGACCCTTTGGTCAGGAAGGCCGTGGTTGCAGGAGCTACTCGTTCCATTGCTGGCTGTGGGTTTGGGTGAGCACTTCGTGAGCATGACTTCTGTCGTAAAATTAATTGGCACTTGCCAGAAAGGGAGAGGCGACGTTGACGATGGTGGATTCCAAGCTGAGCTGGGTGCAGCACTTGAGCAAAGCGGTGGGTTTGTTATCGGAGTCGCACACAGTCATGCCCATCTCTCACCCATGGGCACACCGCCTGATGGTGGGGGAACTCCATAATGGAGATTTAGTCTCCACCAAGTACCGCTGTCATCAACCAAAGGGGGAACGCTGCGCTGCTGCGCTCAAACTGGAAAACGTCCCTTGCTTTTCTGCTCAGTTGGGGATAGCATGGAAAGACGGTTGCCAATGGATTTCTGTCCACCCGAGCCACACCGGCAATGTCACGATGTGTGTCGCTCGTGTCTAAGAGCGGGAAAGTTCGTATTGGCGACTCGCACCTGCCCTCAAAACCGGAAAATTGCCATCCCGCGAGAGTTGCCGGAGGTCGCGAATGCGAATTGCTTCAACTGTAAAGCATGATGCGCCACCATCTGAGCTGTTCAAAAGCTCTCGATTTTTGCGACAAAGGAGGAGTGGTTCTAGAGCTGAAAGTCCCAAGGATATAGGGCTGACTCGGTCGAGAATCCCGCTCTTCTGGTTGGTGATTCATGGACCAGCCCCCATCTCAAAAAGTCAGATCAGACTTCAGTTGAGCAACTTTATTCGTGCCACGCATCTTCCGCATCTTCCGCATCTTCAGAGCTGATGGGAAAATCGCAGAATCAAAGAAACCAGATAAGACATTCTCTGCCGCTGTGCTGGAGATCTCGACTAGTCCTGCTCTGGTGGAGAAAAAGCTTGCTTTTGCTCCAGATCTTCCCAGATGGCTTGGCTAAAAATAGAATTTAATCATGTCGCCAGCCACTTGGTCAAGCGATCTTTTCTCCTTTTCTTTCGCATTCCCTCTGTTTACTTGAATTTCTCTTGTGCTTGTGTTCTATCATTTCAATAATTGCTTTGATTTCTTTTTCTGTAGGACGTTTGGGAATTTTTGAGCTACATGGCCACAGCATTGGCATCACGCGAGCATTTGCCACCCAGGTACCAGTTATGAAATATCCGCCTCATTTTGGATCTTCCCGTTGTATTTTTCGGTCATCAAAGAGCACAGAAATGGAGACAGAGTTCGTTTGATTGACCGCCAGGCTCTCATGCGCCGCCATCGAGCGCTATACGTTTGGCAACCAGATTTTAGAAAGAAAAAACACCAATGGAAATTACGTGTCCAAGATTGTTAAACTAGTTTTTTAAAGCCTGAAATTATATATTCCCAATTCTTGGGTTTGATTTCTCCGCTTCCTCTCTGACCTGTCCAAATCAATTTCTGGGTTTTGCTTACAATACAGGAAAGGTTTCGCATTTGGCTGTCCCTTCTTGATGAATGCAAGCTGTGAAGGGCGAAAGAGCAGTAAGTGAAAAATATAACAGCGCCACTCTCATTATGTCACTCGACACTGGTCAAGCGGAAGAGAAGTTGTTGGCTACCCTCAATCCCCAGCCTTCTTAGATGTTAATGGCCGGCGGCCGCGGTAGGGTTTGGACACAATATAAATGAAGGATGCATCGAAGAAATGATTTGACATCAAGATCGAGCAAGACAGATGGAAAGGAAACGAACGAAAAGAAAGGAAGAATACCCGAGATGTGAAGCTCTTCGAGGTGTGCGACAGGATACCAACACCACGGGAAACTGGCGTCTCATGCATTTACCCGGCCGTTTTTGTTAAACACTAACACTTGATGAACTGTACCACAATTCCAACCAAGGCACAACTCAAGGCATTCGTACTCGAGGCTCAAACACTTAAACAATCGTTGGTGTAAAGCTTTGTCCACACGTTCATGCCACTTCGCAGAACAACTTTGCAAAGCCCGCCAACCATCCGGGTATGCATGAACTTAGCCGGATTTGGACCCGAACGTCACCCATCGAAACGGATAAGAAGACGAACCTCCTGAGATCATACAAAGGTTCCCGTGTCGCGACACTTGGGAAAGATGACTGCTTAACGTGTCGAAGATCTCGAGGAAAAGGGTGTGCAAGTTTTCGCGTTGAGAAGGGAGAAAATAGACGCTCAACGCGAGCATGCAAGAAAGCGCCGGCCCCCAATCTCGTCTCTCTGATTCGCTATCCACGCACATCTTCCAACCACTCAAAAATACCACTCCAAATCTCACTGGCTAGAAATGCATCGATCAAACCCCCACCACAGCGCATACAGAGAAGATAATCCTGGGGTATCGCGACCAGGAGTCAAATAATAGAATCTCACCCGCATCGGCAGCGGCTACCGCCCGAGCGTGGCCCAACTATCGTCCTTGTTTTCTGTGCACCACATCCACAACTACCGTAGTGTAGCTTGATCGATTCCTATTTATGTATTCGCGGGTCTCCATGTCGGCGTCTATGTGATATAGAAGGGGAAAGGAGAAGTACTTGAATGTTTCGTTTTCTCTTCTCTCTTCCTTGAACGTGTTTCTCTCTCTTGATCCAATCGTCTTTTCAATCTCTCTTGTCCATTTCAAATTTCCCACATTCAATCCTTACAGTTATACCCTCCTACTTTTTTTCATATTCGAAGCTCTTTCGTCATCATGTCTACCGAAGGCAAACCCCAGTTCCAATCCGAAGTCGTACAATCCGACTTTGAGGAATTCGATACCCCGCGACAACCCACCAAGTCACCTCTAGTCAAAGTCACCGATTCAGTTCGTCTGGGCTTGACGGCGCTCGCTCTGTGTTCTTCGATTGTTATTCTTGGTACTTCGGCAGAGACACTAGCTACGTTCAATAACACACATCAAGGGGAGAATTATCTCCTTCCTTTATGGCCTACGGATTTCGATCTTAGACCTACCACTGCGCTGGTCGCTTGTTCTGCTATTATCGTCGTTAGCAGTGCTGTCTCAGTAGCTCTTGGTTTCATTTCTGCTGTATGTATCCCCTCCCACCTTTCCTATCCAACCAAACTAACACACCAAAGATCTCCGCACCCCTTCGAACCATCCTCTCCCTCTTCGCCCCTACAGTCGCACTCATCGCCGGACTGGTAGGAACATCCTTCTTCTACGGCGTCAACACCTCAACTACCACTTCCTCATTACAAAGCTGGAGTTGCCAATGGAGTGCTATTGATATGGGTATGAAACCCCACTGGGGTAGTCTATGTAAGGAGAGTAAGACGGGATTGTATCTTATGGTTATGATGATTCCTTTGGAGGTTATTGTTTTGTCTACTGTTGTGGTGGGGATGTTTGCACAGAAGGCGGGTAAGACGAACCAGGCAAGGGACGAGGAGAACAGGGAGAGGAAGGGGAGTCCTGCTATGTCTTGATGAAGAGGAGATGAGATGGATGGAAAGAGGTTGTGTTGTGGTAATTGAGTTTTGAGTTTTTGACGCTGGTTCGGGTTTGGGGTTCTTGAGCTGGTCTGAAGCTGGCTAGCATGCTTGTTGGAGATGAGATGAGATGGGAATGGGGCATTAGTGTGCATTGTTTTCGGACTGGGAATTTGACATTTATATACACACCCTGGGTGGAGAATTAACGCTGTATGACATACTTTTTATTATCAATGTCAAAAATCGTATTAGTTTACTGTCATTACTGTTGCGGTTTGCGGTACTCTCTTCACGTCCTCTAAATGTAGTTATATCACCCGCTTTCCCTTGGTGCCTCCAATCTTTTCAAACTATGACGCGGGACGAGAGATGGTTATTTGCTTCGAGGCTTCTTCGTTTAAATTGGTTCCTTTTTGCGTTGCATCGGATTGCCCTGCGTTGCATCGTAATTTCTTTACTTGTTTTCGTCCTTACTTGCACCGTGAATAGGTTTATCGAGCTAGGAAGGGCTGCTGTTGTGTGAGGTTGGGCTTGGAGGTCGGTGCGTAGAGTGAAAATATGATGATTCTGGAAAGATTAATGCGAGAGATAATTTGTGAGAACCATGTCTTGCTGAAGAATCAACATTATTAGTAGGTTACCTCCTGGCAGTCGGATTGAAGTCCAGACTTACAATCGATGGGTTATCTATCGATAGTCACATTGCTTTTTGATGCAATCGGCAGGTCACCTACTGATAGCAACAATACTTTTTATTACAATCAGTAGGCCACCTATCTTTAGCAGAGTTCCACATGCCTTAGGCACCTTGTGCGTTACTCAAGATTTGATTTTTAGGGTTGGAATGGATATTGATAAGGGAGTATTCTACGAGTAAGCTACAGGTCAAGTGAACCTGATAAATCGCAGAATTCACCTTCTCCTGACTCGTCGCTTGTTCTCACTACCTTCACTTCTCAGATAAATAAAGTTTCGCGAAAATTAAATTTTCATCTGATCTCTATTCATTATTTAAATACAGCTAGGACAATTTCAAAAATGCGATGTGCAACAAAGCCATTTTCAGACGATATTCACTTTTATCAAAATTTTGTTTGTCTGATCTCTCGATTTCATAATTACTTCTTTGAGGCAATTTCAAAATTGCGAAGTGCAACAAAAACCCTTTCAGGCAATATTAATTATCTGATCTCCCAATCTTTCGAAAAGCTACAAACCACCCAAGGACAGCATTCACTACCTCGCAATCGAGTCTTCCGCTGAAAATCAATTATCTTAGACTTAGAAGCCGCTAATGGCTTAGGCATTTCGGGTACGGACCCAAGTATGACAGCTGCTTCATCTGTTTTTTAAGAATGGGCATCATTATGTTGAAGCATAAGCTGTCAACAACCTTGCGCGGAAGCCATGAGTTACGAGTAAGCTAGTAATCCACACTCGAGTAAGGCACAGATAACTAGTGAGTAAAGCTGTCAACAACCTTGCGCGTAAGTCGTCAATTAACTTGCAATGTTTACCGGGAGGCCTGATAGAAGGATTGTTTCGCTCTTTGGGGGAATTGGGTAATATCCAAAGCATGCTATAAGTCACTCACCAGTCAAATAATAGAAATTCGGTCACGGTTGACTGTACACCATTCCGATTTTCTAGATAAAAATCCCAATGCCATCTGGGGGGAGTTGGAAGAACTAAGAAGTGTTCTTGATTCTCCCAAATCCTCTCGCAATTCTCCATTCCCACTTGGGCCAACACGAAAACCAGCACCCAAAGCAAACATGTCGATATGGAAACTCCCAAGCTCAGATTCAAAAGTGTACACTTGGGTATTTTGTGGATCATCTTCCAGCGATTCTTTCCGAGGGTTCGTTTTCCCAGCAGTGATACTTTGCCAGGACAGTAACGAGTCTCGCGGCCTTCTTGACGACTTGATCTTGATACCCTACCGGGACGCTCTTTCCCTCTCCACGACCATCCACTCAGCCTCGGGGGCATCGATCGCGGCGGCCTTCAATATGGGTAGAGTAGGTACCTAAGTCATTGCTCTGCAATGTTACCTTATAGGTAGTGCCCCCTCAAGAGCCCTCTCGTGTGAACTCCCGATGGTTCGCAGATCACGGCCACTGAGGCTTCCTTGGAGTCGAGGAAGGATTCATCTCAAACGCGTGGCAGACCTCGAATTGTTCGCATTTGTGATGGATTGGATGTTTTGGACTCGGAGTAGGGGCATAATAGACTCTCCTGTTAGTATCTTGCTTCTGTCGAGCCAGACCTTTTTTTTTGTATGGAATTCTGATAAGCGCACTCTCCTTCATGCACCTGGTGACCTGTTGACCTGTTGGTTCAGGGTCATGCTTGGGGATAAACTGGGGCGTTCGAGCGCACTGGGTGCATAGCAGACGTTCCTTACCCCAGAGTTATAAATTTGGCGAAAGTGTTCATCCAATGTCGAGATGGTTTCGTGTCGTGTTGAGTGCGGCATTTCGTTTTCTGAAGGGTGTTCGGAGATATGCGTTAAACACCGCCCATCAAATACCTGGAGCTGTGGTTCTAATTTCCTTGCAAACCTTCATCACAGCACCTCATCAAGACAGCACCGCCAGCAAAATTACGCTGCTTGTTCTACCAATTTCCCGAGTCATGTCTGCTTAGAAAATCGAAGATCCTTCCATCTTCCTGGTAATTTGCTACCTATCGCTATTCAATCCGAACATTCGGTTCTTGGGATCCGGGGTCAATCGTGGGGGAGCTATCCACAATGGCAATATTCTTCTCAATTGATCCACTCAACCCCTCGTCTTGGCCATTAGGCTAAATACTTCTCCAGTCTTGCCAGCCTTGTACACACGCGTTTTTCGATATTGAAACTTTACTCCACTTATTGCTCCCCATTTACCAGTAACAAGGTTCTTCCGTCTCGCCATGTTGATCCAAAACCCCTCCATAGCTTTTCAAATTAGCCTGGAATGTTTCTCGATATGTTTGTTATAACTATGCAGGTACCCTTGATGATTTTTATTTTTGTAGGCCCTGTTCGCTTCTCGATAGCAATATGATTTCCTCTCTTTTCCTCCTCGCTTCTTTGGGTCTTGTTGCTGCGGAAAGTGGTCTTGATGGTTGGTTGCGTTATGCACCATTGTCACAAATTCCATCTCAATCCTTCCCCTCACAAGTCATTGCACTCAACTCGACAAAGAGTAGTCCAGTCTATGTCGCCGGGTTAGAATTGCAAAAGGGAATTCAGGGAATCTTGGGACAGCAAGTCAGCGTCGATCACACATTTCAAAACTCAACAAAGTCCTCGTCCTCTGTGGTTGTGGGAACACTCGCTGAGTATGCAAAAACCGGTAGTGCTGATGGAATCCCAAGGCTTGAAGAGGATGGTTTCTGGTTGAGCACCAAGGGGAGCACAGTCCAGATTGTGGGTCAGAATGAGCGCGGTGCTCTTTATGGGGCATTTGAATATCTTTCTTTGCTTGGACAGGGCAACTTTTCGAAAGTCGCTTATGCCACAAATCCAAGTGCAGGAATCAGATGGGTAAGTCTCACGCTCTAGGAGAATCCTTTTCTATCGTAGTCGTTCGAGAGCCAAGATACTCTTCCTTCCTCCCTAAACGCTCAATACTTCTCAAAGAATTAAGCTGACTCCACTATCCTGGGTCTAGGTCAACCAATGGGATAACATGGATGGAAGCATCGAACGTGGTTATGGCGGTGCCTCAATCTTCTTCAAAGATGGCCAGATAGTGGAAGACTTGACCCGGGTCAAGGAATACGCACGCCTCTTGGCTTCAATTCGCATCAATGGAATCGTGGCCAACAATGTTAACGCCAATGCATCTACACTAAGCACTCAGAACATCGAAGGTCTCGGCAGAATTGCCGATGTTCTCCGACCTTATGGTATTCAACTTGGAATCTCACTCAATTTCGCATCCCCTACGGCCAATGGGACAGCTGTTCAGACAATCGACACATTTGATCCCCTTGAATCATCAGTCATCAATTGGTGGACTGAAATGACTACCAAAATCTACGAAAGAGTTCCAGATATGGCTGGTTACCTTGTCAAGGCAAATTCTGAGGGTCAACCTGGACCATTGACTTACAACCGTACACTGGCCGATGGAGCAAATCTCTTTGCGAAAGCTATCAAACCCTTTGGGGGGATTGTTATGTTCCGTGCATTTGTGTACGATCATCACATTGATCCTATAAATTGGGACAACGATCGGGCCAACGCAGCTGTCGACATTTTCAAGCCTTTGGATGGTGTATTTGACGAGAATGTTGTGATACAAATCAAATATGGACCGATTGATTTTCAAGTCAGAGAGCCCGTTTCACCCCTCTTCGCCAACCTGTTCAACACTAGCACTGTAATTGAACTTCAAGTCACTCAAGAATACCTTGGTCAACAAAATCATCTTGTTTATCTTCCTCCTCTTTGGGATACAATTCTCAACTTTGACCTCCGAGTCGATGGTCAATCCTCTTTCGTGAGAGATATTGTTTCTGGCGAACGCTTCAATAGGCCACTAGGTGGATATGCCTCTGTGGTTAACGTGGGAATGAACCAAACGTGGCTTGGAAGTCACTTAGCTATGTCGAATCTTTACGCATATGGCCGTCTAGCATGGGAACCCACAGCCAAATCAGAGTTCATTCTTCAAGATTGGATTCGTCTAACCTTCGGACAAGACCGCGCAGTTCTCGATACCATCACCAAGATGTCCATGGAATCATGGCCAGCATACGAGAACTACAGTGGAAACTTGGGAATCCAAACCTTGACTGATATCTTGTACACTCATTTCGGACCCAACCCAGCATCTCAAGATAACAACGGCTGGGGCCAGTGGACCCGCGCAGACCACGAATCTGTCGGTATGGATCGCACAGTCTGGAATGGAACAGGCTATTCCGGTCAATACCCAGCAGAAGTAGCAGTCAGGTATGAAAACCTGGAGACCACACCAGATGATCTCCTTCTCTGGTTCCATCACGTAAAATATACTTACGTTCTTCACTCGAACAAAACCGTTATCCAGCACTTTTACGACGCCCATTACGACGGCGCTGCAACCGCACAAACCTTCCCAACTCAATGGACAACACTGAAAGATAAAATCGACACCCAGAGATACGAGGAGGTGTTATATCGTCTCACGTACCAAGCTGGCCACTCTATCGTATGGCGGGATACGATTAACGGCTTCTACTACAATATGTCCGGAATTCCTGATGTCCACAATAGAGTCGAAAACCACCCCTGGAGAATCGAAGCAGAAAATATGGAATTAGATGGTTATATTCCCTACTCCGTTGATCCTCAATCCACAGCCTCAAATAAAAAAGCTATCGTCACAGCTACGAACAGTACCACCGGTACCGCTACAACAGTTGTCAAATTCCCGGATGGAATCTATGATATTGCGGTTGCGTATTTCGATATGTGGGGTGGGAAAGCGGAGTACGAGCTCTCTTTGGGGAATCAGACTGTTGGAACTTGGAAGGGGGATCATGAGGGGAAGTTGGGGAATAGTCCTAGTATTTATTTGGATGGACATTCGGCGACGAGGGTTACGTTTTCGGGGGTTGAGGTTAAGACTGGGGATGTCTTGAAGGTCACCGGTAAGGCCGATGGGGTTGAGCCTGCGCCATTGGATTATGTGGTATTTTTGCCGGAGGGGGTTGTTGATTAGGTTTGTGATGAATTTTTGTTAGATATAGAATTCCTTTTTTTATTTTGAGTGTGGTGATATGGTCACCGGCTATTTCTTTTTCGGGGTTGCTGTTTTGAGAGGGGTTGACCCTCGAATCTTCTACGCTTCAACGCGACACCCCTCGATGAGGTTGCTCATGTATCTCTTGCGACAAACGCCTCGACACGCGCCCCATGGCGAGAACGACTTTGGAGATCCAAATTTGATGCCAGCTGGCTCGCACAATGGAGAGTCAAAGCGGGCAGCAAAGATGGAGGAAGCTCTCGTTCTTGTGGGATAATTTAAGGTTAGGATGATTGTTCCAAGTTTTCAGAATAAGTACTTCTCCCTGGAGGTCAAAAAACGAGGGCGTTGTTTATAGCGTTTTTTTCTGCTCATCGCGGGCCGGAATTGTAATCTTCATCTTTTTCTATGGTACCCGGGTCAAATATTTCATACCTGGACTATAGTCTTGGGGGTTTTTCTTTTGCCATGTAGTTTTCAAACTCACTTCCTTTGCTAGCATCGCTTTCCATACAAGTCTACTTTTGCCGATGCCTTTCAGTTCCTCCTTTTGGTCTCAATTTCGCGCGTGGGAGCCACATTCCTCCCTCAGCCCTGGAAATTCCCTTCTTTTGGAAATATCGAAACGGCTTTTTGTCTCAGAACCCCCTATCTTCACGATTGTCATACGTGCCCACCTCCTCAAAAACTTTCCCATCCTAATTTCGAATCGTGTGTCGTTGAAGTCAATTGCTATGGTTTGAGATCTAGAAAAGAGCATTTTCAAGAAGTATCCTGAGGTTGGGAATGATTACTTTCGAGCGAGTTACAAGTAACAGTCCCCGAACTCCATCCCTTGAGGAAAGCCACATTTCAAAATGTTCAATGTCAATCAACGACGAATATATTTTGGCTTCCTTGCCGCCATCCTCTTGACCTGGATACTCTATCTCTACCGCGAAGTCATCCCCTCCGTCCAAGACCTCCACGAATCGAAGGCCAAACTCACAAACTGGATATCTACCTCACTGTCGCATGAACCAACGAACGAGCATCCCTGGCAATCAGAAACAGAATTCAACGAGCTTACCTCTCTCTGTGACCGAACACACTGGACGGAAGGTCTCTGGCTTCAATGCCACAGTTACTCGGGAACAAACAATACTCCAATAGCAGGTGGACTCAACAATGCGAGGAACAGAATCCAAACTTGCATTCGACTTGCCATCGACGCGGGAGCAAGTATAATTCTTCCTCCAATTGCCACGAAAAGATACGATGACCACCCATCCGAATTCAGTAATGAAGAAGAATGCCTAGATGCTTTCTGGGACATCGATAACCTAGCCTCAGAACTAGCTCGTCAATGTCCCCGACTAAAACTAAAACACTGCGGCGACACTTCCGGAATGAAAACCATCATCCCCTCGCCCCAAAGATCCTACCAAGCCGAGCCCTACCACACAACTACTTTCAACCAAATGCTCACGAACACTTTACGCGAATCCAACATTTGGATAATTAACCCCCAAGAACCCGTCGCCGTGTCCTTCGGCGACGCATACATAGCCTAAAACTACACCCAATCCGCCGAACTCTCCACGATCCAAAAATCACTCTTCCGAATCCTGAATTTCAACCCCGCATTGGTATCCATCAGCAGCGAGATATTAAAAAGTCCAGAACTGGAAGGGGGATTTATAGCCGTTCATTTAAGAGGGGAAAGTGACTGGCCAGCAGGCTTTGGGACAATGGATCAACAAATTGCTCTTTACATCGAAGCAATGGAAGCCTTGCAACCCACTCTCCCCTCCCCAATAAAGAAAATCTACATCTCCTCCGGCTCGCAAACTGCCATCCACTCATTCGCTTCCAAACTTCAACCGTTGAATTACACCATCTACGACAAGTATTCTCTTCTTGCTGACTCGCCTGCTATTTTGAAGAAATTGGAGGGTATGCAATTTGATCAGAAGGCTATCGTTGAGACGCGAGTGCTTGTGGGGGCAGATTATTGGTATGGGGTTTTGATGAGTACGTTTAGCGAGATGGTTGCTTTCAAGAGGACGGAAGGGGAGAAGGGGAATTTATTTGAGGAGTATATACTACCGGGGAGTGAGAGGATACCCGGGGGACGGAGACGGTGGGATCAAGTGCCGGCTTTGAGGGGGAATGAGAGGACGAAGTCGGTGGTTGTTAACTCGGGGCAGGATAATTTGGATTGTTTTCCTTGATGAGGAGGAGATGGGATATTTGGGAATGGGTTTGGGTAGTGGGGTTTGGAATTTTGGGTCGTAACATATACATTTAGATCACTTGGGATGGATGATTGTGCTCTTATACCTTTTTTTTTTTTTTTTTTTTTTTTGGAGACTTCGGTTTTGTAATATTATCGAGTATGTCTTGGGGGCTATAAATTCCATAGTGTCGTATCGGTTACCCCTGCGTAATTCATGTCTACAGTTGCCAATTAATTAGTTGTTCTTTCCTCGAATCCAAATCGGCCCTAATCCAGGTAGTAACGCGCAGCCTAACGTATGAATCACATCAACCCACGCATGGACTTGGAAGTATCAGAAGAGCCTCGTCCAAAGAATAAGAACTTTTCAGATGCCTTATACGGTTTGTAGCCCAGGGTCTTGGAATACCTTCCAAACCGTATTCCCCGTGAAGGGAAATCGTAGTTTTTAGCGAGCTGTGAGAAATTCATACGATGAACATGAGAGCCAGAGAAGTCTACCTTTTGGCAAAACCAGTTCAGGTAAATGATGAGGCAACGCTAGATTATCTAGATATTACAAGCAATTCTAATAGCAAGACCAAACGGTTTCGTAATAGTAGAAAGCCGAACCGGAAGTCGTCCTCAAGGTCTTTTCATGCTCACGCCATACACGAAAAAAGTTTGGCTCTCGGTATTACCACACGAAAGCCCTCGACCAGAATCGCACAGTTAACCTACCCACTCTACTATGACATTTTCAAGTAAGCCGCTGATGACGATGAAAACCGACCGGAGGAAGAATCGGCACCAGTTCCCCAACGGCAACGGCAACAGCAACGGCACCGGCGACTTTGTTGGAGGCCGACATATGGCATAGTCAGTGATTTTACTATTTACATCGGATTTTTCGAAGGTAACATGTAATTCGACAGCAAGCACTACGCTTGTGAAAGAGGGATGTGGACTTCTGTTCCGGAGAAGACTTGGGGGTAAAGGGTTCAGGGGTTACAAGGTTAATAATAATGACTGCTGCCTAAGTTCAGTAGAGAATAGGAAAATAAATTGAGATTCATTCTTCGAGTGATAATCTACATGTTAAAAATTATCCTAAAGTTTCGAAAACAGGCTAAAGAAAGTAGATAGTTCTATACTTACAAGTATAGGTTAAGGATAATGAGAACAGTCTACAATAATAGGTTTAAGGGTTATTTTTGTAGAAAGTCTTTACCCGATAGGAATCACGAATCAGCTGGATTTCAAGACTCAAATCTCGCACCTCTCTTTCTTGCTTTCTCAGTACAGTAGTACCTGCCTAATTCGTAATTGTCCCAAAATATTAGGGCAACAATCGAAAATTGTCCCAGAATACTTGGGCAATAATTACAGTAATCAACGTTACAGCAGGAAAGAGCAAAACTGGGAAAAGATATCTATACTGCGGAATACTGCAAATAATATACATCCTACGCCGCTTCTCAAATCCATCCATCTCTCCTACAAGCTCCGCATATAATAGACGGACAATAAACGCAAGACCAAGCCATGTTATCCTGGGTCTCCAAGTTGTTCCCTTGCAATAACTCCCCTCGCAAACAATGCTGGCATTCTGGTCCCGTGATCTCAGTATGTTGTGTATGGACTGGACGACGCCATGGAAAAAAAACATGTTGACAGGACCTTCTGGCGGTTGAAGCACGTGTGTCCAAATCTTTGTCCTCTGCTTCAATAGCGGCCTCATCTACCGATTGTACCGTTCTCAATCTCGATCTCCCTAGCGGTATAATTCTCTCTTCGTAGATGTTTTCGCAGCTTCCGCCGCAAATGTTGAAAGGCTTGAGGCATGAAAAACAGAATTCACCACCGCATCGACATTCGACGTGTGAGCAACCAGCAATCTTCTTAATACCTGTTCGACATTTGGGACAGCGTTTAATACTCCAGCGCTTCAACCGTGCCTCTAGCTCAGGATCGAGATCGCTTTGACAGGCGCCCATATGGGAGATTAATCGACAGTTGGTACAAATCGAAGTGTAGCAGCTTGGGCATGCCACTCGCGGTTGAGATATAGTTTGATTTGGTGTCAAAGAACCTGGTTGACGTGGTTGGCTTAGTGCGGACCCATAGTAGTTGTTTGGGTGGGTGGATGTCGCGGTATATAGCCTGGGTGGGATGAACGTTGAGCATGTCGGTACTGGACAATAAATTCTGTTTGGGGTCTTCCATTCTTCGTATTTGGAGTTGTATAGCTCAATCTAAGATAGTTAAGTTAGCTTTAATGTGATTGTATGAAAAGGCCTCGGACAATGGGAAATATTGTTCGAGAAGGTTTAGGCGAATGACAAATTTAATTTCTTGATTCTCCCAAATTTAATTGTTCTGGAAAATTTGAGATAATTAGAGAACTTGGAATTCTTACCTCTGCAGGGCTCAGATATTTCGATACTGAAGCTAATGGAATTTCCTCGCAGCATTTTGGGGGCATCTTTGACTCATTCTTGCAAGCATCCATGAACCAGTCTTTGATACAATCGCTACAAACTTGTCCATGAAGACATTTTGTACAAAAGTGCGCAAATTGACTGGGTTCCTCAAGGCAGACCATGCAAGCTTTGGGGGGTGGCTCAAACATCCCTCTAGCCTGTTGAGTCAAAAATGATGTAGGACCGAGAACATGACTTTCTTGATGAGTAACTATGGGTTTACTCGTTAGCACCTGCCAAATTCAGATTTGTCCTAATCATTTGAAATAATGAGAGATTATTATATAATCATTTGGAACAATGGAAGGCCATTGTCCCAGTTGGCTAGAACAATTGAATTCATTTCCCGAAAGAGCTGGGAGAATGGAGCTTTTATCGGAACCTCTTGATTAAAAAAGATGACTTACATTGATGACCAAAGACGTCCCTATAACCCATTCTAACGGGGAACCTAGAAGCCGCTGGGGGTTGTGGTACACCAGAAAAGAAAGGTGGTGGTTGGTAACCTGATCCATGGTGGACATTCTGAAAGCCAGGCGCAACTCCGAAGTTCGTGCTTTGGTTATAATTCATATCATTATGATAGTCCCCAGTGTATAAACCAGGAATAGGATCAAACATCCCTGGTCCAGACGACTGTGGGAATTGAAAAGGCTGGTTCTGTGGAGCTTGGGGTGGAGGAGCAGGCGGAGGTTGATGCTGATAGGGAGATTGATACATGACAGGACCATGAAAGGCAATATTGTGAAGAGGACGTTGGGTTTGTTGCTGTGTTGGATGAGGCGAATGGCCAGTATGCATCTCGTTCATCCTCCGACGTGATGAGTATGGTTGTGTCGAGGATTGAGTTGGAGGAGGTCGAGGGTGGTCTTGTCCACCAAAGTAACCACGACCATATGACTGGTCCATCTTGACTTTGCTTCTCGATATCCAGTGGGGGTTTTGCCGTAATTTGTGTTTGCTTGTTAGAGGATGAAATCAAAATTAGTTCATAATGGATGCTTGTACGCGACTCGGAGCCAGATTCACCTCAACTGACGTCTGGTCTGGTCCAAAGGTAGGCAGGCCTAGTACTAGCGTTTGTACTTGTGTGACCAACAACTTAGGTTAGCCGCCAATCAGAGACAGCCAGCAGCATAGCGCCTGTTAAAAAAGCAACCACGAGCGAGCTTGCTGCCATTTTGCCAGTAGCTCAATTGGTTTAGGACCTTGCGACCTACCTCCCCAGGTGGACAAATACTTTGGAACAAGTGAGCTTCATTTTGTTCTAAAATACTAGAACTAATAGTCTAAATTGTTCCTAGTGTTTAGGAAATTTATTTCGAATTACCCCAAAAAGCTGGGAAAACGAGAGCTCAGTAGGAAGGTAAAGCAGGTGCGAACTGATATACTCACTGACGCTTTTGATGTCCATCACCTACATGTGCCTAATCAAGAGACACCTAGGTTGGTGACGACCTTTTCTCAAGCACCTGCTCTCAATAAGTGACTTGTTGAGAGTTTCCTCTCGAAGCTACCCCATGTTATCTCTTATTGCACCAGCCACACCTTCAGCCACATTCCGATTCATCTTCCAACCCACCACCAACCCCACCAACCCCTCCATTCCTCTCCTCCCCACGAGAACCCCTCGCTCAACAGCAGAACCAAACACCACCATGCCAGACAAAGACGCTGGAACACCGAGAGTCTTCCTCGTCAGACACGGTATGCAAAACCTTTCCTCTTCTCACGATTGCAGCGAAATTCCCCTCAAATCTAACATTTTCATAGGGGAAACCGAATGGACCATCTCAGGTCGATATACTGGCCGCAGCGACATTCCCTTGACACCCAATGGCGAATCCCAAGTTGAGAATTCTGCAAGAGTAATTGTTGGCGCGGGGAAAATTGTCGACCCTTCGAGGCTCGCCCATCTATTCATCAGCCCAAGAACAAGAGCTCAGCGAACGTTCGAGATTCTATTCGACGGCTCTCAGCAGCATGAATTGAGCGGGAAGGCAGAAACCACGGAAGACATACGGGAGTGGGAATACGGTGCATACGAGGGTCTCTTGACTGCTCAGATAAGATCAGCTCGAAAGGACAAAGGGTTGGACCAAGAGAAACCCTGGAATATTTGGACAGATGGGTGTGAAGAGGGCGAGTCACCGGCCGAAGTCACTACAAGGCTGGATCGAATTATAAGCAAAATAAGGGAGATACAAGGCCCATACATGCATGGAGAAAAGGGAGTGGACATAGTTTTGATTGCACATGGACACATATTGAGAGCTTTCGCCAAACGATGGATCGGCTTCCCTTTGAGCATGAGTCTGCCGATGATGCTAGAACCTGGAGCAATCGGTGTGCTAAGTTACGAGCATCACAAGGTCGATGAGCCAGCGTTTCTGCTTGGTGTCAATATGGGTGGCAGCGAATAAAAACAAAACACTAATTACAATGTACAACATACTCTACCCATAATAGATATAACGACAGAAGAATTGCGTGGTATTCCCAATACAACTCTCTGATGCGTAATGTCGGGAGGGGGATCCTCCAGACTCCAGGTTTCTCCTGAGCCTTGAAAGGTAGTGTGTCGCAATTTTTGATCTTAACCCAGTAAGGCGAGAAGCCAGAGGGCGGGATCAGATTCTTTCCTTGGGATCCAATGGCCTCTACTTCGTGCCCTAGAAGCTCTATTGTATCCCTCTCCTTTCGACTCGCTTAGTCCAGCCTCTAACCGAGTTTGGAGAAAATCACCCTTGCGCTCCTACTATCCCTTGTTCTACAACAACTCAAGGGTCGTGATTGTGCCACGCATCTTCCAACAATTACTTTGTTGTCCTCCAAATGCGCTATTTTCAGGGAGATCGGACCTCCTTGAGGCTTCTATATTCGTCTTCTGGTTCCCTACCACCCTCACTACCCCCAACGCACCGGAAGATGCGCCGTCCAGGATGATATACATACGATTTATCATATCGAGCAACCAAATTTTTCAATTTTGTCGCTTCTTAGTGGGGATGAATAAAATAGCATTTTCTGCACCGCCATGTGACAATTAAAAAATCTTCCGGTGGTTGGGCTTCGGCACGCGAATACTTTCAAAATTCCACCAGCCTTCTTCGCCAATACCAAGTCAATTGCTCGCAAAATAAGTTTTTAAAATTTCTTATTTCAATACCACCACAAGGCTGGGTCGGAAACCTGATCAATCCCTTACCGCGAACCATTGCTGTTGAATTCCTTAAGCAAGGCGATACACAACGATAAGGGCGCCTCCCTTATCCCCGCCTCCGCCTCCAAATTTTTGACTTGATGCTTCTTCACTCCTGTTATGTCCATTTCTTTCTGTTTCCTCCGTTTCTTACGATTTTGGCATAGTTGCATGGATTTCGAAAAGTTATTTTTGTCCTCCTTTTGAAAGTAGCCTTTCAATATCACACAAACGCCGGATCGGGGTGCATTGGTATTCTAGGTCGTTCGAATCTTTTTAAGCATGTTATTCGGGTGGCATATAATCGCTGCTTCTATAGCAATAAGGATTGCGATTTCAGTTCCAACCATCGACTATCCTCTTAACTTCCAAGTCCCTCAAATCGCCAGACTTTCGATCCCATTCTCATATACTTTCCCGAAGTCAACTTTCTCATCGAATCTACCTATTACATATCAACTTTCTGGATCAAAATGGCTTTCTCTCGATAACGAAACCCGAACATTATCAGGGACACCCTTTGAACAGGATGTTAGGAAGGACACATTGACGAATGTAGACACTATCCTTACAGCGAGCGATTCTTCGGGACCGGTTTCCCTGAATGCAACACTGGTAGTTTCCAGGAATCCCGTGCCAACTATCAATATTCCACTTTCGAGCCAGCTTCCTTCCTTTGGAACTTTCTCAGTTCCCTCGACTTTATCATATCACCCCACGACCCCGTTCATATTCTCATTCGATCCCGACACATTTTCGAGCGATGGAGGCAAACTCAATTACTATGCAGTCACTGCGGATCATACACCAATGCCTTCCTGGGTGAAATTCGATGGCACTACTTTGACCTTTAGTGGCCAGACCCCAGACTACGCGTCGTTGATCCAGCGGCCACAGACTTTTGGAATTACGCTCATCGCCTCTGATGTCGAAGGATATGCCGGTAGCTCCATAAGTTTCGATATCACAGTCGGCCCTCATCAACTGTTTTTCAGCAATACAAAGATGAGCTTCAATGCGACTGGGGGAAATACTGTTAATTTTACTGGCTTGGCGACCAGTCTTCAACTCGATGGCCAAAATGTGAATTCTACGACAATCACAAAGTTTACGGTTGACACCCCGTCATGGCTGGCTTTCGATAATTCGACAATGATGATATCTGGGAAAGCTCCACAGGAAGTGGTACCGAAGAATTTTACTGTTCATGCGGAAGATATCTATGGGGACAGTGTAAACGCGACGGTATTCCTGCAAGTCGAAGATTCCATATTCACCAAAGAAATACCGGTTTTGAATGCGACTGTTGGGTCAGATTTCAAATATGACTTGAGTTCTTTTCTGCGAAACCCTTCAGACGTCGATGTTTCCTTTAAAACCAAACCTTCTCAGTCCTGGATAAAGTTGGATTCCTCGAAAATCGTACTATCAGGGAATGTACCTGAAATTGTGAAGCCTGGCGATATCGGGATTTCTATCAAGGCGACCTCCAAATCTTCGGGGGCATCAGAAACACAGAGCTTCAAGTTTGCAGTTGCTGCTCAAGTCAAGCCTTCGGCAACATCGACGAAATCGACGGAAGCAACTTCAACCACTAAACCTACCCAAACCGCAAGTGCAACTCCACTCGAGGCATTTTCGAACAGAAATCTCAGCAGAGGAGCGATTCTAGCAATCGCAATTACGCTCTCAGGAGTAGTTATATTTCTTATCCTTCTTGCACTTTTCCTCTTCTGTCGCAAACGTCGTCGGGATGCAAAGAAACGACCTGCGAGTATTACGAAATCTGATATTTCAGCGCCTATCGAATCGCACTCCAGTGCCGAGAAAATCGTACTACCGCCTCCTGTTGCTGCTCCTCCACCTCTTGAGCTCGGCACTTCCACCTTTCTTGATACCAGTCCCACACATGGACTTACGACAAACGAAAAACACGAATCGTGGCGATATATTCCGAGGAAATCAAGTCCGCCTCAAGACAGAAGGATGAGAAGATCACAAACTATATGGGGAGATGGAGTCGATAGACGGTCACAGCTTATGTCGGGTGGAATTGGTGCCACGGATATAACTCCTGGGGAGGGTAAAAGCACTGGGAATAGGGTGCGTTCATATTCAGAAAACGCTTTGTCGAAAACGGATTCAAGTCGGAGGTCTACGCAAGAAAGTGCTTCTCATCCAACTCTAAGGTCTTCTCGCACGAACTCTCCGCAGCTTTTGGGAGTGGCGAGGACGTACTCAAATTACTCGCCGAAAGGACATAAATGTCGCTCGGCTCGTGTTCTAGATACGATAGTCATTGGGGATCCAGAAGAGAGTAATCCTAATGTTACGATTCTCGCAAATTCTTCACCTCCACCATCTCAGCCTTCGCAACCACTTCAATATCTTGATACTGCGAATAGGGAATCAAGTATCCTGGGGTTGACAGGAAGTGATATTTCTGCCACTCCTCTCGACAACTTCTCGGCACTTGGCCGCAAAAAGTCCGTCTCACCACAACCGCCAGACATTGTCTACATCCCAGAGGGAGTGAACAATAGTCGAGTAACAAGTCAAACAATTCATCGCCAAACCTGCATGTTCCCTGGCTTCGAAGGCCGCCGAAGAAGTGGCAACGGTCATGGCGTAAACAGATCCATCTCCTCCCTCTCCAGTAAAAGCACCAAGCGAAGAAGTATAGGCCATGGTCAAGTCTGGACCACAAACATAAACCTCAATCACAATTTAGGTCATAATCCAAGTCTAGCCCGCAACTCCAGGACTTGGAAAACGGTTGCTACATCCTCAAACCAAACGGAACGACTACCTAGTGGCGTTAGTTCTTTTTCTGAGGACTCCGATACTTATCCTGCTTCCCCTCCTATTCGATCAACTATGCATATGGGAATTTGACAAGTCACCATGTCTCCTGAAATACAAGATTCCACCTTTCGTCGACCTTCAAAAAGTAGTTCGAGAACTTCCCGTCCTGTATCGAGACGTATAGGTTCCTCCCCCTTCTTCGGTGGTGGATCAATGCGATCATCCAACCGCGATTCCCGACTTGCAAGAACACGAACTTCATACGCCGATTCCCCCACCGTTCCCGAAGAACCGCTGATCTTCTCGTCCTTCAAAAATACATTTCATCACCCCCACCCTCTAAGAAAAGAGGAACCAATATCTCGCGATTCATTCGGGATTTCCTACGGCATGGCGAGGGAAAGTACGAGGCAGTTAAGATCTTATATACAAGGCCAAGGATTTGGGACGAGGGGAAGTGTCAGGAGTATGGAGAGTAGAGATAGTAGATTTGAATCCGCGAATGAATCTCTGCGTTCGCCTACTAAGTCACAGATTTCTTCGCTGGTGCGTCAGGAGAGGGAAGATTCATATGAAGATTTCTTACCGGAGGATTACTCTGATGGCTCTTGGGAGACGCAACCTGATAGTCGAGGCGACCTAGCTAACGTCACAATCCTTGGTGGAACGGAATCCGAACTCGGAGAAGAATCTTCATCTTCACGCCGGCAAGAATCGGAAACTGATTTAACTACTAGAATGGGATGGCCCGCCAGAGCTAATTTGGTACCTGGACCTGGTGCCGGAGAGGGTTTTAGGACTGCAGAGAAGAGTAGGAGTTATGCTCCTGAAAGGGGACGGGGGAGGGATGTTGGGGGTGGACCTGGACCGAGGATTTTCAAGAGCGCGAGGAGGAGACCTATTAGTGTTGATGCGGCGCATAGTGGGTTGAAGGGGAGTGTTAGGGGGAGGATTGAGGGCGATGATAGTGCGGGAGGGGGAGCGGAGGGGGAGTGGGGCGCATTTGTTTGAGTTTGAGTTAGGGTGATGTGATAGATGGACAGTGTAGGTAAGTTGGTGGGATTTTTGATATCGTATAGTATAGAATTTTTGTGCGTTTTTTTTGGGAAATTTTATATATCGGATTGAATACAATAATAATCAAACTATCTTGCTATGTATTCAAACAATTTCGGTTACTTTAGATTATGAAAAGTAGTCTAGGTTAATTGATTTAGAAGAAGTAGAATGTTAAAATTTCTCGATTCTCCTATATCCGCTGGGATAATGAATACAGTCCTCTCAAGCCTACCTGGGTAATAAGGGAGACAGGTGTGCCGAGAGCATTGACCAAGTCTCTAAGCTAGACGAGGTCTTTGTTCCTTAGGCAAGATCTGCTTTGTTTGGGAATACATTATTCTCATAATGAGGTGGGAACATTGAACATTTCAAAGTACTTTTTGACAGAAAATGGTAAAGGCACATCCCTCTCTTAGCTCTACTTACTTTCTGAGCCGCCCATAAACGTTTGCAAACTCTCTGACTCCTTAACGGAGGTAGCGGCCCTCAAAATCCAAGAATTAGAGATTTCTGCCTCATAAAACGCGAGAATTTTCTTTTTGACGAAGTTTTAATAATGGCTTGGTTAGTACTATCAAAGAAAAGAGTCTGTGAAACTCAATGTGTGAATGCTATTGTTTTTTCTTTGTGTTTTTGAGGGACGGACGACCACGAATGAACAGCAACAATTGCACACTTAGAAAGAAGAATACGCAACCCCGAGTTTCACTTGCAACCTTCTATTCTTATACAGCACAGTATCTCTCTACTACTCATTTCATCATGTCCCAATATCCCGACATTTCAATTGAGGAGCAAGAGCGAATTTCCACAGTTCTTGCCTCAATTCTTAAACTCTTACGACGAGCAGATCCTAAACTAGAAGACTGTTTACTTTGCACGAACCATGCAGGGGATGATATTTTAGTCAATTTACCTACTTGTGGCCATGTACTTGGTATTAGATGCCTGGTGGGATATTTGAGCTCGCATGGTACGACTTGTCCAATTTGCAATCGTGACTGCAAGTGTGAGGATACTTAGATGATGGTTTCCTGCCTAATACAGCAACTTCTGGCCCAACAACTACTCCGGCCTCTTGAAGTGGTAGTCATTCAGGCGGCTTTCAAGCTGCCGAAGATGCATTTAATCAGACGATGGACAGAGTTAACCAGATTTTGGAGACGATGTCGGATGAAACTCAAACAGAACCTTCGCCGTTATGGAATCCACTGAAGTACCTTACAATGGTGCGTTCTTTGTCAACTGCTCTACCAACAAGAGAAATTCTTTTAGTGCATCGTAGAGAACCAGAGTTGACGATCGAGAGTTCGAAACTGTGGTCAAATACCAAAGTTAACGAGAACACCGCCATTTTGCTGGAACCTCAAACTGAAACCTTTACTAGAGAAGATTCCCTAGTTAAAAGAGCTGATAGTTCTAGTCAACTCAGTGTTACTTCTTCTGAGTCATCAGTACCATCCGTAAGTGAAGCCGTAGACTCACTTCAACCACCTCCTCGAGCAGTTCACGCAGGAATCCCGCACATGGTTCAACGAGCAAAAGTGATTGTACAAAATCACGACCAGAGTGTTTCTACTTTGAGTAATCCGATAGGCTTCGGGTGCTCGGCCAACAGTGCAGATACTTCACAAAATTCTTCTCATGGTCGTGGATTTATGAGATTCTTCTCGCGAAACCCTCCAGCTCAACCAAGACCTTCGTCGGAAAAACTTCAACAGAAGACACATGAACTTATGGAGGAAGATACTCCATTATCACAGCCTTCCTCTGAAGCCACACCCGAGAAGATGATTAAGTTGGGCCAAGAACTCTTCCGGATGGCTGCTGATGCTAAGACTAAGAGAGAATGATAAGAGGAAATTGGTGGCGGAGGGTGATGTGATACTCTAAATTGAAAAATTGAGAACATAAAGTGTAAGCCACCTATTGCAAATAATAAAAAGTAATTACCAACATCTTAGACTCCAATTGCGTGTACAACTACCCATGATTATCTTGTTTAACGTGAATACCATCTAAAGGATTCTTGAGTGTACAGCTCTCTAAATTGGAAAGAAGAACAAAAATTCTTCGGAGGAGCTTACCCTGACCTTCTCGTTGCAAAAGTGGCGGCCGAATAGTCTTTCACCGTACGGGAAATAGAATAAATAAAATTCACGAGATCGATAGGAAGAACCGAGAAACCCCAGAGCAACGAGCATCCTAGAAAAGTCGAAACCAAGAAGATTAAGAAAATTCTTTAAAAAGAGTTTAATTTCGTAATTCTTCCAAATTCATTTGAATAATTTAGAAACACATGTGCTCAGCTTAGTCCACGGGCCCCATTTATATACAAACCAATTGAAATAAAAATCACTAGATAAAAAAAGCTCTCAAGATTCCAGTAAAAAGCCATCACTTACCCTATCTTTCATAAGTCTGACTCGTACTCTCGAATAACAAAAATTCAGGATACATCAAGAAGAACACCAGCCCAACTAACTTGATATTTAAAATATAGCGTGTGACTCTTAAACCGTTTTGAGACAGCTACGTACCTCTTAAACTTATGCCCTGGTGGCTTTTCGGCTATTCATTTTTCTCTGTAAAGGAAGCCAGCCAATCAAACCCTGATAATCCACTGTTGGAAACATCGCTACTATATAATCTCAAATAGAAGAAATGTTCACCATCATAAGAAGAACACTCTATCGGCCCGGCTAGCTCAATCGGTAGAGCGTGTGACTCTTATATCTAATTGGTCAATCACAAGGCTGCGGGTTCGACCCCCGCGTTGGGCTCAATCCCCAATAATTGACGCTGTGTTCTTCTTTTTTGGACTTTTTTGTAAAATTTTGATATTTTTCTCTCTCTTGGAGAGTTGAGGTTGAGGTTGCTGTTAGTGGGGTTTTAGATTGAGTGGGTAATGTGGGGCTTTTAGTAGCCTGTTATTGACCTGTTTTAGGGGCTTAGAAATGGACCATGGCATGGGGTAAAAGTCATAGCCAAAAGGGCTTCCTAAAATCTCTCTTTTCTATAATGCACCTCTCTCTCTCTTATGACCTAATGGCCCACAAGTTGGTCAAAATGAGGAGGTTGGGGGATGTCAGGCGTTTTTTTTTAACTTTTACATAGGCTTGCCGAGAAAGCGGCATATTGTGCATGCAAACTATTACTTCTTTGCTTTTTATTCATATTATAACTCATTGAACAGCTTGTTTACTCTTTGGGGTTTTCATTGCATGTTTTGACTTCGGAGGGAAGTCTTCTTGGTCGTGGTTGCCGTTCCAGCCCATCTAAGGAGTACGGATTGTCTTCCATGAGAGATTTTGAGCGTTGTTCTCAGCATACCTCTCATTTTATTACTTCAAAAAAACCACTTAAGTGAGTTCTTCTAAACATTTTCCGCCGCACTGATTTGTTTTGGACTGGAAGATGAATTGCTCAAACACCTGGTGGACATATGGGTATAATTGAATGCTTCTCCGCGATGAATAAACACCTTAGATTCTTACTAGCCACAGGGTGTATTTTCCCCAGTCATGTAACCTAATCTTTTTGAAACTGTTGGTACGACTTGGTTTGTGATAACTGTCGTATATCGTACGTCTGTAAAGAGGTTTTATTGATTCATTGTTGTTCTAAAAGAGGGATAGTTAAAGCCCAAAAGCAAACATCCATAGGCGCAGAGTGGTCACGTGAATAACACAACCGACCTAATAAGGTGGTAGCAACAGAAACAATTGCAATGACTGAGAATACTAAGTTGACTTTTTTAAAAATTTGATTATCCTAATCTCACACAATCTTTACTCAACTAAATTTAGGGCCTGTTTGGATTCGATTATTTTAGCGTGATTGTATTAGCGATTTTATATTATTAGCAATTATTTCTGGTATTATTTTACCATCCGATATACGCTTCATATATCGGATAGTACTTTTTCATTCACTATTATATATATAACTTTATCGTAACCTCGTATTCTATAAACCTCCTTCAACTCCATCAACATCAATACCATTAATATAGCAGACTCCTAGGAGGCCATCGTCTTACAGGATCACGAATCGAACGCCTCGAATTACTTTCTAGAGAACCCTCTTGACGATAACTCTCGAATCGATCCTCAACTTCTTGCGCAAGGTCCACTTGTAAAAGTCTATTGGTATTCCATATTGTTAGCAGGATATTCAAGGTTCGTGGGAGGCGTATAACCGTGGTGGAGATAGTGTTGTAGGTGGGATACGTGCTAAGGTCATATAATCGCAGAACAAAGTAGGGGTACCCAAACTTTTTGGATTTGTATGGAGTGATTATCTCTGATCATCTCTAATTATTTAAACCTACTAAAATTGATTTACGTGTTTGGATTACCTGATTATATTACCTATTATTATTATAATCAGTAAAATAAAAACAGGGCCGTATTAGAGACAGCGTGCAATACCCTATTCACGGCAAACTTGAACAAAGTAGAAGGGCGTGTGGAGGGAGGAATTTCTTGGGGAGGTTTTGCGTAAAGTATCAACTTCTGAAAAAGCTGACAAGGTGGGTATTAAATTTAGCTATCTACATCTATCATACCAAAAAAAGAGACAAGAAAAGTTTCATCATATACACTATAATTTTACAGATCTCACAACTCAAACAACACTGCTCCGTTCCGTCTCCGGATCCTTTCCCTTCAGACGCTCAACAAAAGTAGCCAGACGGCTAGTCCTTTTCGCAGGTCCAGGTAACGGCATATCTTCAACAACATGTAACTGCTCTGGCACAATCTCCTCGACAACTTTAGTTTCCTCAACCTTCATTTTCTTGATCTCCTTCTCCCTCTCACGCAATTGATCTTCCAACCTTTCCATCTCAACAACCTTCAACCCTTCAATCAAAGCTTTGCGATTCGCAACATCTTTCATCTCCCTCAGAGTCGATTGAACAATCGGGAACCCAGCGCGCTCTTGTCGATCCGCAGTATTGACCACCATACCAACATCTTGCATCTTGATATAGCCCCTAAGAAGGGTTCTCCACGTAACATATGTAGGCATAATATCACGTTCCCGCATCATGCTCAAAATCTTCTCAGCGGCTCGAGGTTGTCTGTGTTGCATGAGGAGCTCTGCAAGAATGTTCCATGTTGCTACCGTTGGTTTAGGTAGTTTGATTGAAGACTCTGGGGTCCAATCGTCCGGCAGAGGTTTGCTCATTTCCCCGAGAATCTTTAAACACAAAGGAACATTGGTGGCATGGCGCCCCAGGGACTTGAGGACACTATTGTAGATGACAGACAAGTAATGACCATCATTCTCAGTAGAGAGTTGATGGATGAATGAATGACGGTCGTGTACCAAGTTCTTCCAGTGCTCATAAAACCACTTGGGCGTGTCAGGGTCTTCGTACCCTCTGAGTAGAGCTGTAATCATAACTACAAGCGCAGGTGCTGGTGGATCTACCACCCTGGGCAATTCCACCTCATCAATAGATTGTTGATTGCGATCTTGCATGTACTCGGGGTACTTTTCTGCCAATCCTGGTACGAGTTCAGCTAGAGGCGGAAAACGGAAGTGGTCGCAATAGTAGGGAAGCATTTCGCGAAATGCAGTTCCGTCCTTAGGGACATCGTCCCAGCTAGGCTGAATATTGTCGCGTGGCAGCCCACTATCTGAAAAAAGTAATGTAGCATGAAGCCCATCAACTACAACATTCAAGCTGCGTAACCCTTTTTTATTATAAGATGCCATAAGTCTTTCAATAGCACGAGAATCCCTCCTCCTTTTTGCGTCGTTCAAAAGAGTCGAGTATGTGTAAGCATCAGGCTCAGGTCCGCTTTCCTCCATCATCTCAAAGATACGCCAGCTTCCGTTCCGATCCCCAGCCTTCAAGTTCTTTAAGAGTAGAACATTGTAAGTGATTATATTCGGTATAAGCCCACATTTGAGCATGTACTCAAACTTTTCCGGATGGCCGATTCTCGCATCCGGGCTGGAATTTAAAAGAATGGTCGTGCAAAGACTCTCCATCATGGGGGTGTTGAAATCAGTCTTGAGTTCCCCCAAGCGCTGTAGCACCTCAAAAGCGATTTCCTCATATTCTGGGCTAGCTCCCGACAACCGAGAAGCAAACTGGGCTAAGGTCGATGATGAAATCGGGTTATTCAATTTCTCCAGGTTCCTATAGAGGCCAGCTACAAGTTCTGCGTTGGGTAGACGCAGCATCAAGTAATATATCGCGTTTTGGGATAGATAGGTATAATTCGCAGGTCCTCGGAGGAGCAAATTCATGATCGTTTTGTAGAGATAGACACTATGGTTCTCATGAGATGGCTGCAGATCCCGCAAGTAGTGCAGAATGACAAAATCAAGGCTGTCGGCAACAGCATCTGACGATGGGTAAGGGGCACAATAGGTGGCGTTGATAAACTTCAAGATCTTGCTTGGATAGTAACCCAAAGCCAGAAGCATGAGCCTTGGCCACCTGAGGGCTTTCGCTCGAGAACCGAGTCTTTCCCATTCTTCTTTGAGAGAATCCGAGGAGCCACGCAGCAGCTGTTTATCGAACACAGTTGGTGTAATGGGGTATTTGTCGCGTTTGAGCCATTTGAACTGCCGAAGGAAGTTGCCTTCGTAATTCATCCCAAGTACTTCAAGCGATGGGTCTGGAAGCTGCCTTCCATTTAGTTGATAGTTATCCTTTTTGCGAAGGGGATTTTGATGGTAAATTCGATATGAAACTCGATTCGCTACAAATCTGCCAATCCGTCCAACTCTGAACTTGGTTAAATAACGTAGGAAAAAGGAGGTTCGACCGTCCCTCCTCCCCTTATAGTGCCGGGTGTCTAAAAAAGTGCGAAATTTTGTTGGCCTTGCGCCACGGATGTGTATTGGCTGGCCATGGGCGTGGATTGTTGGGCCACGCGAGTGTTTTGGAGGTTTTGGTTGTCCCTGCCACTCCCGAGAAGATATATCAACAATATGTTGCTTGGTTACCTTTGGGACCTTTGGTGCATCTATTCCGACTGCCTTGCCTTTCGAAAGTAATCTGCTCCTGGTTCTTGAGCTACCAGACCGTAAAGCCCAGTAAGGAACTTTCGGCTCCTGCTCCTGCTCAGAAGTAGTAGAACCATCTGCCGCTATATGGGTATCATGGGAATTGGTCTGCTCAACGACTTGAGGTGTTGGTGCTGCTGCTGGTGTCACTGTTGAATGATTGTGCCGACCCCTGGAGGGCCATGGTTGGAAGACTCGAGGCGCGAGGAAAGGAAGAATAGGGAGTTCGAAGATTGAGGTCCGCCTTGGTAGGATCGGTAGGATCGCAGATCGGAGAGGCATCAGCCTGTGGCCACATTCATCTGACGAAGTCGAGCGAGGGACTAGGTACGATGGTGGAGATGGAGATAAGTTGTTGTTGCGACCCAATTGCCGACAAAAAATTTAACGACGAGGCTGAGAAGGAGGGTGGAAGGGTCCGAACAGCCTTGAAGCCTCGTGCTTTTTCAGGCACCTCAACTTGATCTAAACCACAACAAAGTCCAACCCATAAACCGATAACACCATCGTCAGCCCAACTGCCCTCATACAATACCGATCAATTGACGCAGTTGAATTTTGGCCAACAATAACATGTCATCTACACACGCGACATTAGGCGCCGCAGCTGATGAACGAAAAGCCCGTTTAGCAAAGCTCAAATCGTTGAAGCGCAAACAGCCTGGTGACGAAATTGTAGCCCCGGAGTCAACACGCTCACCATCACCACCCGCAGAACCAGATGTCGCAAAGCTACACCTCTCTGGCCGAAATTACGATGCGGAAGCCAAAGGCCCCAAGTTAGGATTCGAAGCCCCTCCAACACTGGCGCTGGAAAAAACTTTGGAGCAACAGGCAAAAGAGGTTGAGGATGAAATTAGGAAAAAGGCCGAGGAGGACGAACAGGATGATAAAGGCGTCGATTTGTTCAAGCTGCAACCTAAGAAACCGAATTGGGACTTGAAGAGGGATCTAGAGAAGAAACTGGAGGTGCTGAACGTTCGGACTGATAATGCGATCGCGCGAATAGTGAGGGAAAGGATTGAAGGAGCACAAAAGGCGGCAAAGTCCAAAGCAGGAAACGGCGCAATTACTGCGAGTGAGGGCGGCGAAGAGATGGGGATGGAGGGAGTTGCTTTGGTGGAAGGCGTTAAGCTAAGGGAAAGAGAGGAAGAGGAAGAGGAGCAACGTGAGAAGGAAGATTCAGAAATGCAATAGTTGGATTATATGCGCGGTACAACTTCTGGTTCGCAAGCATCATTTTGCGCCCGACATTGCCTGGGAAATCCTGTATTGGACTCAAAGGGGGTACTAAACATGGGGTATCGATCTATAACTACACACTTTTGGTCACAATCCTACCTACCAACACCAACCACTTCTCCCGGAGCCACCTAATCGCATAGCGAGGAATCAAAAACCATCCTAAACAACAAATCTAATAATGGCAATTCATCGACCCATGTTCATAGCTTGAGTTAATGCCAACCGCTTGCTAAATGGACTCAAACTTCGCTCTCGGGGCGGCCCATCGTTTCCATGATTATTGCGAGGGTGGCCACCATTCCTACTATCCCGATTTTGTTCGCGGCCATCCACTACCCTTCCCCTGCCTCTGCGAGGGCTTCTACTTTCGGTGTTGCGTCCTCTCACAGGTGGACTAACTTGTTGGAATCTCCTTCGCGTACTCCGACTGCTTCCCCTCTCTCTTGATGGACGTATATTTTCCTTCTTATCCAGTGAAGTATATGAGTCTACTGAGGAAACGGAGTCTCTCCTACGCTTCTTCTCTATTTCGTTTCCCCTTGGAAGTGGAGGGGTTTGAGAAACACTTGTATATCGTGGATCCTGGTGACTGGAACTATTTTTAGGAGCTGGAGACTGTGACAGACTGGGAGATCTGGGTCTACGCTTTCCGGTTTCCGCATATGATCGTCTTGGGGAAGGCGATTGGGACATTGTTGTAGATATAGTAGAAACAGATACTGAAGACATGGAAGCTGACCGTCTTCTTTTCGATGCGCCTGTGATTTCGGGAGTTTCACTTTGACGTTCTCGCTTTCGTCCTCGCTCTAGCTCTGCCTTTGCTAGCTGTTCATCTGCAATCCCTTTCCTAAAGAAGTATATTAGCAAATGTGTGTTATTTGCGCAATTTCAAACCCATAGCCTTCCCCAAAAGAATGCAATACATTCAGAGCAACATGTTTTCCCCAATGTATATAAATCAAGAAATTGTGACCGGAAAGGACTGTATCAACATACTTCCTTAACAAATCTTGTGGCGCATCGTTCGTCAACTTGGGAACAAGTTTTGGGTTTAACAGCTGCTGTGTTCGAGAGGGGCGAGATACATAAGGGCGTTCTTGTGCGACTGCTTTACACTCGTAGGAATAATGGCGTTGTAAGGGTTAGCTTTATGAACCAAGTATACTAGGGAATGAACTCATCTTTCTTCAGACACTTTTGGCATGTCGTAGTTGCGCTGGCCTTCGAGGGGCCCCCAATCGTGGGTCCTCGATATCTATTCATGGCGTTGAGAGATCAGGATGCGCCGATGCAGCGTGTTCGTGGGGTTTGGGATATTGGAGGGGGAAATGATCAAAAGAAAAAGTATGCAAGAACCTAAGTTTGCGGTATCGATGCGAGGAGTATTGCTCAAACCGCCGGAAAGAATGTTGGATGATGGCCGGCGGGTGAATGAATATCAAAGTGGCTCGCGCTTCGTCAAGAAACCTCACCTTTGAAGCGGCGCTGGATTCACAAAAGCAGCACCCATATTCAATTTATCTCTTGCAGTAACGCGAACACATAGTGAAGTCCTAAAATGTACGCTTTTAAAATGCCTCGTATTACAAAGCAATAGAACTCGATTCACAAACATTTGAAATTTTATTTATCTCATACTAGGTTTGGAATCAAGCATCCCTCTTTGACAGACCACAATAAAAGCAAGGAACTTCAGAATCTACATCAAAAGTCCAAACTTAAGAGCCGACCCAAGTATCTCTTCAACCAATTAAGTCCTTCTCAATGATATAATATTCAGCTTAAAAAATGGTACACTCACCTCACTCTATTTATAATAATCAACTTACAGATGTCTTCAAGAGCTACAACTATTGGAGACTTAACTACACACTAGGAGTTGCAAGAATTCGTGACTGTAGCCCCGTCGTGCTTTCCCTTCTAAAATTGTCCTAAAACTTCTAGGAGAATAAAGTTAATACGAAAATAATTATTCTAGTCGTTTAGAAAAACTGACCTGATTTTCTGAGTTTAGTTGAACAATCAGGGATATAGAGTAGCCGGATTCTACTCCTAGTTAGTCACGAATTCTTGGTGTACATATACGATTACCGAATCGTTCAATCAATCACTATAAAAACTAGTTTCTATAATAACACGGGCTAGTAGGTTGGAAGGTTGGAAGGAGGTAGAAACGGTTTCTTCGTAAAATCTGGATGTGCGAACTTTCTAAAAGAATTGTTTATTGGAACATAGTATTGATAAGAAAATTGTTTAGGAGGGTTCGAATAACGAAAATTAAGAAGGAAGAGAAGTAGAATAAATAAAACGACAATCCCTATTAATAGTGTAAGTAAATCGGACCGGAGTCGGAGCTATTACCGGAAAACTCGGAATTACAGGGATCCCAGAGATGGGAAAGAGATATGCAGGTCGATTACATCAATGCCACCGATGACGTTCCTCCGTCGCCAAGGAAATGCAAAAAGAGCGAATGCCGGAAAAGATGGGAAAGCTGTAACACCACATATCTCACCATATCCTATACTCGACCTCTTCCTCAATGTAAACTTTAGGATCTACGCAACTTCTCTTCTCGCTGCTACTCGTTCGCACTCTTCTTTGTTCCTTTTCTTCACTACTTTTGCGCCACGACACTCTCTCGTTGCAAGGGTCACCCGGAGCCGGATCCGGAGTAACACGATGTTTCCTGAGACTGTCAACGTTTTCCACGATGGCGATAGGGAATCCAATGGTGGCAGTTCCAGGCCCTCTCATACTATCAACTTTGCGGAACCATTGCCGGAATTACATACACCTCACAAAAGAAGGCGCTTGATTATTTGGATTGGTGTAACTCTAGTTATCATAGACTTGTGTGCTTTACCCATAGCATATTATTATGCCTTCAAATTCGGCACCAAGCTGAGTATGCAAGACAGTATGTATATCCATCCAAACGCGCTGGGAAATCTGTGTTGACCTAGTGTAGTATTTGGCATCATTACCGGGATATTCGGCTTGATCAGTTTCGGGCATTACTTCTTCAGATCACTCAAATTGTTCCGATCAAAGGTTTCGACCAAATGGAGGCCGGTGGGATGGACACGATGGGGAATGGTATGTTCTTTTGGCTTCCTGGGTGAAGGGCTGGCTAACAAGACGCAGATGGAATTCCTACATATTAATTTGCTACTTTGCATTACAGTCTTTGAAATCGAATTGGTAGTCGGTACGATACCCCATAACCCGATCGTTCGACTTGTCGCAATGCCATCTCCCACAATATGTTTCTACTTCGGAATCCTCTTGTGCGGTACTGCTGTGTTGACACAGATGCGAAAAACACTGCCGTTCGACATGTCTTCAACTCCAAAGGGATCACTATGGCGCCCGGCCTTGCTCGCTTTTGTCGAGGATGGTGGCGGCATCGAAGGCCAAGGAGGGGTTCAATATAGGGCAGCAGTCATGAGGCGATACGAAGTCAGCCCACGATTCCGTCGAATGATCTTGTTGTTGAGTTGGATATGGGGCCTGGGGCTCATCTTCATCGCGATTGTTTCAACCATCTTGATCATGCTCCTTGAAGAGGATATCGGATTCGGTGTAGGTTGGGGACTCCCATGGGCATTCTCAGCTGTATATTCTATAATGACGGTAGCCGTTGTGAAGTCTCAATTAAATAAAGAGAAGGAGGAGTGGGCAGCCAAAGAAGGAGCCAGCGCGGACCGTTCTCTAGCACCAGTTTAGTTGATATTTAACCATAGATGAGAAGAATTTCATGACCAACCTATTACAAACTTTTTATACATCTTGTTAGAGTACTGCCAAAGACTGATGTTCGGAATCTTCAATTGACCAATCTCCATAAGCCCAATCCTACCAGAGACAACGCGATGCCCGTAATTCCTGTCTGCCGGCTCTTCATCCCGAACATGCTCTTGCTGGCCAAAATCTTTGCTTGTTGTCGTTCGAGTTGTGTATGACCAGACCACCAGCTATATGCACCAAGTCCAATGAAGGCAGATGCCCCTGAGAGATTGTTAGTCTTGGGCAACAGATTTTTGGAAAGGAGCTTGCTAACCCACTACCCGACATGGCATACAGTCATCTCTGTCTCTAGCCAAAGCTTGCTCGAGAGTTTCAGTTTTGTCGATTTCTAATAAAGGATTATTGCCCATGGTGATATGCGATTTAAATATCGAATTTGATGTGCTGTTGGACTCCAAAAGGTCGTTGGGTGTTGGGGATGACAAGAGCCTCGCCTCAAGATTGCTGCGAGGCTCGCATCGCGCAATCATCCGTGCGTTTCTTGGAGCTGCTCCCTCGACCCCACGCCTCGAACTTTAGTTGTCACAAAATACAACCAAGTCTTGACCATGAGCGAGGTCATAGATGCCTTACATATCTACGATGAGAATAAGTATTGCATATCATTATCTTTTCTTCTCAAGACCCAGAACTCCGTAGACTAACCATGTTCTAGCCGGCCTATTCTCTCGCATGTTTACACTGGTCGGCCTCTCTCTGCTCAGCAACTGCTTGCCCTCTATTCCAACCATCCCCAACCGCGACCTAGTCTGATATACCTCCCCAATACTTCTCCGCCAACCTTGGTTTTCAGTCTTTACCACTCGAATCTCCTCTTCCTCCTCACATCATCCTCCGAAATTGAACCACTACTTGCACTCGAATTTCTCCACCGAGTTATTGATGTCTTGGAGGAATTCGTGGGTTCGCCTTTGCTGGCACACAAGGTGGAGAGTAGCTACGATGTGATTGCTCAACTTTTGAACGAGATGTGCGATTCTGGGGCAGTGAGCACAACGGAACCAAACGCTCTGAGAGACTTGGTGGAGGTGGAAGGCTGGATTGGGAAGTTGTTGGGGGGAATCACCATGCCGGGGTTCGTCAAATGTCCAAACCCGAGAGTATGCTCTCTAACATGCCAACTTTAGTAAGGCCGGTTTCTCTGCATCCTCGAGCTCAAACATGGCCGGCATATCGTCTGCGACAGCATTAACGGCAAATACCCCTGCTCTGCCCTGGCGAAGAGCGAATGTACGGCATACTTCCAATGAAATGTATGTAGACATAGTCGAAACGCTGTCGGTAACCCTCGCTCCTTCCGGTCGACCTTTAGCAGCTTTTGCCAATGGAACCATCGCGTTTACCTCCAAGATTTCTGGGGTTCCCGACATGCTACTAAATCTTTCGACGCCGTCCGGAAAACAGAATCTCAGCAGTGTGATGGAATTGCCTGTATTTCATCCCTGTGTGAGACTGGCAAATTGGAGAAATAAGCTCGGAGAATTGAGTTTTGTACCACCAGATGGCCGTTTTGTGTTGGCGGGCTATGAGGTCGATTTACTACCACTCCAGAGTGGACAAGGTATTTCCACAAATGCTTCTAGCTTGAAGCTCCCCGTTCATGTGGAAATCAAGACGAATCTTGGACCTACGGGATCTGACTTTGAGGTGAAACTTCTCATTACCAAGGTTTCTGGTCAAGGAAACTCGTCAATCTCGGGGTCTTCCTCTCGGTCCCATGCTGGTGGTCGTTCGGGGTCTGGATTCGGCGGGTTGGGTATGCAAGCTGGGACATCTTCAACACCCACATTGGAAGATCTCGTAGTCTCTATATCGTTGCCTGATGAAGTGAGAAATCTTTCTGAAATTAGGCCCAGCAGAGGAGACACAACTTATAACCCCGGAGGCACAAACCTGGAATGGCATATCCCAGCAAAGGAAGCGGTCGCGGGAGGTGCCAGTCTTCGATGTACAGTTGCTGGTCCTCTTACCGACGACGAAGATTTCGAAGGTAACGGCTTTAAACTGGATGGGAAATATGAGTATGACGAGGAGCCATACCAAAGCACGCCAGCACTGTCTGAAAAGGCTGATAAACCAGACGAACAGACCGATGCACGCAAAATCGAGCAAAATAAGATTTTGATGCCCAGCTCAGCATCAGTTAGTTTTTCTGTGAAAGGGTGGTTGGCTAGTGGTATCAAGGTGGAGTCTTTGGTCATTGATATGAGGAAAAGCCGTGGTGTTGGGGAAGGAGTAAAGCCGTACAAGGGTGTTAAGTATTTGACGATTAGCAGAAATGGAGTTGAGGCTAGGTGCTAGGGGTGGACTTGTCTACCGTTGCATTTTAGAGGAGTCCAGGCTGGTACATACACGTTTCTGCAATCCACGTTGTTAAGTGGCAATGAAATTATACGTATATCTCCGTTGAGTTCAGAGTCATTGAAACCAGAGGACAGCCCTGCGTTTCCCACACTCGAAGTGGTGCCATATCAACGTTTCGAGGAGTTCAGTCAGAGACTTTCTCCCATTGCGCCCAAAGGGCTGCCATGCTGAAAACCGTTTGTGTTATTCAACCCAGAATTACCATCGACAGGCTACACTCTCTCTCATAACTCTGCAGAGTGCGCGACGCCGGTCCACCCACTTTCCTCTCGTTCTATCTCGATTCGGGACTTGATGTGCGCTCGATGAGAAAAGAGATTTCAGCGATGAGAATCCGAGGGGGTGTTTATACTCGGGGCTAGTTCAATTTGGGTCTGGGCTAGTGGGCCTATTAAGGTCGAGGAAGGAACTACTGAACGAGGGAGGAACGACCTAGCTGCCCGCTTAACCGCCTCGACAGTCTCTGAAACTCACCCACATGCCACTACGGGCTTGCGTCGACCGAAGATCTCCGCAGTACCCCGACCAAAACTACTTGAGTTGCAATGGAGCACGAATACAAATTGAAGCTTCAATTATGATTGTTTCCTACAGCTACAGCTACCCGAGCTGAAAGCGTCTGCCCAATACTTCCCCAGAAAAGCCATCCGTACAGGTATCATCTTCCCCTTTGGTAAAACTCTGAAGGAGTAGCATAGCCCTCAAGAATAGTTCTAGTACAATTTCCTAAACCCCTATCCAATGTACTCTGAGCTTCATTGTCGACAAATCTTTCTCTGTAGCCCCGAAGGTTCTCATCCGTCAGAGCAGGAGGTAACCCAGGTCGTTGAGGCCTCTGTTGTTGGTGCTGTCTCTGTGCATCTAGAGCTTCTTGTTTCTCCCTAGCTTCCCGTTCAATGCGTCCCCTTTCCTCAGCAGCTATTCGTTGGCGCTCCTCCTCTCTTATTCGGGCATCTTCAAGGTCTCTTATTTTGCGATGTTGTCTCGCTTCCTCAAATTCTCTCTTATTCCTCTCCTCCCTCCTTCTGGCTCTTTCCTCTGCTTCTTTGTAAGCTTGTTCTTTCGCTTTCTTTGCGTCTCTTCTCCTTTTCTCCTCATCAGCTTTCTGTTGAGCATCAATCCGTTTTCTACGGTCTTCTTCTTCCTTTGCTTGCTTCCATGCTTTCTCCGCGGCTTCGCGTTCCCGTTTCTTCCGCTCTGCACGGCGAGCTTCATCTGCTATCCGCTGTTGTTCTTTCCTCTCACGTTCTCGCTTCTTGGCTTCCTCGCGTTCCCTCTTCTCGTCTTCTTCGCGCTTTCGGTTTTCATTAGCTTCTACTTTCCTTTGGATATCGAGTATTTCTTGTTTGATTCTGCGTTTCTGATCTGCTTCTTTTTGTCTTTCTCTCTCGTATCGTTTGCGTTGTTCGGCTTTCTTTTGTTTATCTCTATCTGCGGCTTCTTGTTTTTCGCGGGTTTGACGGTTTTCTTCGGCGTCTAGCTTGGCTTGGTGTTCTTGGATGACTGCTATTCCGCGGGCTATGGCGTCAGCGTGATCAATTTGGCGTGGGCCTCCTCTGGATGACTGTGGGGGAGGTTGTTGTTGTCGGGGAGATGGGGCTTGTTCTAGCCGTGCTCCTCCTCCTCGAGGTGACTGTGGGGGAGATTGCACTAGAGGAGGGGCTTGTCTTATTAGCTGTCCTGCTCCTTGAGGTGATTGAGGCGGTGCTTTCACGGGGGCTGGGAGTTCTTTTCTTCTTATCGGCAGTGCATCTAAATGGGGCGGTTGTGGGAGTTGGTGCTGTCTCGCAGGTGGAGGAGTTTGCTCCTCTTGTCTCCTATTTGGCTGAGCTTCTCTCTTCTCCAACTCCCTCCTCAACTGCTCAGTGGTTAGCCTCCGGATGTCCTGTTTTCCATCCTGTTGTTCTCGGTGAGCATCTGGGAGCGGGGGCAAAGGTGGTAAATCATTATCCCTCTGATCACGTCTTCTTCCTGATTCTGGCCCATCCCTCGATCGATGGCGAGATGGTGATCGTTGGGAGCTGCTTCTTCTCCTACGCTTTCTATGCCCATCGGATTTTGCGCGTCTTAATTTGTCTCTAGACCTGGACCGAGACCGAGATCGGGTGTAATTTTCATATTCTAATTCTTCCGGGGATTCGGACAAGCTGCGAGGTCGTTTACGGCTTTTGGATCTTCGCTCTTCGGGGTTGAAAATGCTTTTCAATTTGGCGAACATTGAGTTGGTGAGGCGGTAGTTGCCAAGTGTCATATGTGGGACTGCAAATGGACGGCTAACTGCCTGAGAAGGAAATTTCTTAATGCTTGATGAGTTTGGTGTTTGGATGGTGTTAAATATTTCTACTAGTGTAGTACAAACTCAATGTGATTGAACTTTGTTGGAAGATGATTCGCTGGGAAATAATCGGGTCGCTTGTCTTGTGAATAGGGATGTTTATTGGATTTCTTACTCTTGGCACTGTTGTGGTGAATGTATTGAAGAAATCATGCAGTTTTTTGTGACTCTAGAAATTACTGTTTACAGCCTCTCTAGTTTTTTCTTCTCATTCATGTTCTGGCAAGGAAGTGATTCGCGATATAAGAAAGTCAACATTCAAGACTCGGCAAACGGATGCAGGACGGTTGCAAAGAGTATTTTAGGAAACTCCGAGGCCTCAGAACATCTTCAGTGGGGAGCCTATGCAAATACGCCAGAAATTCTCCCACGCAATGTATTTATACTATTTGCACAATGTCGCTGAGTGCATTATTTTATGAGCTTTCCGGTATTCAGGTAGCTGTGCTAGGCCTCGGTTTTCATTCTAATACAGTTACATTATACAGTCGGTGGACAGTAGCCTTTGAACGGTTCCTAATTTAGTGCGAGCTAAATTTACTTAAGTTTCCCACGCCCTCTTTTCTTTTCCTTCTCATACTACAACTATATATCTCTTAAAGAATTAGCGACTCATTACTTGAACTTTAAACAGAAGAATAAAGAACTTAACTAAGAAGGAACGCTTAAAGATCCTTAGTGTACAAGTAGTAGAAGCTTCTTATAGTAAGATTATAAAGGACCTTGGCTTTTCTAAAACAATAGTATAGAATACCTGTAACGTATTTCCCAGGTGAGCCGATCACCCGGGTGAGCCGATCACTCGAGCATAATAATATCACAACTTTGAATATATTGAAACACGATATGCGACCCTCTTTACTATAGAGTTAGGCTTAATTTAGTGGTGGCATTTTATATTTTAAGAGGAGTGTCGCGTTTTAGTGTTCTAGTGATCGGCTCACCTGGGAAATACGTTAATATAGACTGTATACTAATAATAAGGATTTACCTAAGAGTAGTAAGCCTAATTAATATATTGTGAGAGGCCAGACCTCGAATAACTCAAAGGTATGGCTTAATATTGTTACACTGTCAAGAAGTGCATGAAGAGAAAATACATCCATAAGATCTCCCTCCTTCTTATACTCATTCTTAAGCAAGGATTTTATTGCTTTCCAGAATCCCTTACAATCTAATATCCCTTGCAATCCAGCATCTATTGCATTCCTGCATCCCTGCATCCATAAGCGAGGGCATAGTGTCAGGAACTTAGCCCGAGCACCACCATGGGTTCTAACTCTCACATATATAAACCTTGAGTTTAGAAATTGTGATATGTGTAGGCCTTGTAGGTCATGTGACCTTTCGTCTGATCTAAGGAAGCCTTCATCTGCTATTATAAATCAATCAGGAATTGATCAATTCTAGTGGACGGAGTTAACGGAGTTTACAATATTAGAGTTTAGGAGCTTCTATAAAGCGAGGCTTCTCCTGCACCTCTAAGGAGGGGCAGAGATTAGTTCTTTACTGAATCTGATACTTGTTTACCCTCATATGAGATTCAATTTGACTTATTGCCTACCATCCACCTCACAAAACCACTCCCAAAAAACAATCCATGACCCAATCTCATCCACCTACCACCACTATCGTCTTCCCCGTCTTCCACGCTCTTCCTCGGGTTGGGTTGCAAACCCCTCAACATAAGTCCTACCAGGTTGTCCCAAAACTGCAGGAGCAGGTTGAGCATGGACTGGCCTTGGTCTTGTTTGTGAAGGTTGTGGTGTCTGAAGCCTAGATCTTGAAAAACTTCGGTTGGATTGCTTTTGAGGTGGACTGAAAGGCACTGAGTTATAGGTTTGCTGGTTTTGCTGGGGAGGATGGGATTGGCCTTGCATTTTTGGAGCTGGGGATGAAACTTGGTTTCTTAATGCTGAGCGTGAGTGACTTCGAGAGGGGTGTGAGCTGTAGGGTAGAGGTGGACTCGCGAAGTGTACTTGTCTGCCATTGTTTTGTTGATTTTGCCCCCTTGGCGGAAAAACACTATTCAAAGAATGAGGAGCAGGTGCTTGAGAAAATAAGCCCTGAGAGCTTCCTCTCTGTTCGGTCTGAGACTGGTTATTAAGTGGTGGTGGTTGTGGCGGTGGCGGTGGCGGTTGGTTTTGCATCCTTCTCGGCGGTCCTAGTGGTACAATCTGAGGAGGTTGGTTTTGACCAACTGCGTTAGGGTCCCACGCTGGAGCATTATATTGAAAATTTCCCCTGCCGCCAGGTCCAACCAAATTGTTTCCTGCAGCGATTCGATCATAAGCGTCATCTGGCATTGAAGGGACAACAACCCCGCCGGGCGCCCTCCCTCCTTGTACTGGTGCTCCCAACGCAGCTAAAGCTGCCATTCTGTTTGATCCATACAGATCCACAGGGCCTCCGAAACCCACACCCGGTATTCCCCTATTCCCCATGCCAGGTGGGCCTTCCAATCCTCCGTGACTCGTACCACCCATATCTACTCGTCCGTATCCCCTAGGTGGTGGGGGGTCATAACAATCTTCTTCATCATCGTCTGAAGTGTAGCTTCGGGAACGTGACCTTGACCGTCTCCCTCGAATTCTACTTTTTTCTCTTGATTCTGCTGCTTGGTTTTCTCGGTATTTTTCCATGGCTCCTTTCATTCCGCTGAGCTTGGCGTCTAGCCAGTCATGGATGGGGTTGTGGCCTCCCATGTCGGTTAGTCGTACTTACCTTCAATGGTGCTATTTTCGTAGGTGAGTTGGATAGGGAGATGGGATTAGGGTACTAGTTTTATAGAAGAGAATACAACGATTGTGGGGCTGCTAGTAGACTTGAATCAGAAGCAAAAGAAAGAATGGTCATGGGACAATGTTGTATTTCCAAGTATTTTGAATCAAAACTGGGTCAGCTGAAGTGCTTGGTGAATGTGTTTTTTGTTGGAGTTGGGGGGGGGGGGGGGGGGGGGGG